>CM029534.1:10133932-10593540 GCA_017141395.1 Laodelphax striatellus
AAATCATGAATGGAGATAGCGAAAATGGATAATGAGAAGGTGAGGGGGATGGAGAAATCGATAAGTCCTTTGAAAAGAAAACAGCAATAAGTACAAAGGAGGTCATCCATCTCATTCCTGCGTTGTAAGCAGAGCCAAAACAACACCGCCACAAAGAACTAGTCTCAAAGTAAATGAATTGGGGTTTATTTTCGAATAATAATGAGGAGCACTATATAAATTTATGCTTAGTTTTAAGGCTATGTCATTCTAACTCCTTGAGGCATTTTCATGTGTTTTTCACATAACAATAACATAACACAGGATTGACACACAACTGATCATACCGCCTCAGCATTGTGCTGATCCTGGATTAAAATTAATCTCGCTTGGTTTACCTCAGCCTTAGAAAAGAAGAGGTATTATCTTACTTATCTCTACCTCATCATGAATTATTTTATATGCCACTCAAAGATCACAGATCAAGCTATACCATATTATCTTAGGACGCTTAGCAGTCTTACTGGGGTGACGCATTTACGATATTCTGCACTTTTGAAGTGATTACGAGAATAATCATTAAATATTTGGTACTCACTTCATCTGTGGCTTGATCTGCTTTCAATTGTAATTCCTGAAGTTCTGTGCGGGGCGGAGCCGGCTCGGCGGGGGGAGGAGCTGGGGCTGGCATCTTGGTTTATCTGAAAATCAGAAGAAATAATTATTCAATTGACTCCAGAAGAAAAGATGGCGTAAAAATTAAATTATACTATAAATGTCAATACTGTTTATTATACTATATACTCAAAGTTGTTGGAAACACAACACAATCTATAATATCAAATAGATGATGATTTAACTCTTCTATAAATAGGACAAGATCATTGGAGATGAACTGAGATTGAAGATTTTGGTTTTGGTTAATTGCGTTCAAAAGTAGTAGCCCCCATGTTTGAATGGGACTACTAAGAACTAAGGTCAGTTTTATAGAAATTGAGAGTCGTGAAAACGGTGAAGATGCACTAGACATGAATTTTACAGCGTACTACGTTAGAAGTCTAGAATATGTTAGCCTTTTTCCAGTGTTACAGGACTTTGTTACATAGATATTACATGAATATCTGACCTCGGCCTTACGCTTATGGATAATAATCTGTTTGAAACGTGTTATGCTATGGATCGGACTGCGAAAAAAGGAAAACTGTGCAAAAATATATGATAAAAATATCAAACTATGGAACTGTATCCTACATATAATCGATTTTGAACCTAAAAGTTGAAGGTTTAAGTTAATTTCGTATGGATAGCATGATGGAATCTAGGCCCCACCAAAGATTGGATAAATAATTTTAAATAGCGGGCCTATCAATAATATTATTGTATAAAGACTTTAGACAGAAGCAATACATTTGCCAAATATCCGTCGCACCAACTACTCAGTGAATAAAAGCCGTATTTGACAATCTTCACTTCAAAATAACTTCAGTTACAGACGCCTAAATACAACATAGACAGCTTAGATAGACATGAAATATCAAAGCTATATTTTTCAATTTTTAGTGAATCACTATAGTTACAGACTCTAAAATACAAAATAGACAGCATAGACACGATGAAAGAATAACAAATTGATCATTCAGTGTTAGTTGTCTATTTTCGTCTCATTAAACTCATTCATTTGAAAAGTCAATCACATTGAGACTAAAGTAAGTGATACAATCCGAATAACAATAATTATTGAGGGAGGGAATTAATGAGAAGTTCATTCACAACTAGCTGTGTTCTCCTTTCTCGAAGGGGAAGGGAAAAACATGTTTGACAAGCAGTTGTGAGGGAGTGAGAAAGAGGGGGTCGCCAAACAATAAGCACCTTAAATCGATTTATGGATTAGCTGAGGCATGACAATGACGCTTATAGATAAGAATCTGTGTGACAGTGGAGGAGCTTGACACGTGTTTCATTTCAATGTAGGTCGGATCACGAAAAAGAAAAATGTGAAAATTATCATATTATGTGAAATATATGGAGGAACACTTCGTTTCATGATCACTGACTAGTCGATTGATTAACGCTATTTATTGAACTCACTAAAATAACTGAATTAACTTTAAGTTTCACTCAAAAGAAACACGATTTGTTTTTGTGGGACAATCACTGAGTTTTTGATTGATGACTTAATTACTAGAACAAAAAATTCTAAATGACTTTTCCTATTTTAACTCTTGATGGTATCCAAAATATGGTTACAGGGGATAGAGATGATTGCTTGAAGACAGAGAGGTTGGAGGAATGGTGGAATGGCGTTCTTGTCTTGAAATCCCGATGTATATAAATGTAAGAAATCATAATTATAAAATGTGTTGTTTTACTATTTTCTATCTTCACAAATTTAAAAGAACGTCAAAACCACTAATTCTTACTGGTCGAAATCTTTCGTCAATAACACCGAATCGCACTAATCTTACTGGTAGGCATTGCCTAAAATGCAAATGCAATGGAATAGGCAATTGCGGAATTGCCTAAATGAATAGCCATTCAACAAAATGCAATCTATGTGAACATGTTGCTTCAATCAAACCGAGTTTATGGGAGTACTACAATTATTAAATAAATGGTTTCAATACATGTAGCTATAGCTGCAGCAATAGCTTGTAGCTGTTTCAGGTATCTGTTTAAAATCGCTGTTTTAGATCGTACGAATTGGAATTGACCAATGAAATTGTTCACTGAATTGGAATGGGACATTGTCCAATAGTATTGTTCATGAATTGTTATGAGCGTCAACTAATAGAATTGGTTTTGAATTGGAATTCCATGAATTCATCATGCATTCATGGAAAGCCTGGCACATTGTTTTTCGATGGTTGGTTGCTTTTGTTATGAACTGAGTGAATGATTACTAATATTGGCAATTGAACTTCATTGATAACATCATCGAACAAAATGTCATTCCAACATTGTTCACTTCTTCATAACTTATTCTCTTCATTTAGCAAATGAATGAATGAAAAAACTATTTATTTTCCAAAAAAAAACTAATACTACTACAAATTAACATATATCTACATTTATTGAAAGAGAATTGTGTTAGTAAAAGGTCGAAAAATGTGTTTTATGACTTCACATACATAAGTTTCTGTGTGGAAAATTGATCTACTCTGCTACGGATAGCTATAGTGGAGTAGGTCAATTTTCCATCAGAAACTCATGTTTTAAAACACATTTTTTTATTTTTTACTAACTCATTAGACATTTTAAAAATCAAGTGACAACATTGATAAACAATTGATCTGATAACGTTGCTGAACAAGTGATCTGATAACATTGCTAAACAAATTATTGTAAAATTCGGTCATTTTTTATTACTTCTCATTTCAGACATTTTCTTAATCGGCACTTTTATTAGGCATTTTAGATACCAAGTGCAGTATCTGCTCAACTATTGAGTACAGTACTTAACCTGAATGACCAGTGTGGTGTTAATTTCATCATTTATACAGGTCAAACCAAACATGAACTCAAACTGAACCCATTCCAATTCACAAGCTTGTACTGTGATGGTAAAAAGGATCAATTTGTGCATCTATACATCGGGGTACAGTAATACACGGAATCATTCCATTCACAAAATTGTGCTGGTAAATTCATACTGGAAATAATACTGGTGCTATTCATATAATAGTACTGGTACAGTGGTTGTTAGTATGCTCATATCAATATGCAAACTCAATAGCTGACTATTGGCGTGCTTAGATATTATTAGTTTTGTTCTAAACATAGTGTCAGTTTATAAATGCGGGTGCACTTGATAAAGATACCCTGGTAGAAACTAGAAGTACAGCTTCTAGTTTTGTATTGCATGAAAGGGTTTGTTATAACTCGATCGTTACATACTGGAGTTGTATCCATGAACTGGATGACATTCAATAAGGCTATATCTATTTATGGTTCAATGAAAAAGAATGGGAAATTCACATTAGGATACAAATTTGGCCTACATTACTGCATGTTTCATTTTGTAATTTGATATACATACAGTACAAGTAACTACAGAAAAAAAACAACATTATCGACAGTAAATCAACTAATCGGCTACACTAACTATCAAAAAATAAGTTTTGGTCGAACAATAGGTTTTATAGGTTCATCTATCTTCAAAGATGGACTAAAGATATGTGGTTAGTCTATGCTATCTGCCATCATCAATCCTTCACTACAATCATCAATCCACGCACAAATCTAGGACTCTTGTGGGCATCATTCCCAAAACACTATTGAAGTTTTCAACGCTGTTTTAGAATTTTTGATTATCAATCAAAATTAATCAATCACACGACCTTGAACTATAATTTGAATTAATCGTAATTGAGTTAACTCAAACCTCACTTGTCACTTTATCTGCTGTGTAGTTCTTAGGTAACTAGCTGTTTCGTTGAAAAAATATAGTTTCCTTTTAATAAAGTTGATGATGAACTGAAAAGGTTTGTTTACCATTTAGTTAAAATGCTAGTGTCTGTTTTCTAAGTGAAAACAAACTTACAAATGTTCCCTATCAAGGGATAATTGGTTATGTTGGCGAAGTGGAACAACCCTACTCGGGTCTCCCCACTATTAAAAGCCATACGCTAAATAAATAAATCATTTAGTTGGCATTATACAGTATTAGAAATAAGGAATAAAAGTTGATTTTTCAATAATTATAATATACTGAGAGTATAGAATAAGAAGAGTATAGAATTATATACAGAGTAGTATAGTATAGAATTAGGTCCCTATTCAGAGAGCTTCTTCGATACTCTCTGTCTGTACACGAGTCTTGAGAGATCATCAGAAGAAAATATCACGGTAAGAATTTCCTTGTTCACCCACACAACTCACCAAAACTTCGAATCGAAATCGTTGCTCTTGAAGCAGCTAAATTTTTAGCGATGATCTCACCAATCTTGCAACTATTACTCATTCCAACTTCGTCAGTAACAGGATGGAATGTTACAGCAAAAGTGCAATGCAAGGTCAACCGCGTCATTTTCTTCGCGTTAACCTCATGACTGCACGGTCAATTGCCGGCGAATTCACTTTTCATTGTTGTCGGGCGCCTACTTTTCTCACTAATCTTTGTTTCAGTCAACTTTGAAGGTTTTTCAAAGTTTTGTAGAACACTGTGTAGTAGAACTTAGCCTATCAATCTAATTACTTTCCACATTGAGAACCACTCAGTAAAGAAAGTCGAACGAGAAAAGATTTCTGAAGAACTCCAAATTGCTTAATTTGATTTTGTGATGCTTTGTTCGCTCACAAACGACTGCAGTAGGTAAACATCGAAAAAAGTTTTAAAGTGAAAATCAAGTTAGGTTGGTGTTTTTGTTTCAAAGAGCAAGAGCTAGACTTCCAAGTTAGCTGGATTGAAAGACAAAATATATCAATAATATTATTATACAGCATTGTTTTTCATAGTATTCGTGTTAATTTTCTACTTGGGAAAATTTATAAAGAACATTTAGACTTGATCATCACCGCACAAATAAGTTTCAACTAGTTATGCATACAGTAGGGTCTCGACCTAGAGCCTGTCATTCAAAAATAACAAACAGCTAGGGAAGAGGTTATCTCAAAAGACGATCAAAAACTTTTTTAAGTAATAATCTATGTTTCTACATGCTTACAGATCTGTAATTGTGATTATTGTATGTTTTTGCTTCCAATAAACCAGTTTTATAACCTTTAACGTCTTTTTTATCATAACTGAACTTAACCTTCGTATTATCCGAGTTTTCCCGTATCCAACGTCGTCCCGGTCCCAATTACAGTACCTCTGATAATTCGGAGGCTACTGCATTTGATAACAGTCTGCTTCGAATATCAACAGACGACAGTATCAATAAGACAAAAACCAACTGAGGTGACAAGCAAAATACCAAAAGAAGCCTGAGTGGAGAATCCATATGGAGAGTCCATTCTTCCACTCGATTGATAATAGAATAGGGATCTAAGAAAGAATGAGTAAATAAATAAATATATAAAAAGTTTTTGTACACCTTCTGTACACCAAAGATTAATGTTATTTTTCTCATTTTTATGAATTAACCTGAACACACAGAACTTGACTGAAAGTTTATTACAATATTCAACAATACAAGAGTAGTATCCAATTTCAAATGAAGCAAAACCTTGAAAGTAAAAAAACTTAAATATTACCTTATTGCTTTAAACTATTTGCTTTGGGAAATATAATGAAACATACTACACAATATTGTTGGGTGTTAGTTCATGAATCATTTGCTATACGATACTTAACCTATTTCTCAATCTTCAATACAAATACAATTGACAATAATATAAAGAACGAAAAAAGAATGAGACCAAACCAAAAGAAAAGAGTGAGAAACAGCTACTGCATTGAGCCGTCAGAGCGGTAAAGCAACTGGCCACCCGTCGCTTATTGTCATTTTGTTGACTGATTAATTGGCGGTTTTTATTTCCTTCCAACAAAAGTACAGTAGTCCAACAGTGAAGCTGTAAAATACTGTCCGATAAATTTAACAGCCAACGGAGCTACAATGGGAATGTGCCGCATTTGATACTATCAAAGTTCAAATAAAAGTTTTATGTTCCTTCCTAAATTAGTTGAGCGTTATTTACTCATCCACCAGAAAGGCAGCTATGCTATTAGATCACTTTTATAGGTCATTAATGGCAATTAGTGATGATATAATAAAACATTGCTTTTTCTAGTTTAAGAGCAAGTTAAAGTACAAGCTCTAGTTTAAGAGCATTTTTTGAAGTAAGAACGTACAATGTGATTTGTAAAATTTCTCAAAATGTATTCTTTGCCCAAGTTTACAATCGAGTACCTTCCAAGTTAAATTCCATAGTATGACTGAATCCTTCCTGGTATTTTTATTCTTTCGTAACTTTTTTACTCAAGTTCTCAAGTATGACGGAATCCTTTAACCAATTTCATTGATTTTATCATTTTGTTTCAGATTGGCTGTAAACGAGATGGTTTATCCTCTGAGGTCTGTCCATATTATCAAACAAGACACTCAACTCTAACTACGTTTGGCGCAAGTGTTAATGACACTGGGCCAATCACAGATGATCACAGTGCTCCGTGATTGGTCCGACGTTATTGACGCATGCGTAGAAAAATTAATGCCGCTCGTATAACATGAGCCGAAGATAGTTTAAGCTAAGGCACATTTAAACTGTGATTGATAATAAGCGTCAAGCCAATAGTAAGTAACTAGAAACAAGCAGTCGTATTGATTGAAGTAATAAACTATTTCATTATCACAACAGTGGAAAACAATCAGCTAACCAGCCTTCAACCATTGATATAATCCATATTTCAAAGAGAACCTTCAAAGTTGCAGTTGCAGAAACAAAATCTTTGAATAATTCATCAAATCGTGAATAATAAAATAACAAATCTATTATTTGTAGTAATAACCATTATCAAATAAATGATAAACTGAGTAACCTACTTTTGTTTTCAACTGTCAACGTGTATTGTTCGTGAGGCATAGCTAGAGCTAAGGCCAAAGCTCTATGTTTCACGAACTATAACTCAGCTAACATTGAATGCATTTTTGCTGAGTATCCAGTCAACTACTTGTTTAGTCGAATACTAGTGAATTTGTAAATTAATTCCAATTGCATGTGAAAGAAACCACTATAAATTAAAGATTAAATGTAGGCATTGAAGTTAAGCTTCCCTATAATTGCAAATCACAAAACTCATAACGGAATCGAATGCTATAGAATTCAATAATACTATCATATTAATAACATGGAGAGCGAAGTGAATCAACTGATAAACTCTGAATAAGCCCGTCATTGGTCATTTGTCAAACATTCATACGAGTTGATCCGGATTATTAAAGGTTCAATCTTCTGGAAATTGAAATAATTTTGTAATGACAAACGATATTTAGTCGTTCTTCATCAGATAACAGTTTAAACATAAATCTGCAACTGAACTTATTGCATACAATTGTCAATATCCGATAATTAATTATGACTGGTTCAATTACTGATAACTTTACTGCTCAAAACATTATTGAAGTTTTAAAACCATTCATATGACTCATGAGAACTTAGTTTATGTTTGACTGATTTTGATATCACCAAGCAAATAACATTGGATTGGTTGATGAGCACTATTAAATAAATTGATTAATAAATTATAATTTTCTCCTGTACGAATGTTAATATGATTAAACTTGAACCCCTTCTATATCATGAATAGTGATAAGCAATTGATCAACAGTTTGCTGATATTTGAGTTGCTCATTTGATTCAATTATTTCATTACTTAAAGTAGGTTTTCAAGTATTATTATTGAGTTGAGGAGAACAGTTGAGTTGAATGATTCAGTCGAACATGAGAGTGAGAATAAAAATTCACTCCATTTAATTAAAATACAGTAATTAATTTATTTAATGAATTCACCGAATAAAATAATTGTTTCCACCACAAGGATATGAGATAGATCTTATTTCTGATATGATAACATTGAGTTGAATTTGTCTACTAAATTGATCAAATAATTTTTGCCAGACAATAACCCACATCAACTCTATCGATTGCTTCCTATTGTTATGGTTGCTTATCTCACGAATTCCATCAAACTCTGCTAAGCAACGACGAACAAACAAAATTAACCCGATTCTTACTCAAACTACACAAAATATGGATACTTTTGAGACATTATTCAAAAATTGAACACGCAGGACTAATCAATCCTAATCCCCATCAAACTAAGAAAATAATGGTTTTAGCATATTTTTATCGCTGTCTCAATAAACATTGAAGATACAAACTGCTAACCCGTTTCAATGGATTTAACAGCCACTTTTACATAAGAACCAATAATATCGTTACCCAATTCAGAAATAATCCATTGATTTGGTTCGTCTTTGCCCAAATAAACGAAAAAAAAGATTATGAAAAACTGATTACTTGAAAAACAAAAAGCCAAGTTACGGGAAATCTAGGGGGTAATCCGGGTAACTGTAATTTTTCCAAGGTCCTTGTTTCAGCTTGTAAAATACTGTGGACGTATAAGGATCACGTTTTCTAAGAACACTCTTCCTTGTCAATTCCTTCACAGGTATCATCACTTTTATAATACATAGTGGGTATAGAAAAACGATCTCATTATTATGTATTTCAAGGAACGTAACACAAGTAATCCTCTCTAGGTGTGGTGGGTGTGAATGTAATCCTCTTTCCGTGCAGTGGTATTGTACACAAACTCCTCGTACTCATTTCAGAGAATTACACTTCAGAGAGATTTTTCAATGTGAGTCATTGAAATAGCTCACAGTGGCCTACCGCGAATATCGTACCCCAGAGTGATATTCAGAGTGGATTACTTTCATGGTTCACTTATTTATATTCTTCATTTATGTAGTAAGTGTTGAAAATAACTATATACATATACTGTAACATATACATAACTGTATCTCATATATTCATTCGCAAATATTGGATCCCAGTATCACAAACCTCACAACTCACAATCATGTTACAGAATAAAGTTGTTTTCTTTTTGATGAAGTGGAAAACCAAACCAAATCAAAGCACGACATTTTTCTAAGACAAAATTGTTTGTATAATCATTAATGTCAACCATATCTTTGCTTCAATTATATCCGTTCCATTCATTCGCTGGAATTATATCAAAATTATTTTGTTGAGTGACATTTATGTATCATGAATTCATCATGTCAACCTCTTCTTTTCTTTTGTGCCATATTCTCTTCATGTCAACTTTCACAATGTTAGCACTCTTCATGTAAACCACCCTATGAGTTGTCAAGTATTTTCCATGCCGCCCAAACTAAGCAATGATTCACTTGGGAAGTCCAGTGTCATAAGGAGTGAAATCTATTAAACCACAAATTAATAAAACCAACTATTATGTAGTTCTTCCAAGTGCACAATATCTAAAACATCATGCTATTTTTATGTGTTCACAAAACCAACATAAACCGCAGCGAAGCTCGGTTCTCGTATGAGTCACCAAAGCAATGTGAATTTTTTCTTGAGAGAATCACTGAAAAAAGAGCTGTATTATTGTCCTGTTTATCAATTCTACGATGCGTGGTATTTTTCATGTTAATTACCAAACCCATGTGCTGTATTCCCGTATATATCATGTGAATATCTAAAAATGTGAAATATTTCCAATGTTGATCACTAAACCAGTGTGCAGCATTTCCAATGTGAATCAGAAAAACAACGAGCCCTATTTTTCATGTGGATTAGTGGAAGAATGTGTATTGTAGTATTTTTCGTGTGGATCACTAAACCGATGTGCAGTATTCCTCGCGTTCATCACTGAAACAATGTGCGGTATTTCCAATGTTGATCACCAAAACAATGAGCCGTATTTTTCTTGTGAAATGTGGAAGAATTTGTACTGTAGTGTTTTTCGTGTGGATCACTAAACCGATGTGCAGTATTCCTCGCCACTTGAACAGTGTGCAGTATTCCCCACATTAATCACTAAAATAGTCTTCATGTGAATCAGACAATTGATCTTATGAATCAAACCAATTGATGTATTTCTCATCTGAACCACTAAAACAATGTGTTTCTCATGTGATTCATTGGATCAATATGTATTTCATGTGAATTACCAAAATAATGTGCAGAACTACGCAAGGGTACCACCCAAACAATGCGTGCAACAACATACAACGGTGCTGACCTTGTGGACGGGTTTTGAAGGTGGAGAAATGCGACACCAGCTAGCACAGGTGAGAGAAGAGAGTTCTGAGAAGGAGAGTGTCCACTCTAATAGTCCATGCAGAGGAGAGGTCAGTCCACCCGGCTAGCTCTGCCCTAGCTGTGTGTGGAGACGGCAACTAGAGCACTCTAGGAGACCGTCAACGCCTCTACAAAGACTGAATCGGGGTTCACAACCAGCCAGCCGCCTCTCGCTTTGCCGCCTCCCCCCACCACTGCCTTCTGTATCGATCTGCCGCCCCCAACCCCAGGGGGCAGCAACTAACCACCCCCCCACATACCTCCACCCTCCCTGGGTCAGTACTGTCTCAGATACAACTTTACTCTTCAGATTTGGTTTACTCACTAGTCAAGGATGGGGGGGGGTTTGTGTTATTGAGGGGCGGAGGTGGTTAGGAAATGAGGGGGGAGGGTGTTAACGCCTGAGGCCTACGCCACTTCAAACTGTGTAACCACCGCTCCTTTATAGCTGCTTCTTGTAAGTTTGTGAAGACAACAACCGTTTGAACAGGTGATTTTTTGGTTAGTTGATTTTGAAGTGGTGTTGGATAACGATTGAGGTACAGTTTGTGAGGCAAAGTTTGAGCTTTGGCCGTTGGGAACATACCAATTTGTAGAACCATTTTCAGTACCTCATAAATACCATAGTTTGAAATTATGACACAAAATATTATTCAATTACCTTCTAATACTATTCTAAATCTCAATTATTAAATTTTTAATTTATCTTCTTCACATCAACTTCTTTTTTATTCTTCATGTGCTATATTCTCCTCATGTTATCTTTCACAATAATGTTAGCACCTCCAATGTACACCAGCTTATAAGTTGTCAAGTATTTGTCAAGCCGCCAATACTATGCAATGAATTTTATTTCATCTATGAATCACTTTGGGAGATCAGTCTCACAAGGTGTGGAATCACCCATAAATTACACAACAAATAAATAACCAACTATTATGTAGTATTTTCATGTGCAAGATTAGATAAGAGACTTGCACCTGTTACTCCCATTGTAAGGGTGATCACTTTGAGTTAGTCTTTTTCCGCTGAATGTCATTTATTCAAGAGAAACAAAATCGCTCAACGGTGGTTCAGGAACCACCTAAAGCTGCAGGTCCACTCATTTCTCATCATCATCCTCCCCATTACCTATCGCACAAGCTAAGAGCTTATGTGGGTACCACCTCAGCAAAAAACGTATGTGCTTGTTCTTGACCTTATAAGTCAGCTTATCAATTCAAGATTTTTATTGGATTGGATTTGATAGAATAGAATGGAATTTTATTGAGCATGAAAAAAACATAAATGGATGGAATATGATGAAATGGTCTTTGTGTACAAATGACTTAATAAATCAAGTGGAAGAAAAACGAGTTTTTTATCAATTACTCCTTAAAGGAGTAAATAACTAAAGAAACAACAACTAACTCATCTGATCGTAACCTTTACTCAACATCATCAATCTTGACCTCAAATTCAGACCCCAATCTCAATCTCACATCGCTCCACATACCAGCAACAATGGAAGTGTCACGACATTTGAATGGCGACAGCAGTTGGGGGGATCGTAAGCACCCCCAACTCCTTAATTATCCCCCTCTGGATCACATCTAGCCCCCCTCCCACCATCAACCCCTCAAATGATCAACGCTCTCTCCACAGGAACAAGCCCTTCAATAATCAAAGACAATTAGAACTGGGTTAGGATATCACAAATGACACTGCATGGACATCGATTATCTTGTGGGAGATATCATGGAAGGATTGACATGATTAGCAATGTGGATAACAACCTAGATAGGAATTGGATTGAACATCAGACTGAAATCAAGTATACTATGTTTTGGAAGATAATAATTTTTTATGAGATATTTTTCCATGTTTGATGAATTTCATTCATTAATATGGATACGTTGTTCTGTATGAACTGAGTCAGTAGAATATAGAAATATTTGATGCTAGGTTATTTAAAAACTATTTGATTTCTATGAAAGCTTTTAAGAAGAGAATTTTTGAAAACAATACTTATTCTATAGTGACGAGAAATATTCATATTGTATACTTACATGCAACCACTAACTTTCAAGATGGAAGAAATACGTCTGTAAAAGAAAAAAGGACTGATTAAAATTCGTCACCAATAATAATTGATTCAATATAACTACAATTTCAAATGAATGAAAAATACATCAATAAGCAATGTAAGAAAAAATAAAAAATATCACATTACATCATAAAATATCTAAAATATAAATATAAATAACGTATCTATAATATAATAATGTATCTAATATGAATAACGTATAAATATATCTAACGTATCTATAATAATTATAAATATCCAAGACCCCATCTCCCAAAATACTAATTTGAAAGATATTCTATACTGTACTTTCCCAAAATAACTCGAAAACGGACATCGTAACTGGGATTACAGAATAAGAATCCCCATTTCTATAAATATCTGCAAACGACAATTTATTCAGTTGTAGAAGTGAGTTGAACCCATGATCTTTGACCCAATAATTGAAAAGGTCAGATGGACAAATTACTCTTGACCGCCAATCGGCATTTCCTCCTCCCCCATCCTTCCTCCATTCCTCTTCAACACACTCTTTCTCACTGTTGTCTGATTTCTTTTAATCTCTCTTCCCCCTTACATGCTCTTTCTTCTTCTTGTCATCTTTGGTTTGCTGCTACTGACACAGTAATTTATCGGTCTACTCTTTCAAGGGTCATGTCGTGACGTCACTCAATGGAATCAAGCCACTTGGATCATCATCAGCTTCACAACAAGGGTGGCGAGGATAAAAATGATAGCGGCCATTATCGCACTTCTTACATCAATCTAGTTCGCTGTTGCGCTACAGCCTCAAGTGGGCTCTGGCCTGACAGCTGGTTACAAGTTTTTTTTTATTGATTAAAAATTGTTTATGCAGACAAATGACCGAACCTCACTGCAACCAAACAAAGCACTTCACTATCTACTTATAAAACTGGTTCATTTTGCTAAAGCACTTTGAATGAAAAAGAATTATTGTCATTACGATTTCGTGAAATGTTTAAAAGTGTCCACCAAAATTAACATGGCTGCATCGAAGTGGATGTATTCTTGAAACACTTAGAAACGTTTTTGGATGTTAAAATTTCATCTTATTCAAGTCAAGAATGGAAACTTGAAGGCTACAAAGTTATTGAAATTACTCAACGACTTTCTGTTATTACTACCTGCTACCACTTTTTTGTGCATGAGAATCTCATGCGACTTGTAAGTGATTCTCAAAGTTATTCTCATTATTGTAAAAATAACTTTGGCAATGTAAAATTTTTGGTAAAATCGTATATTACGTGAGTCTTACTACCAGCCAAGAAAAAAAGATTTATATTTGTGTTGAAATAATGAATGGCTTTGAAGAAACCAAGAAGGAAGAAACCAATGAAACTATAGAATTTTTAAACTTTCGAAAAATTGGATGTCTAGCATACTCATATACATGTCAATTATTAACCAGCATCAGTTCGATGATTGGCGTAATAACTGTTTCAAATCATCACATAACTCAAACAACTCAATCAAGTCAATGGAGCATCCAGCGTCTAGACTGGAGCTCAACTTGTTAAAAGCAAATCTTTGCAGACGGCTTTTAAAATTGGACACAATTCTAACCTCAATCAGAGGTCATCTGAAGCGAACAGAGTCGCTTTTAGCTACTAAATTGAGTCAATTCACTTCTGATGGAGTTAGTAGAAGCTGTGCTGGAAGCAGCCAATTAACTAATGACAGATGACAAGATAGAGATTGCTCTATATCTTCACTCTCAACTGAATTGTGTTTATATCTATAGATATTCACTACTATTAAGAGCCGTTATATCTATGTATAAGACTACTATTTAAAGCCGTGTCTACTGTACATAACAGTTACATATCTATGTATATACTTTACATCTCATCATTTCAAATCACATCCAAAATCTAGTCTGGCTCATTCAATTAACGCGTTAAATCTATTCAGTGCCCTCGTGATATGAATGCCGTAATAGTGTTTTTTATTAGGTCGGCTTGGAGAGTCATTTGTTTCAATGTATGATACTTTTCTATTACTGATTTTCTTGTTAGAAAAGGATTTAAAGAGTATTTCAGCAGTGCAGTTTTGTTTCTACACATAAATTATATATAAAGGGTTAATACTTGTTGAATTTTTACAATACAAATCGTCACAATTGATGTGAAAACACATTGTTATGAATATATGAGAGGACCTACAGTATTAGAAGGGTTCCGAATTACCGGGAAGTGATTTTGAACGCTAAATTAAATTTAGCGGTGTCGATTTCAAGTGAAGTGGACACCCTTTCAACGGCAGTAAATGCTGTATACAAGAGTATAAATGTTGTAGTCTGTAAATAAATACTGTATAGTGTAGATTACGAAAAATTGGACTATTTATGTAACTAAATTTAGGAATTGAAGAAGTATTGGGCGACTGCCTGTTTCCCTTTCCTACTTTTATTTATTTAATTGATACAATAAAGATGAAGATGAATAGTAAAGAGTTTAAATACTGTAGAACATAATAATATGTGAGTTACAGTTTCCTCATAGCAAGTAAATCAGGTTCTACCCCTACTCACAGTACAACTACGACTACAAATTTCCAGCTCTCTAATGACTACTTAAATAACTCATAACTCGTCAGACTCGACTCGTGTTGCAGTGCAACTCATCTCAGCGGCGTGAGAGCTAAGCATCGTCTACTTAATAAATAATAAATGGGGGTGAAAGTACAGTGTGCCTCACACTACAAGCGTGTACAGTGTAAACTCAACCTATGCAGCTGCTATGTATGTTTGTGCCCTTCTGGAGAGTACCAGCGCACCCGAGGATCGATTCTGGGGCTGCTTTTGGGGGTGGTTTTCGGGGGTGGGGGTGAGGGTACGTCTGGGGGGAACAGGGGGGCCCGACCGAGGCTAGCCAAAGGTTGCCCGGGTGTGGTGTACTGTACTAGAGTGTAGGCAGGGTGTATCCCTTTTTCAAGTACTGCACCTATTCTACTGCTGTACGTGGTTTTGCTTCTCCATAATCCTTCATTTCATCGTTGTTCTCGTCACATTAGTCTCCTCTTTCTCAATTCTTTTTTCACCTGCTCCTTCTCATCTCGTCCTTGTCCTTTAGCATCTCGTTTTTTTTTTTGCGCCTGATCTATATTTGAAACTATTTCAAAATCATCTTCTCCCACAAAAACATCCCACAACATAGTCCACTCTGACTCTTCCTAAATTAATAAATTTTACAATCGATTCTTCCTTTCAGAAAAGATTTTTTCTAAGTTCTACCATCTTTCTAATATTCTGGCTAAACATGTTTTTCGAGAGGATTCCTAACCAATAATTCCATTATTGTACTGTATCAATATTTTGTAATATTTTTTTGGAAACTGCATGTCAACAAATGAAATTGAAAATAAAAAACGTTTCTTCATCATATTCTCCCTTTCTTTGTATATATTTGTACCCCTTCCTTCTATGGTTACTTGTCCTATTCTAATTTCTCTCATCTTTCGTCCCACAACCTCATTTTCTCTATCGCTATTCATCTCCCCATTTCCTAATCTCGTCATTTCTTGTTCCTCTTCCATTATTGTAGCTCCTTTTCTAAATCATTTTTTCTTTCTTACTCTTCATTTCGTACTTCCTAAACCAACAATCTAATAAATCTTTATTCCTTCCCAAATCTTTTCCTCTATCACTCAGTTTTTCTAATCCAATTGCCCAACAATGCACTATGCCCTTCCATCACATACTCTTCAAACATTATTCTTTTTACAACTCTATTCCTTCGCTCTATTCTTTCTCCTTTCCATTCTTTCTCCAATCAGTCCTTTTCTACCCACCTTTTCATCCTTCATCCATTTCCTTCACATCCAACCCACCATCCATTTTCCTTTCCTCTAAACGTCCTACATCTCTCCAACTCCTCAATCTTCGTTTCTCAAACTTTTCTCTAACAATGTCACCTCTTTCTCCTCTCTCCTCTTCCTCTCACTCGCCTCTCCTTCCTCCATGCCCTTTACACCCTTCTCTGCCACAATCACCTCAAACCCCAAAGATGAAAGAATTTTCCATCCAAAAGTCCTCTCCAATCTCTCTCGCTCCTTCAAGCTTCCATCACAACCTTCTCTACCCCAACCTAAATTCGAGTTATGACTATAGCACAATAGAAGGAGATGCAGTTGACCCTCCACTAGTCATTAGTTCTCTTAACCTTTTTTGTAACCTCTTTCATAAAATCTCACTCGTCTTTTCCATTACCTCTTATCCACTTCTTCTTTTCCTTCTCTCTTCTACCTATTATATCTCACTTTTTATCTTCATTGAAAAGTTTTCTTTTCCTTCTCTCTTGTTCTATTCATTATATCTCTCTTTTTCTCTTCATTAAAACATTCTCTTTTCCTTCTTTCTTCTTATATTCATTATATCTCTCTTTTTATCTTCATTGAAACTTTCTCTTTTCCTTCTCTTCTTCTATTCATCTCTCTGATTCTCTTCATTGAAACATTCTCCTTTCTTCTCATCATTATCTTTCCCCTCTCTACCACACGCTTTCTTCAATTTCCACAAACTCTCTCACTCTCTTCTCTCAACTACTTTCTCTCTCACTTTCTCCTAACTCTCTTTCTTTCCTATTAACTCACACTCTTCCACTATCTTTTCAATGCAGTAGCGTCGTTTTTAATATTACACATCATTAAAGCGTCGTTAAACTCGACTTTTTTCTGCATTGTTGAGAGCAGAAAAAACTGCATACTGTAAGTGAATCTGATACGAGCTTTTGAATACTAATTGGAAGTACATTGATTTGATCTGATGCGGAGTTTCCTTCAATTTGAGTGTTGATATTGATTGAATTATTTTATGTTGATGTGTACGCAATGAAAGAAACATAATTTTAATAGAAAACTTTAAAAGGAGGATAATTCAAAATTTCATAAGAGGATCCGCGATCACATACAGAAGAGATGAAGAATTGAACGTAAACTATACTTGAATCAATATTGGAACTATAATGGTTAGATTAAATTGTGATTCAATGAGTAAATACTGGAATATGAAGATTAAATACTGCGAAATAATAATAATTTTTCAGAATACCAATAATTTGCATCCAGAGGAATTTATTTACAAATACAAATACATAATAGTCCTAATACAGATGAATCCAAAAAGAATCCGGACTCAAGAAATTGCTAAAGATAATTAATTCTAACTCTAATTATACCCCACTATTAATTAATATTCATATCTGGCTCATCCATATGATAAATAATAAGGGAATAAACAATAATTGATTATCCTTTGAAACATATAATAAATAATATGCACTTCAAAACAATAATTGGTGAAAATAAAAAAACTTACTAATTGCACTGATCACATGAGAAAATTTAGTTTTGTATTATGGAAAGAAACTATGTTACAAATTCACAGCAGATTATAAGGTTTAATGAGAGTTGAATGACAGTTTGGAACCTCATTCGTAATGAATTCCAGACCAACACAACGGGTGGTACAAGAAGATTGTTTTTGGGAGATTCTACTGGAATTGGGTCATCGGAATGATTGGTAAACCTGATTTGAAGAGGTTTAAATGTTTGATTTCCATGCGTGCCCATTCACGCACCGAACTTTTAATAATCATTAAAGCCATAGTAGGTTCTAAAATATTCTGAAAATGTCAGCCCCTCACAGACGGTAGAAACAAATGGCGGCTCGATTGGAAAAACGACTACTTCGAAAACATTAAAGAAGGTTTTGGTTTTATAAATATAAGTTTATTGTCAGCAGATCCTTGGGCAATATGATTCTTAAATAAAGAAAACTAGAACATAGCCTCCATAAAACCCTTGAAGTCCAAAAAATTAGTCAAACTGTAACCCATCCACAGCAAACACACCGATAATAGCGCCACCAAATGTCATCTGTAAGCCTACAAAGAAACTCCGCGGTATCCGGAGAAGTTCCTCTTCTATTGATCGTTTTAGTTCCTCATCATTATTGAAGATATAGATATAAAATTGTTCTTTCAAGTAACCCCATAAAAAAAGTTACAAACAGTTGAATCTTGTGATCAGGGTGGCCAATCGAAAAAATAACTTCCACGACCAATCCAACAGCCATGAAGGTTGTCATTTAGTAACGTTTGACATCAGTGTGTTGCTGTGAATGGTTACAGTTTGAATTATTTCGGACTTTAATGTTTTTCATTAGGCTATGTCCTGGCTTTTTCTTATTTTAAAATCATTTTGCCCTAGGATCTAACAATAAAATATTTAATAAAACCAAACCACATTTTTAATGTTTTAAAGTATCGTCTTTCAATATGGCGCCATTTTGTTTCTAAAAAGGTTAGGAAGCTGGTAATTTTCCTAAAATATTTTTAGAACCTGACTTTGTGAACTGTGTAAAGTTTCAAAAAGTTCGGTGCCTGAATCGGCACGTAATATAGAATCAAACATTTAAACCTCTTCGTGGGACACCCGGTATATTACAATAAATACAGTAAGACTACATAAGTAGTTGGTCTACTTGCTAAGTGGAAGCCCACACTGGAATGGAGCCAGACTCCAAAAAGTTTTGTCTCTAGCTGAGAGGAAACTCAACACACATAAATAACGGGCCTTCCTTGGACCGAAAACAAACTAACTGGTTCACTCGCAAATACTGGACGAAGGCTGCAATTAGTTTTGGGAACATGTAAAGCTCATAAATGAATATTTATTCGTCAAACTCATTCAAAGAACTTAATAAGAAAATTTTTGTTTGATTTATAGGATAATGACACAACCATGCCATTATATGGTTGTGTTGTTGTAAAGGTTCTCATTCAATAATTTCTGAGAACTTTTTGAGACATTAAGGGCCGGTTCATGAGCTCGGGATTTAGCTAAGTCCTAGACTAAAACGGGTGGCCACCGTAGCATCGACAAACGTTAGCCTCGACACTATGTACTAAGGGCTCTCTATGCTGCCAACCCACTAACCTGTCGAGACATACGTTTGTCGAAACTACAGCAGCAACCCGTTTTAGTCTAGGACTTGGCTAAATCACGAGCTCATGAACCGGCCCTAAGAGATAATTATAAAGATCATATTTGTTCAGGTAATTTGTGAGACCAAGTGAATTTCTATAAAAGCCTAGAAATGGAAACCATATCAAGAACAGCCATATTTAAGTAGAATGTTTGAATGCAAATTCCTCAGCTCTCTTTTGTTATACAATAAATTCCATTTAATTCTCTTTTGATATTGATAGCAAATCTATTACAATTCCTGTTCATTTAAATTTGAGCTTTCGCTATCCTTTTTTATTCAACGACCTTGAAAATTTCACCCCAGCTAACCTTAAAAGGTCCTATTAGCCGAGAGCGACCAGGTCCCTAACAGACATCCTAGTTAATATTTCGAAAAAATCGGAATTCCCCACAAAAATTTGGTCAACTGAATGCAAAAAAAAACAGAAACTGTTGTATAGAAACAGAATATTTATTTTCTTTCCAGGGGAAAATTGAAAACAACCTGAGATCAAAAAATGAAGTTGTACTCGATGTGCGAATACTTTTCTATTTTGGGACAGCAAAAAAATGAAAGACATACTCGTTCTGAATAACTTGTGGACGAATTAGCGTTCTAAATTGAACGTGAAACAGGAAGAGGCCACTTTCAATTTTCCGCGAACAAAAACACCCGGTGAGCATTGATAGTGAGTGCTCTGTAGCAAGGAAAGGAGGAATGCAACTATGAATAGATATCGATTTCCAGTGCAAAGTTCCGTGTCGCGGGAGCAGGGTGGGGGAAGAGAGGAAGAGCAGGATAAAAAGAAAGAGAATGATGGAGAGAAAGAGTGAAAGGAAAATTGAGAGGAAGGGAATTGGCGAGAGAGGAAGAAAGAGAGAATAAACGATTAGGAGGAGAGAGTGAATGTGACTGCTGAAAACTTTCCAGGGGATCAAGAGCGATGCTAGGAGCTTGGGTGGCAGTTAACTTTTTATCGCGATTATCACCCATTATATCGCGATTTAATTGATTAGTTGAATGATCAACCACACTAGTTTAACGGCTAATTTATTAATACATTAATACATTAGGTGACTGACTAGTTCTTTCGTTAGAGTGATTGATCAGCTCACTTGAAAAGTGAGCTACGCTTCAACAGCACATGTCAATTTTAGGGCCGGTTCATGAGTTCGGGATTTAGCCAAGTCCTAGACTAGAACGGGTGGCTGCCGTAGCATCGACAAACGTTTGTCTCGACAGGTTAGTGGCTTAGCAGCATAGAGATCCCTTAGTACATAGTGTCGAGGCTAACGTTTGTCGATGCTACGGTGGCCACCCGTTATCTAGGACTTAGCTAAATCCCGAGCTCATGAACCGACCCTTATAGTTCTACAATTAAGCTATTCAATTTGACGAATCCAATTCAACAAAATAAATTACCGTCTAATTTAAGAACTGAATTAAATCTATCTAGACTCTACAGTCTACACACTGAACATACAGTGATATTCATTTAATTTGACACTAGGCATTAGATAGATAGATACAGATATATTATTTCTTTGCCATCGGACTCTACGGTCATCAGCAAAGTCAAGAAATTATAACTCTCTATCTATCTATCTAATGCCAAGCGTCAAATTGAATGAAAGTCACTTTTTTTGTACACTAGTTCAGCCTAGAAAGCCATGCGGTGGACGTTTAGTATATAAATCGGTTAAAGTAAGCTGGTCATTTTTACACTACTCTATTTCTATTTCATTGGAGTTGATCACGTACAACCGGCTTGATTAGTGAAGAGCTAGGAAATGGGTGTAACAATATTAACGTGAAATATAAGGAAATAGAGAAAAACCCTCAAAACTTGCATTTCTAATAGGTTACAGTTCTTCATAGATCTGGTAGGTTAGTGAATCTGCTAGAAGGAAATTTGAAACAATTCAAGATAAGAACAACACAAAGGTACAAGTGATCAAGCAGGCAGTGAGAGACGACTACAAACTACACAAGTGATTAATTACAGGAGTGATGCACCAAATACCACAAATGTTACAGTCAGAAACGTTTCGATCAGAGAGCGTTGTTTACATCGCGTTGTGCAATGCCTCAATAAAGGATGCGTTACCGAGCATTGGTGTGGGGTACATATTGTGACAGTACACAGTCTAAAGGTACAAAGGTACCTCATATATTGATGGTGAATAAAGGGAAGCAGTACAGTGCAAAGTCGGGGTATATACTGTGCAAAATGGGGGTGCAGTGGGAAGTGAGAGTATACAATGTGGTATAGGGTCCTGTAGCGTTTCGTCCGACAGCAATGTGAAAGGTAGTTTTGGGATTAGGCAGGATACCTGCAGGAGTAGTGTTTCGTCCGACAAAACTTTTGACAAATAATAACAAAAACAAGAATGTCTGCATTGGCATAATGCATAATAGAAACGATTTAGTGAATGGAGATTGAAAATACGATTTATAAATTAATAATAGAACTTCAAAGGTGAAACTATAACTCAACTTGAAAATTAATAGTCTCAGCACACTATATAATAAACTATATAGTGCAGCTCAAGTATACAAAAATAGTTGAGGACTTTAAAGGTGTGATTATGGACTAAAATGTGATTATGGGGTTTAAGATTTCCCCACAATATTATATACAATTACAAGAAACGTATTATCTGCAGTTTTGAGTCAAAGGGAAAAAACAGGAAGCCTATTTTTGTATCACTCTGATATGAACTAAGTGATTGTGAATTGGATTCGTGCATGTAAAAAAACTTTGAGGTGAATCCAAAAATACTTTCATGGAAAATGTCTTATTTTTTTGATAGGCCATTTTGTTTTTGAATCACATGAATCGTTGGAAAGGAAGTAGAGGAGTTTGGAGTTATGATCAGAGAATTGGAATTCAACTTCATCAACTTCAACTTCAACAACTTCTGATAGAAGATATGTTAATTGGGTGTAATCATTTCATTATGATAACAATTCAAACATATTTCAGAAACGGTGATTCAATCATTTATTGTGTTTTCCAAGAAATATTTTTTTTTCTATTTATTATTCAGCAATGAAAATACTTGAACAATGCTTGACTGTGTCTAAAATTCTTCCATGAATCGTAGCCAAATTTGTGAATCATGTAGCCTCCAAACTTCGCTTACTATCTCTTGATAAGCCAGAAATGAATGACTCAGCTAGTTCTGAATTCGACCGGTAGATGGCTGCAGTTACTGGGTGATTAACAGGTTCAATTTTAACAGACACGCCTCCAAGCTCCGCCTCTCTCCCCTGATTGGTCGGCAATGCACAATGCAGCTAGTTCTGAATTCTGTCGTAAGATGGCAGCAGTTACTGGGTCATTCAAGTTACAACTTCATTATTCAGCCGTCCAGATGTCAGAGGTGTTCTACCCAAAGTGAATCCCCAAAGTGAAGCCAAAAGTAGATTAAATTACTTCATCCAAGCTACCATTCTTTAAAAAAAAATTGCTATTATTGGATTGATTCAACTTCTGCCAATGTTTATGAATTGGCATAAATTTCTAAATGAGCTTCTTCTGGATACAGTTTTGTAGGGAGGAAAACTTGTAATTACATCCAAATAAATAGGCTTTGACTTCGAATCAGTGGCTTTGATAGGAATCATTCACATGAAGCAATACAAATAGCCAACTATTGCAGCTATAGAATCTGAAGAAACAGATTTTAAATTTTATTTGATACTGATTATTTACAACAGTAATTAGCCAGTAATAGAAGGGTTTCTGAAGTCAGGTAGAAGACTCAAAAATCGGACGAAACGCTACTTGTTGGTAATACGCACAGAAGCGTGAAAACTGTCGGACGAAACACTACTAATTTCCAAGAACTTGGGTGTTGGACGAAACGCTACTCCGACGAAACGCTACATATTCGTGGTACAGATCGAAGGTAAGCTGCTAAGTAGAGATATAGTGGGGATATGATTTACAGCATTGATGCAATTCTAAAGAGTAAACAGCAGTTGTAATGATTTACGTTCGCAACACATAAAATCCAGGCTAACTGCTAACTTTGAAGTATTATTAGACTATATTTATTATATCATTGTTTTGCGGTACTCATTAATTATTACCGTACAGGTGCTAGTGCTAGAATGCTGTACAGGATCTAGAGTGAACAACGAGAAAAGAAGGAGAAAGTGCAGTATATGGACTTCTGTTATAATAATTATAAACTTCAATCGAAACAGCTAAACTTTTTATATCTTTATTAAGAGAAGTACTGCAGCCGAAAAAAAAGTTTATTCATACAATTAGTTCATTTAGCTTTCTTCAAATTTTATTTGTTTTTTGAATGATTGTATTTTGTTTTTGTAGAGAAATTAAGATTATTTATTTTTGTTGAATTTACAATTGCATGAAAGCCAATGAAATTAAACCACCGTGAGATGACGTCAATTGACAGAGCTCAATTACATGGACTACACGAATAAGATTATTTATATCTTACAGTCCTGTCTCCAATTGAATTGTGAGTGCAACTTAGTTTTAATTATCTAATTTATGTTCAGCAATGAGCAATATCATTGGAATAAAAAGTATTCTATTTAATAGGAGTCTTATGGAATGAGGTTCAATAATTGACGTCATCATTCTCCCATAATAGAGGTTGAGTTCAATTGACATTTCCCAAAATAAAGGTGGGTTGTCCTAGCATTCATGTTAAAGACGCAGCATTTCCTAATGACGCATCCATGCGTTGCTAAGCTTTCCCAATGCATTGCATAACGGAGCGTAGAACGCAACAGCTAGAACAAGGTTTTTATCAGTTGACTGTACTGTTCTAAACCGGAGCGACCCGGTTAACAGAGAACAGTCAGCCCTCTGAACACAGTCACAGCTGATAACTGAATATCATCACAGACAGGGAATGGGGTGGAAGACCGAGCTTTGTATGGTGTCAGGGTGCGCATGCGCAGTAGAAGTGGGTGGGGAAGGACGGGACGAAGTGGAGGAGTGAAAGAGGGAAGAGGAGGTGAGAGGAAGTGAGAGGGATGATGATGAGAAGATGAAAAGAGAAAAAGAGAAGGATGAGGACGATAATGAGAGGAAGAGAAGGATATGAGGAAGAAGGAGGAAGAGGAGCATGAGTAGGAGGGCTGGAGGAAAGATTAGGAGGAGGAGGAGGAGGAGATGGTGGAGGAGAAGGAGGAGGAGGAGGATGAGGAGTAGGAAGATGAGTAGAAGGAGCAGATGGTGAAGGAGGAGAAGGAGGAGGAGGAGGAGGAGGAGGAGGAGGAGGAGGAGGAGGATTAGAAGGAGGAGGAAGAGTTAATGAGGAGGTGGAAGGGAGAGAAAAGGGAGAAAAGGATAAAGAAGAAAGGTGGGATGAATGGAAAAGGACAAAGGATGGGAAGAGGCGGAAAGGAAATAGCTCGGTGGGGGAGAAAGGGGTTGGAAGCGAAGAAAAGAAAGATAAAAATAATGAGAATGTGGAAACGGAGAGAGAAAAAGAGAGAAATTGGTGGAGGATGTGGACAATGAATAAAAGAAGGAAAAGACGAAGAAAAAAGAAGTATACTATCCATCAATCATTTATTCAATAATTTACAAAGGAAAGTATAACAGGCTTATGCCCAAAACTGTTCCTCTTCCAAATTATACAAGGATTAGAAGGAGAAGAAGGAATGGGAAAAGAGGAAGAATGAGAGAATGATTGAGATGAAAAGATAGATTAGGAGGAGGAGTAGTAAAAGGAGGATTGAGAGGAGGAGAACGATAAGGAATTTGGTGGAGAAGGAACAGTACACAGGATAGATGATGGATTTGAGAATAGAGAAGAGGAGGTGAGGAGTAAATGCAATATAAGTAGAAGAAGAAGAAGAAGGAAAAAGAGGCTTTGAAGAGGATAGGCTTTAAGGAGAAGGAGAAGGAGAGGATGAGGAGATGAAAGAAGATGGAGGAGTTGTAGAAAAGGAGAAATGTAGAAAACGGAGAGGAAAGATGTCGAAAAGGTGAAACATATGTAGGCAAGAGAAGAAAAGCAAGAAAAGCAAGATTAACAAGAAAAACAAAACAAAAATAGAAGAATGATTAGCGGAAAGAGGAGAAAGAATCAAAGAGAGAGAAAAAGGAGTAAACAAAAAGAAGGATCAGAGGAGGATAAGGGAAGGAGGATGAGGAAAAGGAGGATGAGAAGGAAGCAAGAGAGGATGAGGAGGAAAAGGAGCAGGAAAGGAAGTAGGAAAAGGAAAGGGTGGAGGAGGAGGTGAAGGAGGGAGGGGTCGGGGACCAGTAAAAAAAGTAGGGAGAAGTGAAGGAGGTGGAGGAGGAAAGAAGAAAAAGAGTTGAAGCTGACATGAGGATGGAGCAGGGGAAAAGAAGAGAGGCCCTGAAACAACTGTCAGCAAAACCTCCATATCGATCGGGTAGCACCTGAAGTCCTTCTATCTGGTCGGCCACGGACATCCCCTTGCAAGTAATTCTGCCACCACAGAAAAAGATAGAAGAGTAGAACGGACACAAACCGATTTAGTAGAGAACAAGAGAATAGAGCTAGAACAGAACATGAAAATAAAAACAAAAAAGGAAATTTGTGGAAAGCATAATGCACTCATTAGACACTACAGTCACACTACAGAGAGTATATTCACTACGAATGAAGAAGGGGAAAAAGAAGGAAGTAGGAATAGAAGAAAAGATTATGAAAGATAGATGAAATTGGGAAAAGAGGATAAATAGATAGAAGATTGGAAAGCGCAGAGCTAAAAGTAGCACTACTCAACAGTACAAAATATCATTTCACTATAATACTAATAGGCCAAATCCTTTTCAAATATGGTTTTGGATTAGCTCTTTATGCAATACCCACCTCTTCATACAGAGTACACATGAATCGTTGCTCATAAAAATTAGTTTTGCAAAAAACTGGTATTTGATAAGAACTTGAAAGTCTGTTCTAAATAATTTTTCAACACTATGACAATTATTTATAATTACTATTGATAAGTGTAATTGATCATTTTTATAATATATTTAGTGAATTTTTCACACCAGATAATTGGCCAATAGACGAGAGAAGAGACGAAAAACAAATTAGTCTGTTTAAAAGTGGAGGTGGGGAAATAAAGAAAGGAGGGAGGACAGGAAAAGAAGAGGGATAGTAAGGAGAGAGAAGGATGTTTGGAGAATAACAGTAAACATGAAAATATAATATATAGAATTGCAAACAAAAAGTGGAAAAAATTGAGTGATAGGAAATTCACGTATGGGAAACTAAACAGAAAGGTGAAATTGAGAAGGAATAGAACAGGAGGGTGGGAATAAGTATGAAAACATCAAGGAAAGTTATGATTGGAGCTCTACAGAGACAAGTTGGATTAGAGTTGGAAGTGAAATCAAAAGATACATGGCATGATGAAAGATAAAGAGAAATCCAGCCAAAGCTTTAAGGGAAGAGAGAGAGGTACGAAGAAGAAGGGATCAGAGAAGATGATCGAAAGCGTAAAAAGAGAAGGTGTCAGAGAGAGGAGAATTGAGAGAAGGCTGAAAAAAGGCATAGTG
Source organism: Laodelphax striatellus (assembly GCA_017141395.1). Classification (NCBI taxonomy): domain Eukaryota; kingdom Metazoa; phylum Arthropoda; class Insecta; order Hemiptera; family Delphacidae; genus Laodelphax; species Laodelphax striatellus. The sequence continues at coordinate 10,161,269 of CM029534.1, forward strand.
GTGGAGAAAACAATGACGAGGGACTTTAAGTTAATTGATTTAAGTTAGTTTGTTTTATTGAAATTATGTTGAGTTAGTTGATTAGACTGCAAGTTGAAAATGATATACTAAAAACTAGAATGAAATTTAAAAAAACCAGAGTTGCATAAACGGAAAAAAGCTGTCATAAAATTTAAGTCTAGAGCAACAGCCAGCTTTTCAACAGCAACTATGAGCATGAAAGCAATCTAGAAGGCAGTAAAAATTAAGAGCGCCTGTTTTTGTCAGAAAGTCAATCTAGTGGAACAAGAACTGCACTCAGCGGTCTGCGAAACTGAAAAACCCACAGCTTCCACCGCACTGTCTGAATATGGAAACTTTTCAAGTGGTGACCACGGCTCTACAGATATTACAAGAGTAGTCACTACAGATATTGCAAAGGTACCACAGGATAATGCAAGGTACTACAGATATTAGAAGGATACTAGAAGGTTAGCAAAAAGAAGTTATAAGAATAGATTCAGATGGACATTGAAACTGAGAGTACAAGTACAACATAATTTGTAGAAAATACGTACAAGTTACGCACATTAATCATAGGTTAAATATGGTGTGATAAACCTTTGAGCTTTGCAATTTTCTACGATACATAACTGCCTCAAAGCTACAAAAACCCACTGATGATTCATCGAATTACAGGAAGTTGAAAGCCTGTTCATGAATTTTTCCATACTGTGATTCTTATTTAGATACAATTGTAATTGATAATTTTTATAATTTATAATTTTATACCTCAATTGATAATTGTGATTAGACGAGGTCCACATTAGATAGATAGATACAGTCGACAGATAGATAGATAGATAGATAGAGGAAGATAGAAGATTGTTCTCATACTCTATGAATGCAAATGATGTTTGCTATATAATAATATCTAAATGTAGTTCCATCTATTTAAGAGCGCCAAAAAATCTGATTGATAGACTTCAAGTATGAATCCAAACAAAATTCAAAACATTGAGAAGGATAGAATCAGGAGGGTGGAATTATGAAAACTGAAGCTCGAAATTATTATTTTGATTTATTAAGACAAGTTAATTAGAGTTAGTGGAATTACAAACAAACAGTATGGCATAGCGATTGAGCCAAGAAAAGAGAAAGCTTCAAAAAATCCAGGGAAGAGAAACAGATTGACACTGGATAGTCGAATGTAGCATTGAAAATCATGCTTGTCAAATCAATGATTGACATTCACAGACGGAGATTTTAATTTTTCAGAACAAATTAATTATTTTATTTGCTTTTCTAACCATGTTAGTTAATATCAAAGGAACTACCTAATACTGTAATTAAATTAATATCATGTTAATAACATTGAAATAATGAGATATTGCACCTATTCAGTTACAAGAAATCATAATGAATTAATTGAACGAAATTTAACTAATGTCATAAAATTCTAAATACTCTACCACTGCAAAATATTGACAATAGAATAACAGTCTAAAAGAGATTCGATGAACTATTGCACAAAAATTTTTAATAAATCGAAGCCTGTTTTTGCTTTCAGAAAGTCAAGTGGAAAACTGCACTCAGCGGTCTGCGAAATTGAAAAACTCCACAGGTTTCACCGCACCGTCTGAATATGGCTTTTCAAGTGGTGACACACGGCTCTGAATATTACAAGGTACTACAAATTCATTTTTAGGCAAAGAAAGTGCAAGCTACAGATAATGCAAAATTACTACAGATATGTGTACAGGATACTAGTTATGTTTGCATACACTGTACAGTTAAGTAGAATATTCAATTTACAGAAACTGAACATACAGTACAAACATAAATTTGAAAGAAAATACCTGAAATGTTACGTACATTAATCATTAGGTTGTAAATAGTGTGGGTATGAACTTTGAGGTTTGCAATAGTTTTCTACGATAAAGTTTGACATATTCCAGCTAAAAACCCACAGATGATTCATCGAAGATTACGAGGAAGAAGGCCCATAGATCACCTTCTGTTGAATTCGGTTCCTACTTTACTTTTTTATACTTATAAAACTATTATAATCAGATTAATTTAATTTGGCGCTTGGCATTAGATAGATAGATATTATTTCTTTGCCATCGTATTCTACTGTCATCAACAAATGATGTTTGCTAGAAATAATATCTCTCCATCATCTATCTATTTAATGTCAAGCGCCAAAGTAAATAAATGTGATTATACTTGACAACTATTTTTTTCTCACCCAAAATTCAAACCAATTTCAAATCATATCAATACCATTTCAACCCCAATTATTTTTTAGATTTATTCACAAGTTCCAATAGAGTGGAATAAGGAAACAGTATTGGCATAGCGATTGAGCCAATCGGAAAAGAGAAAGCTTCAATTCTGCAGCTGAATTAAATTCGATTACAGATTGACACCGGCGGATATTGAACGGCATTGAAAACAGTCATTGCTTGTCAATCAATTGACATTCACAGATGGAGGACAGTTTTCCACTTTTTCAGAACAAATTAATTATTCGTTTTCTAACCATGTTAATTAATATTCCCTATCACAGCTCCTCCTAACGGATTTTGTCATGGAGAAACGAGGACGACATAATAATATTGGTTCACCATTGCAATCCAAAACATTGATGAAGGCTGTTCGGTCTATTTATCATATTCATTTTTTTTTCAATTTTTATTCTCTACCCCAGACCATATAGACGGTTTTAATTGAAAAATTATAGCAAGATTGGAGCTGCTGAAATAAGTGTTTCCAAGGATGAAAATTTCAAGTTAATATGAGTGAATATTAATTGCTGAATTCAAGTGGATTAATTAATTCACCACTTTATATTGAAGTTCAAGTTTATTTATCATCTTTTCTCTTAACCATTATTATTAATTCTAGTTTTTTACTCAATCACAGGTAAGACATTGATTAATATTATTTACGTTAAGGTAATTACTTAATATTTTTATTTTATTCTATAACAATTCCCAGTTAATTATTACTTAAGCTATAAATAATTTAGGCTATTATGATTCACATGGAATCTCAAGTCTATACTAAAAACTGCCCTCAAGAGTATTGATGAAAACAAGAACTTTAGTTCAACATTTTTTTTTGCAAACAGAATAGCAGATTATAAGAGAATATTCATTTTATAAATAAAGTTCTACCAAGCCACAAAAATGCATTCACCCAATCGATTTGTGTAGAAGAGGAAACTGTAAAAACTTATACGGTATTGATGTTTTTTCGAAAAAATGAGATAGAACAACAAAGATTAAATTTGCCAAACCAAATGAGTAAAATTTGAATAAAGCCTACCTACTAGAATAAATACAATCCAGAATATTTGTCATTGAATTAAGGTGATACAATGCAAACAGAGAACAAGAATGCGATGAAGAAACAAAATAATCTCGCAAAAACCTTCAGATTAAAATATTCTATTATTTATCCAATTTACTAATAAGTGATTACTAGACTGAGTAGCAAACATATTCAAACAAGCTCATTAATTTACAATCATATGCCTACTAATTTACATTAGCTGAGATGATGAATGAAGCCTCAATGGAGTACTTGCTGATTTAATAGAGTTGATTGAAGCGATACATAAAGCAGTAGATATTAATACAGATTGAACAACTGGGAATACATATCCAATGGTCTAGAATTTGCATGGAATACAGTTCTATGTATTATTGGTCAGTCATCAACACTGGTATATTTTTTAACTATGAACAAAGTACTTTTGTACTGCATTACAATATTATAGTTATAATCTGTCTAAAACCTGTACAAACTTGGAATGACTGTTGCAGATAATAAAGTAGGATAAATTGTTATTTCAAGATAAGTAGGATCAATTGTTGTCATTTCAAATAATTCGTATAATTGAATTGAACAATAAATTCCAAAGATGAACGATAAATCTATGCTACCAATAGCTTGTCATGAATAAGCAATTGTTCCAAATGTGTTTTTTTTTTCAATATTATCATGGTACATACATGCTACTAACTGACTACAATACTCTCCTACACTAATAGCTAAACATAAATTTAGTCAATATACAATTCTATTGTACCAGAAGTTGTGTGATAACTCAAGCCGACTTCGGGCAAACTTGTTTAACAAGGAAAACTTAATATTCATTTCTTCTCAAAAATTGTCACAAAATGTATTTAATGTACACATATTTTTATTAGTCACACAGCAGAGGAGATAATGATCACGATGACATTCAAATGATATGCTCATTTCAACAACTAATTGCTGTGATAAAGTTTCTTCTTGATAAATTACATTAAATGAGGGTTTCTCGTACATTACTGAATAAATAAATATATGCATGCCTCTTTTAAAATATTGTATAGAGTTATAAACAAATTTTATAGGAAATACATGCCTCTTAATGGGATCAATTATGAGTTTCCTACATTGCATAAAGACAATAATATATAACAAATATTAAAATGTAAGATTTGAGTACTGGTATGTTGATATAAAAAACATGTTTGTATTGAAATTCTTATAATAAGCCACTTTGAATTCAACCATAAATAGTCTACCAGAAAAGTGAGTTGAAAAATTCTGTGAACTAAACCAGAAACATTATTTGAACATGTTTTTTATGTAGAAAGTTGGGACATCCAAGTTTTTGAAGTGATGCATCTTATCATATACTATTCTGACATTGACTTTGATTTCACACTGTGGGAGAGGACAGGTTAGAAGGCTACCTGTGTTTTGGTCACTCTGTGAAAGCGGTTGCTGAATGATCAGTTGATCATTAGGTTTTTTTAAGGTTGAAGTCACGAACACTCAAGTCTACTCTTGGATGGTTGATTGACACAAAATAAGGTGACGTGGAACCTACCCATAGGTTCCCCACCAATAAAAAGCTATATGAAAATATATATTTAGGTGACTACCTCAACCAAACTTGTAAAATATTATAATCTAGTATTATTCACTTCTTGTAGAAGGTTCACGGGGACGGTAAGTAGGCTACCGTAACGTTTGCAGGTTTGAAAGCAGAGCAATATAGAAACCCTTAACATCACACTTACTTAACAAGGATCAAAGTCACAGATACTCTCAAGAGCATAACATAGGTTTGTACAAGAAATTATGTGAATAATTCATTCTTCACATTCCAAGAATTAAACACCTACCGCCTCCACGGTATTCCCAACTAAACAGAGAATGATTTTCAAACTTTAAATCTATGAAAAAAAAGCACCTGCCATGAAACAGAGATGATTTTTTATCACTTTAAAAACGTTAAAAGGTATGCAGGTTAAAATAGCAGAACCTCATATTATTGATCAGGCATTTTTCGTCTAGAACTGACGTTATTGGCTTTGAATTGTTTATTTCAGTAACGTTGATGCCTTCAGAGCTCTTCTTTTGCCTTCAGAGCACTAAAATACTTATATTTAATTAAATATGCTTATGGTATTAGCACAGCACAAGTTAATTACGAATAAATAACATAGCCGCAGCTAAAACCCCACAAGAACGCTGTCACTTGTCAATGAGTTGTTTTTTTAGATTGACTCACCTCAAAGAAAATATGGAACGATGGCTGGAAATTTCACTTGAAATACTTTTTCATGAACTTATACTATCTGAAACACTCACTGAAATGATGTAAAATTAATTTAAAATTTAATTGTTTGGTTGGACAAAACCAATATGCACAGACACAAGGCAGACTGGCAGACGAAACTAAGTTCGCTTTCGCTCGATTTCACAGAAGAAACAGAACAGCTGTCTACGTATAATTTAGTTGAAAGATGTCATAAATATACGTCAATCTCTCCCATCAACAATTCATTTTCAATAGAAATACGATTAAATAAAACAAGACTATTCAGACTCAAATATTGATTATTCAAATAATTACAATATTTGAAGAGGAAACTTCGATTAATCACGTCATAATCTTTGCGTGGTTGGTACTGCACTGCTGAAACACCAAGTAGCGCGCAAAATTCAAATTTTCTCAATCCACTAAAATAAGAACCCTACTACCACAGATAATGTATAATCATTCTGTATAATCTGATTATACATTATCTGTGCTACTACTAACAGTATTATACTAGACTGTTATAATACAGCATTCTGAACTAAAAAAAAAAATGTTGTACTTACAACTGCCTTTCTTCTTAGCATGGCAGTATATAGGAATAATTCCTCAAAATATACTACAGTGGTTCATTACAAGAAATATCATCATAGGTTTATAATAGTCTATATTATGATACTCGACCTATATTATTTTACAAAATTATCTAAAGATTATTCAGCATCCACTTATCATGTTGTATGTAGCATAATATTAATTAGGTACTACTACTGTTTTTTTAGACCGCAGTTGACTTTCTATCAATATTATTTAAAATAGATTTTGACTGAACAGTTGAGAAATCAAAAATTAATACGGTAGTGTTGTATCCGAGTTTGTACTTCTATTTAATAGAATACTAGAACAAGAATATTAATAGAATAGAATTATTCCCAGAGATGGATTCTTTCTCTGATTGGAAACGAGACAAGAACCGGTGTTGCTCAACAATAACATTAGGTGCTGGGGACAAATGTTTTTCTAGAGCAATAATATTATTTCGTCGTAAGTCATATCTGGAGGTAATCTCGGTGCCACCAATGAACAAAGCAGATTAAAGTGTTCACAGAAAATACGATTTATCAAAATTGTGGCACACATAGATTTATCTTCAAAAACATTTTTCATACGTAAGTAGTTTTCAAATCGATTCTTATATTGACGAAAAGTCTCTTTTGTAGGATTGAAATTTTCAAAATTATGCTAAAGTATCATGTTACTGTTGGCTGATGTTCGTTGTGATTGTGAAAGTAATGAAGCAATACTCTCATTACTCGTTTTTAGAGCTGCTAACAACGCAGCGAATTGCTCCTCCATCTTGACAAATATAAATATGATTAATTACTTACAGTTCGTTAGTATATTGGTATGTTAATCTTCATTGCATTCTACGATGTGGAATCTTCATTGCATTCCATTCTACAATAATGGAAATATGTTGACAGATTGAAAAATTGTGTGAAATTAAATGGTTAACACTTCCTTACTTACAGCTATTTTGAAAATATCATCAAAGTCTACTAAGCTAATAGAAACTAACAAAATAAGTTACAGAAATTTTCTACTAAGGCTACTTAATATCACAGTTTATGAATTGAACGAGACCAAAGAAAATTAGAATACTTATAATAAAGTCTACTATAACAGTATACTATAATAGTTTGCTATCGTCTTTGACAAAACACAGATCTAAAATTCGCTCCGCAGTGAAATACACAATAAAACATTCAATCACTCAAAAACATGTATTAATTTATTAAAATTAACCTGTAGATTCATTAAAGTGAATTTTTAAAGTGCCTTCTGTGTTGTTGAGTGCTATAAGTAGTATTTTTTAAATTTAGTGGATGGCGAATGACTTTCATTCAACGTTTCCATGGTAACGGGTGATGTTCTGTTCATTTCTTTTTTAAATATGTTTTTATATGTATTACATGTGGTATTTATTTAAACAGAATCAACATAATATTACATGATACCTTAGAAACATTAAACTAAAGTCATTCGTCATCCACTTAATTAAAAAAATAGTAATTTACACAGTTCAATTTGTTTACCGTTTCTAGAGAACATAACACAGTACCTGTATACCACCTCGCAGCTAGTACGGGGAGACTGTATAATCACTGCATTATAATATGAAAAATTTATTTAGTGCAAAGAAATAATTTTCCATATCAGTATCATGATGTTACAAAAGCTCAAATACATGCTATAGCAGGATTATTTTAACTTGTCAGAAAACAGCTGATTTAACGTTAGTAAACAAGCGTACCGTACATCAAACTGCTGTTTTCTGACAATTTACAAGAATCCTGCTATACCTGTATATCAGATTAAAAACTTTCAATATGAAACTGTAATATCAATTCTAATTTAAATTCTAATTATAATTCAATAAAACTTTTCGAAAAGAAGGTGAATTTTATTATTGAGATGGATACTGGAAACTATACTACGAGATATATTATAATAATACTACTGACGAGTTATACTAAAGTTGTATTCGGTAATTTGGCGCTTGGCATTAGATAGATAGACAGATATTATTTATTGACGTTGCTGATAACCGTAGAGTAGGATGGCAAAGGAATAATATCTCTCTACCTACCTATCTAATGCCAAGCGTCAAATTAAATGAATCTGATTATATACGTATCCATACAAACACTTTAAATCAATTTGCATGAATATTTTATACAGTGTATTGAATTTTCATTTATATTGACGCCTTTGAATATGAATAAATTGTAATATTTTGATACAGTATTGATTTAGATGGATAACACCTATGTTTATTAAACAATCTGTCTATCTTTCGAGTTGATTGAAATAAATAATCGATTTTTTATTTTCCAGTAATGACTTCTATGAAACAGACAGTAAGCTAGTCTACGAGCCGTTCTATACAAGGGCTGGTCCGTGGATAATCGGCTTTGCGCTTGGAATCATTCTACAAAGTTACAACAAAGAGCCCTATCGATTGAAAAAGGTAAATGAATATTTTCATAATAGGTTTTAAGGCATACAATCACAGATAATTTTCCTCCTTTTCTGTAATGTAATGTAAATTCCAACAAGTCAAAATGGAGGATAGAACTTAGCAAATGACTTTTTAAAATTCACAATTTAAATTAAATTTATTCTTTTCAATAAAACTTTTTAACAAAATTGATGAATAATTATGTTATTATTTACAATGAATACACAGCATTATATTTGTTATCAAAGAAATATGATTAATGAATGAAATTAATAATTTATGATCGTGGCAAAATTGGTCTAAGAACCAAAATTTTCGCACATATTACTGCATATGCACAGCTCATATCTGTCTTCAAATCAATTGAATATAGTTTACAAATAGGCCATGAGTATACTATCAATAAAGAAGACAAGATGAGACTACTAAGGTTACTAGAAAGTGGAAGTATCCAATAGCCTTGGGAGCCCTCAGCTTTGCCATAGCCTTGTTAGCCGCAGTCACTGTATGGTAACCCACCGTCCGGGGACATCTTGAAACTCAAAGTCAAAAGATGTCACCAAACCGAGGGCACCCATGACATACGTTGCCCGGCCCACACGCGGAGTAGTACCAGCAAAGGAAATACAGAAAGACTAGATTTCTGTGTTACCGTGCCAGACCATCACCATTCGAGGACGTAAGGCTTGTGGGCCACGCGACCTAAGGCGAATACTGTTCCTTGCTACACACCCTATGACGGAAGGCGGTAGGGTTGGAGTCGAGAGACAATCCATGGGGTACCGCTACAGATCACCTCTCTCCTGCCAACCAAACAGTATCCCCAATTTGGAATAAAAAATTTTGAAAATTGTAACATCACTTCCTCTGGGTCTTCTGCGGTAGAAGAAGGTTAAAGCGTACATGAGAATACTTTAGAGTAACTCTCATAGACCACAAGAAACTATGAAAACAACAACCCCACAACAACAACGAAGTTCAAAAAGACCTCTACAATCCAACCCATCCCTAACCCAACAAGAAAAGAAACATCATCAAAGGCTCCAGAAGAACAGAACCTCTTGGATGCCTTTTGAAGATGAAGTCAACCTAAGCACCTATCTTCCTTGCACCGCAGAAAACCAAGGGGAAGTTTATTTTGCTGATAAAATTTCAAATTGTAATGGAAAATTATCAAACGATCTATTATAATTAATGAGAATTTTTTTAAGGTGGAAATTGAATTTGGAAACGATTTATAAGTTAGTGAAGCCAGTATACGGTTGCATTTACAGAATGATAATAAATCAATTATTATTATTCTGTGGACAATGCTTTCAACTTTAACAAATATTCAGTAGACGTCCTTCCTCCAGTCCATTAACTTCACTTTTTAATTGCAATATAGCGTAAAGGAAGTGAATGCTAAAACTTGATGATCTGTAACAAAAAACTTTCATTAGATGAAATACACAATAATAAAACACAATCCTGAAACAATATAATTGAATGTGAATGATAATATTGGATCAAGCTAAATACGTGGAGGGAAGAAACATGAATCCTCTGAATTCTACCAAAGATGCACGTACCAAATCTAACATGCAAAACAGGCAAATAAATAACATCCAACATGTAACTACACACAGTTCTAGATGCAACACAAAATATTCAATCCATGCACACAGTATATCATAAAAAAAATGTCCATGGCCTTGGATCCGTTGGAGACGAGAAGCTGTATCTGAAACACACTTAGAAAATGAAGAATTGAGTAAATTTTCAAAAATAAAGTTGAATATTCAACCCGGAACTTATAACTAAAATCTTATAAATATGCACTCCTGAACCGCCAGGAGTGGTGTAATCTATAATTTTTGACTTATAAAAAATCAATTTCAATTGATAACTGCACCTCTCAGCGTGTGTGAGAGAATGCCCTAAGCTACTGCGCTCTCCTAGCGTGTGTAGGAGAGCGTCTTAAAAGAAGATTTTTCAATATCTTGAGAATATTAATTTGCGCTTTTCAGCATCTAGGCCTATAAGTTTCTAATTTTTATTGATGGCAACTACTATACGTGAAATATTCCTTAAACTAGAACTAATCAATTAAATAATAATTATAATATATTATCATGATTCTGCACTTCTCAGCGTGTGTGAGAAAATGCCCTAAACTACTGCGCTCTCCTAGCGTGTGTAGGAGAGTGTCTTATAAATAGATAATATTTCAATATCTGCATCTACATCACTCATGAGAGTCTAACTCGCATTGATGTCTGTAACTTAAATTTAAACTTATTACTAAAATAATAATAATAATCATGAATCTGCACTTCTCAGCGTGTGTGAGAGAGTGCCTTAAGCAGTTTTCTTTTCTAGCATGTGTAGAAAAGTACCAAATCATTGAACTCTTGAGTTAGAACTCAAGAATATCTGCGCCTTTTGGTGTATCAAAGCATGCAAGTTAATACTTATTATAGAGTTTAAAATAAGTACAGCCCCAAAGCCATAATAGCTTAAATCCCTCTTTCCCATGCCAACCAGCAAAGGCTGGAGGCAATACTACTATGATCAAACTTTTTTGAATAAATATAAATTTTAAATTGGATATGACTCATATATGCAGCATAGAAGCTAACAACAAATATCTGTTGTACCCCCTTCTCTAAGTTCTAACCCCTTTGCTGAAGGCACTTAAATCTTATATTTGCAATACCCAGTCTCACATAATAGATCCCAGCAGGCTGCTGTGTAATAGTTACCACCTCGTCATAAAACTGATGCTGAACTGAGCCCGCAATCATAGTGACAACGCAGTGGAACTAGCACACAGAACACTGACAAGGACACTACGATACTTGACTGAAATCTGCAAATATCCTACGTGGACCCTATCTCATTGAATCCCTATTTATGGCCGTTATCTTGTCTCATATCCAACTATTCAAACACAAGAACAGTACCACATATCCCATCATTGCACGATGGTGAAAACATGTACATTTACATCTGTACTGCATGGCGGTGCTGCTATTAAAGCGCCCGACCAAGACAGAAGACACCCTCATCGCAAAACTAGCATGATGACGTGGTACTGCTCAGGATTGTGTCAGAGTATGCTACATGACTAACAACCATAAACGTCCCACCCCCTATACCCCTATCTAGCTCAATCCCTATTTATGGCTGTTATCTTGTCTCACATCCAACTATGCAATCACAGGCACAGTACCACATATCCCATCATTGCACGATGGTGAAAACATGTACATTTACATCTGCACTGCATGGCGGTGCTGCTATATAAAAGCGCCCGACCAATGACAGAAGACACCCTCATCGCAAAACTAGCATGATGACGTGGTACTGCACAGGATTGTGTCAGAGTATGCAACATGACTTACAACCATAAACGTCCCACCCCCTATACCCCACCCTCTAGTCTGGGACAATGTTAGATAATTCTAGCCTAACTCTTTAACTAGTAATTTAATACACCATACCTGATTCACCAATCCATATCTTGGTTTGATTGATTCCACATCTTAATTTGTATTGAATGGTGTGTGAATGACTGTCCTTTAATTGATTCCTGGGAGGGAGGTTGGGCGCAGAAAGCGGCCTCTTTGAACGTGACCCTCGATCTCCCTTTGTAGCAGGGGTTACCATTCAATAAGTAATTGATGCCTTCCAATAATCGTTTGTTCATGTTTCTTTTGTATTTTCAAAATTCATCCTGTTGAAAAAAATAAAACTTGAGTTTAGCTTGTATTTTCAATTTGTTAATAATTATCTAAGCATAAATAAATTTATGATTTTCACTTGCAATTAAATTATATAATAATATTCACAAAGATAAACCTCAATCCAATGAGTTTATGAGGAAGACTAGACTTTGAATAACAAGCACTTATGAATGATTATAAAAGCAATATCTTCTGAGATTAAGAGTAGAGTTTGAAGTAATTGAACCAAGTGAAACCCTTCTTTACTTTAAATTTATTGAATAAAATAAAGTAAGTTATAGAACTTATTGAATGAATTGTTAGATTAGTACGGTACAGGGAAATGACAGGATAAATTTTATGAACACTATTTGTGTATAACAACATAATAATGATGAACGGTATATAATGAGATTTCAAATCAAATCAATTAACAGTAAATTAATATTAAAAAGTTTCAAATAATTGATGAGAATGATGACAAATAATATCGATTTCAAAAATTTCGACCAATTTGTGAAGTTATCTTCAAATATCAATCATACTCAAATGTAAGGAAATTTGAAACTCTCAAATATTTAAATTAACTAGAAAATATTTAAAACTTCAATAATTTAGTTATTGACTTTGAAAAGAAATCAACTAACCTCAATAGAAGAAATGCAAAAACTTCACAACCAAACTGTGGTATAGCTTGTACTTTCAATTTAACAATAATTATTGCTCTGGATATAATTGAAAGCTCCACTGTATTAATTTAAAAATAGAGTTTAGTTGAAAGCACTCGTAAATATTTCGAATAATTGAGAAAATAACTCGACCGATGTTTACGCGTCGGTTACGGAGCAGAAATGAAGTGAACATAGCTTTCAGAGCTGACACTGCCTGACACTAGCAATGAGTCAGCTGATCAATCAGTGATGTAAAATCAGTAAATATCTCAAAAACTGTTTCTGAGATATTAACTGATTTAGGTGTAAATATGTCTGATTTATAATTGAAATATATTAAAAACGGTTCCACATATCGTGGTGCGGTTTCATAAATTCATTTCTCATGAAATTCTGTATCGAAATCATGTATAACATGACCACCTTCCCCATTTAAAAAATGAACTTAGATTCAATATGGCGTATTCAATCAGACTTAAAATTTTAAGAACTTTGAGGCCTATATCTCGCAAACTATCATGGTAGCCCACAATGACCAATTTAGTCTCAAATTGTAGGTAATTTAATATATTTTGCAAATTATGTTGGATGACCTATTCGAAAAGTGATACTTCACGGTCCAAAATTGATAAATGTAAAAAACAAGTGAAAAATTACGATAATTTGATGAAACTTTGAAGAGCTGTATTTCGCAAACGGTTGAGCCTACAATAACAAATTTGGTCTCAAGTTGTGAGTAATTGAATCAGCTTTCAAAACTATATGTTGAATGTGTTACATGAAAATTGATTCTTCAGGGTCATAATTGAAGAAATGTAGAAAAAATTGGAAAAATTCTACAATTTGAAACTTTGAGAGTATACATCTTCAAACTATTGGGTCTACAATAATCAATTTGGTCTCAATTGTAGCTTTGGATATAATTTCAAAACGTTGCTGAAGTCACGTTTGAAAAGAGATGTTTAGTTCAAATTGACCAAATGTAAAAACAGTGAAAATTGAGATAATTTTATGAACTTTGAAGAGCTGTTTACGCGTCCGGTTACGAAGCAGCAAATGAAGGTATTTGAATTTACTTTCAGACCCTGTGACAATGTCCTATATGACACTAGCAGTGATTCTTCAGCTGATCAAAATTGCGAAAAATTGAAAAAAGGTGAATTATTCGTTAATTTGATGAAACTTTGAAGAGCTGTATCTCACCAAACAGTTGGAATACTACAATGATAAATTTGGTCTCAAATTGAAGGTAATTTAATATACTTTACAAAATATACAATGTCCTATATGAAAAGTGATTCTTCAGGGTGAAAATTATTAGGCCAAACGTAAAAAAATTACAAAATTCCGCCATTTTAGAACGATTTTTGGAGATGATCCCATAGTTTGCCGAGGTCTAAAACTTGGATTTAGCATCCCAGGACTACCATAAACATTATTAAAAAAAGAAACCGACTACCCCATTTCATGCAAGGTAGACCCTATTTTTGATGACAATTTTACTGGGCTATAGATTTTTAACTGTGCGCGGGTGAAAAGGGGGTCAAAACGAGACTCGTACGGACCATTTTTTCAATAATATGAGTTTGCCAGTAATCATTCTCCTTGTTCATATCCCTGATTTTTTTTCTGGCAAAAGAAGCAATAATTTACATTTTTGGTACCTACTTAAATAATAATTATAGTAAAGATATTGTACCGTACTGAAAATAATACTAGTATAGATTACAGTGATGTACTGTCAATGAATTTTCATTTGTTAAAGTAAGTACTGTAATAGAATAGTAACTAATCTATAATTATTACCGTACTCAATACAGTATAGAGAGTAGAAGATAAGGATTTTATAATCATTCATTTTACAATACAAAGTAATTTACGAAAATCGACTTATTTTAATACTAAAATCTCTTGTACAAAAATGCCTGTTGTAGTTCTATACTCTTTTCCCTTCTGAAGTGCTTAAAAATTTCTTGAAGTCGTATAATTTATCAATCAAAATTTGAGTTTCTCTTTCCGGTGGCATAAGATTCTCCACAAATGATTTCCCCTCTGGATACTTTTCAAAAAGGTATTCAGCCTGGAAAAATAAATACACTCAATAATTCTGTATCAGACAATATTTATTCCATTATTAATACAAACAAATAATTGAAATAAAAACGAAAATACAGTTCACTTGAACACTATTCATTACAAAACTGATATCATCAACAACAATAAGCTAATACAGAAAAAAATGAAGGAGTATTTAACAATGTGCCGTAATTCAATCAACAACTCATTAATATTGAATTCAATGTAAATCATTTATTGGTTCAGATTTCTTCATTCCTTCAACCTGGGCCTTATGAACAAGTTTGTAGAAATTTCTGTGGTCTTCGTTATTTGTGAAAATGTATTCTGCCTGCAAAATAGAGGAGTAAGTTACGTATTCTTCATGAAGCGGGTACAAATGATTGAAGGGTGGATTGTCATTCAACTTTTCTAATTTTAATGCTATTAGATAGTGGAACAAATCAATTTTATGAGATGCAATAATATTAAATTTAATTTCAATGTGATGAAATATTGAAAACTTGGAAGGCCTACGTTAGAACATGAAAATTATTACTATTATTATGACTTCTTGAGAACTATTGCAACCTAATTATTTTAATTCTGAATCTTGAAAATTGTGCAATGAGTCGAGGTGGAACCTACCCGCAAGGGTCTCCCCACCAATAAAAGCCATACGATAAAAAAATCTTGAATCTTGAAATTTTGTTCGTTTCAACAGTAATGTTCAGGCCTAGGTAAAATAGAGTACAATATTGTATTCCAATTACCTTGTTTCAGGCTGTTATTGTTTCTTCAAATTATTACTTTGAAGTTTGAACTGGCATTCATATCTCCCATTCCATTGATAAATTAATTTATATAAATTACGAGTAGAATATTGAATTGATTGTTAAAAGTATTCGTTTATCAATTACAATACTTATTATTCCTGTTCAACAATTTCAAATAAAAATCGTTGTCAACACGTTATAGTTACTTCAATTTCACAAATTTGCTAGTCAGTCTGTTTACAAAATGTATCATTTTTGGCAAATTATAGTGCCTATTATTGTGACAATGCATCATAGTTACTCATTGGAAAATGAATTTTGACTGAGCTACTGAACAAAGTTTTCTTGATGTGAGAAAGAGTAAGTTATAACTTACTAAATAATCAATTGGATCGTTAGGTTTCACCCTTGCAACTTCAACCAAGCCTTTGGTTAGAGTGGGCAGAACAAACTTCATCAGATAATGTCTAGCAGGCATACTTTCCTTGATAAGGATTTCCTCTTCCTCCTCTTTCATTCTATCAACATCTGCCGCCTAAGGAAACGAATAAATTTAATTAGATTATCAAGTAAAGAATGAAAAAAAAATAGAATATTCAAAGGATCTAGCACCTAGCTGTATTAATTACACTGTACTAACAACGAGATCTAAATATATTTTTTGATAATTGGTAACTTAATTTAATTGTAAGTAGAGTAATATACATAAAAAATACTTACTTCTTGTCAATGGCTCAACAGCCCTATGTGGGCTTAGGCCTACCAGCTGGTTGCCAGTTTCACATCCACTTGACTGAATCAGCAGAGGTGAATGATCATCAACCAGAAAAGATAAAAAATACTTACAGTACTGGTAAAAATACTTGAATACAAATTATTGATTCGAAATTAAAAAAACCATTAGGCCTACTTTGATTTTCCTACGACACTCTCCTGATTGAGTTGAGTACTTCCCTATGTTCAACGCCAGTCCACTATAATATGTTTATACCAAAGACAATTTAACTACTCAATAGTATTTCTATTTAATTAATTTAACTATTCAATAGTTGAATTGTCTTTGTTTATACTAAATTAATTAGCACAAGATTGATTCCCATCTCACAGAAAGTTGGTTTCAAACGCTTGCTACAGATGTCTGTGAATGATTAATACAGAACAAAATCTATGCACAACTAATTCAATGCGAGCTTTTTTTAGCAAGCACTTGCAGTACAAGGAATCATCAGCTTCCATTTGAAACTGTAACCAACCAGCTTCCATGAATGCACCCTTATAGACAGTTTTATTTACTCACCCATCTCCCTAATTTCTCTCTGATCATCTCATCTTTGATTTTCTTGAATTCCTGATCTTTGGTTTTTTTCACTTCCTCTCTTTGTTTCAGCTGTGCTTCACGGCTCGCTTTCAGCAATTGTTCAAGAGTTTCGGATTCTAGAAGGAGCATAAAATGGGAATCAAGCAGTCAATACCTCACTTCATTCATTGTAAATCAGTTGATGAATAAATTGATTGGATTTATGAAAATTACTATTCACGAATCCATTTATTATAATTTGATATTGATTTATAAGTTTTCAATTTAATTGATCGGATGTTTTGTAGACAGAATCAAGGAGCTGTTTCTTAGAAAATTTAAAATTTCTGAAATACAAGAAAATCCAGGCACACACTAAACATAAATAGCACGGCGTATTAATTAGCACGGCGTTTAGTATGCAGCCTTGCAATGTTTATAAAGTCAGGCCCCTGAGGCCTATTTCAAATTTTTTTGAGTAGGTACAGTAGGTTCTTGTATTTACAATGCGAAAGCAGCGTATTTACTTAGTATAAAAAGCATATAATAATGATGAATCCTGTTGATAATTCTCCTTCATTATAAGTCTTGAAAGTAGGAAATATAAGACAGAATAAGATTTGGATCTTTAAATATTACTGAATTCCTCATGATTGTGAAAAAAAAATAAAAACTATCATCTCACATTAATACATCATCATCATCATCATCATCATCATCATCATCATCATCATCATCATCATCATCATCATCATCATCATCATCATCATCATCATCATCATCATAACATACATCACACTCACAAACATAATTAAATTTGATCAAGAATTTCATATTGGAATTAAAAAAAGATTAACTTAAGTTAATCTTCATAGAATACCGTACTATATGCAGATATCAATTCATGTGAAAGTGTAATTGACAATGATATTCATATAATTATTTCATTTCCTTAAAATTTGGAATTAACTTCCAAAAGAGGAATTCTCCTAAGCCTATTTTTTGCCTATCATGAATCGATTCATCGTTTTGATGCGTGGAACCATGTTTAATGGAATCAACTAAGTGGAGCCTGACAAATAAAACAAAACTTAAGTGTTAAAACAATATAAAAAAATCAAATAAACAGAAAACAAACATAAATACTCAGCAGAACGCCAACAATTATTGAGCAAGATGTTTGAATACAGTTTCAGTTTGAATAATTGTTTAGAGTTCACCTCAGTACATTCCAACAATCTAATAATTATTCTAACTAAAGATGAACTTCACCTCAAAATACCGATGTTATTACTCTCTAATCAAAGACTAAACTATTGAAGGGTTCAAGATAGCGTAATATGAAAACATCAACAAGCTTCCTTATTTATAATAAATAATCAATACAATCACCATAGTTTGCAGTTTTTCCAATCAATTTCATCAATTTTCTAGTCACCACACACATATTGGGTGTTATGTCATTCTCAATATTCAATATATGAGGATAAATTTCCAGTTCATCGAAAAACAGTAGAATTCCATTGTCAGAATTGATTTCCCTGTTGGAGAATATCACATTCTTATTACAGCAGGGTACGATGTTATCATGTTCTTGATAGATAAAAATATGAATAAATTTATAAGACGAAGTTTAGTTTTCTAATAAATACAGTATTATGAATTTTAAAAGTTTTATAAAAGAAATATTTAGTTACAGTAAACGATTCACTGGACGATTGAGAAACTATTTACTAGTATTACTGAAACTAGAAACTATTTACTATTTAACTATTTACTAGTTCAGTTAGTTCACTGAAGGACTGACAAACCAAGATTACCAATATATTGAATTCAATATTCCTCAATGATTATGTCAGTCTCAAAATACCTGTATCTCGAGATCTGTTCCAATATGTCTTTCTCTGAAAGTTCTTGGTTTTCATCCTCGTTAGAATTCCTGAGAAGAGTCTGGTAAAGGAAATCATCACTTGCTTCCAAGCAGAAAACTTCATCTGTAGAACATAATCAGTTTTCAAAAAAAATGTTTTCAAAGATTACAGATTAAACATCATGCGATTGTACCTGGGAAGATCCTTAAATCACAATGATTTTGAAAAAAATTGAATTCAGGAAAAGAAAAACTATATCAAGACAATACTGTTTGTATTCTATTATAATCATTTTTAATTATTGTGTATGTAAGTCATAGTCAAATTCATATTATATTGTTTTTTTGTTTTTGTGACACCCCTGAAGACCTCATTAGCGGCTATAACAAAATTTATTCTATTCTAAACAGAATATATTTATGTTACCATATTATATTGTTCATTGTGACACCCCTGAAGACCTCATAAGCGGCTACAATAAAATTTTATTCTATTCTAAACAAAATATACCGTACCAGTTTACCGTACCAGTAGGCCTACTTACTTGGGACAGTTTTCTTGTTAAACTTTTTCTTTGGTACATCATCAATCTCAAAGTCATCCAATGATCCCGGATTCCGTTCCTCATCTTCTTCTTCTTCTTCTACTTCCTCTTCCTCCTGATTCTCATCATCTTCATCCTCTTCATCTCCATCAGAATTTCGCACATTATTGAACAGTATCCTAGTCTGCTTCAGCGTCTCTGGAAATCCATCCAGCACATAGCCTTGGTTTTGACATGGTGTTGATAGTATAATTTCTTTGACAATCCTGAAATTATTATAAAAAATCATCATTACTGTGGAATTTTCGAAATGGATGTGAAGAAGTAAAAAATTTGAAATCAGTCCTTTTTATTGAAAAACATAATACAGAAAAATAAGGCACTAGGCGTAAGAATAGATTACATTGAAGTTTAACGAATTTCTTAATAGATTTCTTCATTCTGATTAAGAAATCTATTGGATTTCTTTCTTCTGATTAGTATATTCTATTTGTTATTAAGAGAGAATTGTGTTTGTTTTATAGAATCATGTTTCATTCGAAGTCCTTCATTTTGATCTTTCTTATTGAGGAAAATAGTTGATCAGATATCACATATGGCACGCTGAGCTATATTTACATATAAGCTATAAACACGCTGTATTTTTATTCTATGTGAGACACGTTCACCTGAATTACAGATTCCTAAATTTTCATGGAACAGTCCAGTCCGCCGTCTTTAGCGGACTAAAATCCTAAAATATAATCCTGATTTCTGAAGCAGGAAGAATTCTAGAGGTAACTAGAGAATTTTGAAAATTTGAAATCGAATTTTTAACTTCTGACACAGTGTCTGGTGAGATGTTGTGATATTTGAATTTTGTGAAAATTGAATTTTCATGAACCTGGACAAAATTCATACCTTATCATATCTTACAAGAGAATTGAAAGATAATTATATTACATTTATTTCCAGCAAGTCTCGTCTAATACCTACCTCAACAAATTTTAATCAAAAATAAGATACAATGAATGATTCATTCGATTTTTCAGCTCGACTTTGACTGATTCAAATTTTTTAAATATAAGTTATAATAATAAATTATTTCATATAGTTATAAAAGAATCAAGTTTAATTCCTTTGCGCTAGATCCAATAATTAATTTTTTGGCTTCAATATTTTTTTCTCTGAGGCTGATGCCTACATGAGGCATATGGACTTGTGCATGGGTAATAGAATGAGTGGTGATGATGATAGATGAATTCAGCGACTTCTTTTCAGGCAGCCAGGACTGACGGATTAATATGTGTCCTCCGAAACACGAATAAATTCCATGTATTCCATTAATTCGTGGTTGAGTGGTAGAGTGGACATAACTGTCCAAACTTCTCCACTTCAGATAAATAAAGAAGTCATTCTATTCTATTGAATTCCAACAGAGCAAAAGACTCACTTGGCCAATTGCTCTTCTCCCAGCCGACCATTGTTCAAAGCTAGCTTCTCATTTATTCCAGCTAGTTTAGTTTTCGCTCTTTGTAACATTTCTTCTTCCTCCTCTTCATCTACTTCATCGTCTTCATCTTCATCGTCTTCTTCATTCTCCGCAGATTCGTCGTCCTCTCCTTGTGTCTGTTCTTCCTCGACAGGACGCTTATTACTTCTATCCAATCTTGTCAGTTCGATTTCGTTGATCGTCTCTTGCTATGGAAAGGAATAACAATATATTGGGTTATAATAAAGTAAGCAAAATTAATGATAACTGACAAAAATAGATGATGCTATTATTGCTAAAGCCACAGATAGACTATAGTTAGATAGATAGAAAGAACAATAAATAAAAAATACTACCTACAGAAAAATAATAATCATTGTAGAGTCAATCTGAGATTCAACTTAAATCACTTGATATCATTTTTATATTATTCCAGTGAGTAGAATATTGAATTATAATTAGCATATTTTTATAGAAGAGAATCTTATAATGAGATAAATTACATGCATATTTTATATCTCTTATAGGAGAATAATAAAGAAAGAAGAGAATTTTGAGGAAAAAAATTAAGAGAATCATTCTATTCTTTTAAAACTCACCAATTTTTGTTTATACATTTCCACCGCTGTTTCAGCACTCAAATAATTGATTTTGTAGTAATTACTCAAAGCCTTGCATACTTTTGTTCTTCCACAGCCTGGTGGGCCTATCACCATTAATTTTATTGCCTGGAACACAACACATATTTTTTAAATGAAAAACATATTTACGTAGTGCTTCAATGTATAAACCCAGCTATTTCAATTGATAAATGGATTGAGGTTGATCGTAATTGATGCTCAGGAACAATAAATAGAGAAATTTTAGTGAATGAGTGACTCTTGAATACTGAAATCTCATATTTGAATCCAAAAGTTGGAAATAATTTTTTGAATAATATATGATCACTTACTTTCAAACCCCTACACTTCTTAAAGGTTTCCACCTCAGTTTTGATAGCGTTAACAAAACCCGTTGGATACTTAAATTCGATTTCAATTTCTTTGTCCTTTCCCACCAAAGCAGATTCAACATTCAATTTGGTCAGTAATTTCTCGGAGTCTTCTTGCTGCAAGAGAAATAAGAAATAGAGTAGAGAAAATTAATCATTTGTTACTTTATCCATAGAATACATTCAGGCTACACAGAAAATTTGAATTGACTAAATAATCTTTCCTCTCAGTAATAAATCATTTGAAAGAACAAGTGAAATTTCATTGAATTTGAGAAATTGACAAATTATCTTCAAAATTTAATGCTGTAAAAAATAATTATACAAAATACCGATTCATTGGTAGAATAATATCAGGTAAGCCTCATTTGAACTGAATTATACCATTTTTAACGTATATATTCTGCCTAAGTTAATTTAATAGCCACTGTACAGTACCAAGGCACCTATCTGGTTATAGGCCTATTCAGTTTATTCGACTCTTTTAATAAAGCCTCCACAAAAACAAGAAACTGCTGCACATTTGAACAAATTGTGCAAATCGGTATTGGTAACTTTCTGAATGAAAATCACTCTAATCATCATCAACAATATGTTCATACTAAAATAGCCTAAATGAGTCAGAAATTAGCCTAAATAGGTGAGTCATTGTACTCACAGATACATCAGAAATCCGAAATATCATATCTTCAGTTACACGTTTTATTTTGCTTGATCCGAGAGTACTGCTTACTGCCTGTAAAAGCCAAAAAGTGTTCAAAAATAGTATTTTCTACGTTTATTTAAGAATTCTACATAAAAAGATAGAAGTAGCTCAAGGGCAAAAGAGTTCAAGTGAATTTATGATAAATCGAATACCGCGAGGCTACTGGTACATTTATATAATTGTTGGAACTTTTAAAATGTTTAAATTACCGTACACTTCTCTAAAAATGAAGAATAATATAGTAGTTGAGAATGTAATACCGGTATGAACCTACATGAATGACGGCTAGTTGCACAAAAGTCAATTAAATCTATTTTTAAAATGACGTCACTGAACGGATCCAATGAATCGAGATCCATATTGAGAAGCTCCATGAAATAATGTTATACTATATGGTAGCCTAATTCAATTAAATATGTTTTTTTTGCAATCGATCTTCAGCTCAGACGTTTTACTTACTTTGGTTATTTCTTTTAGAGTTGACGTCTCACTTTCTACAGCGAATACAAATTTACTGACACGAATATTATGCATCAAGTGATGGATTATTCTGAAAAAATTAAATATTGGTGGTATATATTACTTCAAACAATTATTGGCAGTGATATGTTCAATTAAAACAATGATGGGGGAGATAAGATACAAAAAGTAATAATCGGACGGTATGAGGAATATCTTGAGACCTTTATCTATAAGTGTCAAAATCGCTTTCCGGTGGTTCGGAGCTCACCTGAAGCTCATCATCATATTATTGTGGGCATCAATCTCAGCAATAAAGGACATTGAAAAACGTTTAAATAAGTTAATACTTACTTGGTCAGATCGTCAATATGAATCAAAGGTATCACATTTGATCCTTTACCAAACACTGGCAAACTGCCTTCATCCAACCAGGCTGACTTGAAAAGGTAATGGAGAGTGTTTTGTTCATATCCGTATATTACTCCAGTTGAAATGATAACTGCATTGAATTTCCCTTGCATCTAAACAGAATTGTTACAAGTTTAAGGGTTTTCTTATCAGTGCTGTGGAATATGAGTCTAAAATATTACTATTACTATTAAAACTGTTGAATGGTATGAAGGTAAGGTGTATGTAAATGGTATGAAGGTGCACTAATAAATGGTTTAAACATACTATAAAGGCTTTTATCAGAACAAAGATTTATGAGTAGTATTACAAATCAAAACATTATATTAAAAATGGCGCCTTCACCACCTGAATAAAAAAATGTTGTACGACTCCTGAGATGAATTGTACGGAGATCTTCTTGTCAATATTTTGAATTTTCTATTGACTTGATATTTGAAATTTCATATTACCTACAGGCCTGATATGAACAAGAGTACCTAATTCAATCAAGCTTGATTTCAGTTTGTCAATTTACATGAGTTCTACTATACTCCAGCATACACACTACAGGAACTGTATAGAGACTGTATATTACATAGGCCTACACACACACAGTCTCTGTACACTATAACGTAGGCTACTCACACGTTTGGCTGCTGCAAGAACTTCTCGTTCCAAGTTATAATGGTTCAGATAGTTCGGATGATGTCTTCGCTTTGTGAACATTTTCTCAGTCAGAGGTTCATCTGGCTCTTCCTAAGAGAGAGAAATTCTTTGTTCAAAACCCATCATCAAACATTTATAATTTCTGATTGTATCACAAATTACTCATCAATTAATATACAATTAAATCATAACACCAATACTCATGTACCTCTCTATTTATAGAATTATAGATTCCATTATAAAAACTAGTCATATTCTAATAACTATAGTTATTAGCGAATATCATATAATTAATTTTTGTAATAATAAGTGGAAGAGAAATATTTTTGAGATGTTAACAGCATGTTGCTAACATCACATAAATTACTCATCAATATATGCTTCACAAAAACACTATTCGAGATTAAATGAATAGGTACTTGAAATATTTCTAACAAATTATATGAAAACAAACAGGGGTTTTTAAATATGGAAATAGTATTATTGTTCAATGAAATCACAGCTTAATAATCAATTTGGATGTAATGAAGCAATAGACTATAAAGTGCTGTCTGTAAATATTTGTGATTAAACCAATAAGGTACAAGCATTTATGTATTTATCAATAATTATATGACAAGAAGTTTATCTTGTAAATAGTGTACTCTTCTTGTTACAATGTTAAGCTTGGGTAGGCCTATATGGCTAAGTGAAATCCATGTTGAGTTTCAAATCCAGTTACATCTTAACTACCTAATACATTTGAGATGGAGCAAGGAGTCAATAGAAAGTTGAAATTGGCATAATTTTTCAATGTACTTGGAATGATTCTATATAGGGTCTATTATACAATATTTTTTGAATAGTTTCATACTAAATTATAAATTCAAATGAGCTAATATTTTCAATTACTTTTCGCCACAATAGTTCCAAAATTGAAACATAAAAACTCACCGGATCAAGCGGTGGTGTCTCCGACCAAGTCATTAGAGATGATATCAGAATAAAGGTAACAGCATCGCTCATATCTTCGAATCGCTTTGGAGACCATTCTTTTATACTTTGTAGTCGATTCATGATAACTGTGGTTATGAAAAATTACTGATTATCAAGAAAAATATACAATATAATAAAAAGTTGAAATTATTTTATTGCAGATACCTTTGAGAATGTATGAAGAAAATCAACATTATCAAGAATAAATATACACATTCAATTAATCATGGAATATCATATAAATGGATAAATCAATGTAATCAAGAAAAAAACAGTCTATAATACAATATAATATAGATCGAGCAGCGCAAAGGGCAGCTTGCTTGCTTATTGCTATCAGTAAGGAGAACTCTCTATTTCAACACCATTTGGAGATTCCTTATCTTTATTGAAACAGCATGACAAGTTCGAAATAGCATTATTGAAGAAAAAGAAGCTTTAAGATAAAGGTTGGATATTTGAAACATTCAGCAATAGATGGATGAGACATTGGTTTGGGATATTCAAAACTTCAATTAAAGTAAATCATAATACATAATTTAAAACTCACCATTTAGAATAGATCTAGCTACTTCTACTTCTCCATGGCAGTCTGATATGTCAAGAATGAAAATTCCGCATTTTGTTATAGTTTCTTTGAACTCCATCCGGTCTGATTCATTCTTATTAACGACCTTTTCTACATAAGGTAAAGATGTGACTTTTTCCTTGAAAATGAATGTGTTTTTAATGAGAAGGAATGTGTGTGAATATTTCTTGTAATTTCTACTGAATATGGAATAAGGGTTGGAAAAAATAATTGATAAGTAAGTCAACTTCACTCGCTGGGGCTGATAGGATTATCAAATAATTTTGAATAATTTATTAATTCATTTCTGATAATAATAATTTATTAAATAAAAATTTCAATCTTATCAAATACCGTATCTCTTTGTGCTGATATTCTGAAATTAATATTTTGCCTCTAGAGGTGCAAGAGCTAAAGTATATTAAGCAAGTACCACTACTACTACAGGTATACAGTAGCCTACTAGAATGAATGCTATATTTTTCAGAAGGTTTCATTAATATAGTACATTGTTTAATATACATCCCAAACACTTTATTTGACAACTTGAATGGAATAGTGATGAATCTTTTTAAAATTTTAGACCATTTTTTTTTTCAATTTGTATGCTAGGCTATGAGGTTCAAAATGTTTCTTTTTTCAATTTTCACATCAGTAAAATGATAAAAATAACTATATACTGCTGATAATAATCACTGAAAATTTTTCAATATCAGCATATTATTGTGTGGCATCTGAAATTGATTTTGTGATTTTTCCAACTGATACTCTGTTGGAAATTTATTAGAAAAAAGAATAATTTTGTTGAAAATTTGATTCTCACATTTCTGCAATATCGATTTCGTCTTTAGAAACTAATTCTTTTAACAGTAGTCAATTTATTGAGTGTAAATATAGACTAAAAGCACCAACAATAAAATAATATTTGTTTTGTATTCAAAAGAAGTTCAGTACCAATGTCATCACAATTTTAGTCAAGTTTCTAATAGCCTATCCAAGTACAAAATTAATACTTTTGTACATTTTTTAATAGAATTTGTGTCAAATAAAAATTTTCATCAAACTTATTTTAAAAATCTTATTGGACTGCGAACATATAATCAAATTTTGAATACGGTAATTTAATAGGCTAAATCAACAAAAACCAATTTTTCAATCAAATAATTTTGATATTTTATTTAAAAAGTCTATCTAATTGCGCACTTAATACACTCTTATTGAATTTTGAAAATATTTATAAATTTTATTACACAAAATAATTAAAATCAGGGACCTATTTCATAGAAACTTTTAATAATTCTTGTAGAATACAATGAAGGTGGACACACAATAGCAAGGCATACTATTTTGATGAGTTCAAGTCTAGTGTGCGTCTGCCTTTTTCCTCTATCACATTATTTCTAAATTTTCATGGAGCAGACTCCCAGTTCAAATCAAGCCCAGTGGAACCAATCATTGCAATTCTCTAATAGAAAATCTTTGAATTTAAAAAAGTACTTTAAATACATTTCTCAAAGTTTGCAACTTAATTTAGAATAATTCCACCCCTTACTCACTGACGTTCCACCCGATTATTTCTACAATCCAAAACCTCAGCCAACTGATTCAGCACATTTCTTCTAGCCTGCAAAGCAACCAGATCACTCCTATTACCCTCCCCACAACAGCAAGCATTACTTTGCGTATTATGTTCATTTGCGGCCTTCAGATCTTCCGACAAATTCACAAACTCATCGTGTAACCATTCAACAATATCCGTGTCGTTATTTCTAGTATCCACTTCGATTGAGTTCGGTTCTTTTATTTGCAACAACTACAATTTCTGGTTTTTTCACCAATCCAAATTTTTCTGCTAGTGTGTACATCAAATTAAGTATTTGTATCATCAAATCATCCAAAGATGGCCGAAAAGGTGACATGTGAAATAAGCTTGATTGAGGAGCTATCCTTAGCTTGGTTTGCACTGACAACCACAAGTTTTATTTTCTTCTGGAATAAAATTCAACTTTAATTTATTTGCCGCTTCACTATTATCTTCCGGATTTGGCTCTTCCGTTGCACTGTAAGACATTTCTATTACAATAAAATATTAGCCTTTATTCTATAAGGAATCCAGCACCCTGTTAAGTAAACTTGAAGGAGTTCTTGCATCTTATAGAAGCACTGTTTTTAAATTTTCTGTTTCACTTTTTTCAAATGAAATTTGAAGACAAAAGAATTACTCTTTCTATGTTTTTTGTTTTGAATTATTATACTTATCAAAACGAGCCAGATAAGCACTGTTATAATTTTCTGCTTTACTTTCCTGGAATGAAATAGTGAAAACTATCTGGAGAAGCACTCATTTCTTGTATTTGTTTCAATGATTTGTTTTATTTGATGTTATATGTTGCTTTAATTCAATGAAATGAAAGTTACAGAACAGACTGAATAAGTTAGAGAAGCAATTATTCTTTGATTAAGAAAAAGAGGTATAATTAAAACTGAAGAATATAATCACTGGTGTTGTGTAGAGTGTTTTCATATCATCAAATCAACCTGTACGGATTTATGAAAAAAGCAATAATTTTTAACTCTTGTTCAATGAATAAACAATCCAGATACACTGATTTAAGCAATTATTGTCTTGGTATATATTATAACACACACATAACAGTAAAGTTGAAGGCCGTTTCCACTATACTTTTTTTACTACTTGAATTTGAAACTTTGCTGTTCTATTTCACGATTTGATGGCTATGTTTTTATTTATAAATTCTTCAGTGGTGGGGAGATTTTTTATTTTTATTTTGAGGGTGATACCAAAATTGATCTGAACAGCTGATGATATTAACTACTGATACATGCTACCTCATAGAATTCATCCCAGTCCAGATCTCTGAGCTCAGTGCGTAGTTCTCATTGAATAAGCCATTTCTCGACTTATTATTATTTTGCTTCAACGAAACTAATAAGGAACATTTCTAAAATCTATTCCAGTTTATTAGAGACTTTTATGATCGATGGTTTTGATTTTATGATTTTTTGTGAAGCAATGTTTGTTGCTCAAGGCAGCCGGTCCCATCTAAGCTATTTAAATAGAGAGTGGTAAACGATGAATGATGAGCTTACTGAATTGTGTTGTGTTACTTTCCGAGGCTAATGAATTATAGATAATTAGTAAAATATCAAATTCAAGATAAATTGAAAAAAATTTGCCATTCTCAATTTTGAAAGTTTCGGTCTATAATTTCTTTATAGGAGAACATAGTCAATTAGTCATGCAGCATAAATATAATTTTTATGCGAAATTCGACAAGGAAAACAGTAGAAACGTTAAAAACTGCATAAATAAAGACTAATTTTAAAGACTTTTTCATCGCTTACTATACCAATATGTAAAGAAATTTCATTTAGAAAACAACTTAACTCATCATAGTGACGATCGTCTCGTCCTGGTGTATATTCAGAATTTAGAATGCGTAACATAATACCGGTAATTGTATCAAGGAGTTGGAAGATGGTTTGTATGGACCATTTCTGTGCGCCACTCTGTATTATTAATTAGTATACAGTGACTGAATAGAGATAGAAAAAGATTAGATGGTAGATATTGAAATCATTCAATTGCTATTGATTTTTATATCTTAACTATTGATTGTAATCATTACAATAGTAATCATCATTTTCATCATCACTAGAATCTTTGTCATCATAATCATCTTATGAATCATGATAATCTTTATCATCATATCTTTATCACCATAATCTTCCACATCAATGTCACTATAAACATTAACTGCATTTTTTTCATTGCGTGGAGGAGCATTAGTATTCTTAGGGGCGGTTCATGAGATCTGGATTTACTAGTCCAGAGCTAACGTTAGCATGGGCCAAAGTTACGCCAGGTCTAAAATGGGTTCATGAGACAGAGTTCAACCACGGATTATCGTTAGCCCATCGTAACTTCAAGATACCTTTAGAGGTTAGAATGACGAATGTTAGCTCGTCGGCTCAACTGCTGGGATTCTGAGGATTTTTGTTTTCAGCGCATCAAGCATGTCGGAATGGAACTATCGCCGCACAGTGGCCAGCTGATACAAGGACTGATTATTTTCAGTTCACTCCATTTATTTCATTTATTACCACTTTTCAGATTTGCTAACGATTGACATGATATATAAATTATAAATTCATTTTAATTCACTGATCAACTATGAAACTATTTTTCAAACATTGAAAAATACAACTAAAACATGTTAATCGGTGATCTGGGGAGAAGATGATGATGATGATGTTGATGATGAGATATGAATAGCCCAGTCCAGTCAATATACACATTTTATGTTTACAAATTTATTGAAGAACTGAATTTTTAAAATTATGTTGATTGGACATACAAATAGTCTGCATTTGATTTTGCACCAAAAATGTGCTCATCTAAAAATTGATTGAATAAAATTAGAAGATCGAAAGTGAAATAATGTCAATTTATGATCAGTTGGATTTGAGATATAGAAAGACTTCACATCGGAAACTATAGACAAAAGACCGAATATTATGTCATATTAAACTAATAAAATTTGAATATAGAATGATAACTAATTTCTAATAAATTGATAATTAATTAGTGAATTAAAAATTAATTTATTTATCGTCATGGCAAGTCGAACCGTTAGCTGCATCTAAATATTTCTGAAAAGTGGTAACAAATGAAATGCCGGGGAATCAGTCCTTGTATGAGCTGGTCGCGGCGAGTTGGTCCTTGGGCGATTTGTCCTAGACACCGCATGACACTATCAACAATATTCCTCCCCGTTGTCGCCACCCCCTCATCTCATCACCATCAGTTGTATTTTCTGAAGTTTCTGTGCATTTCTAGTTCATATTTCATAACTGTGAAATAGTAGCCTATAGTATATTAGTGTATAGTTTTATATTATAACTTATAACAAGGCTCGATTTTATTAGTTCTTCTCATTTTCGTTCTACTACTGTCTTCAATGTACCAATAAAAGCTAATTCTCAATCTAGGTATCCAATTATAAAAAATGCACTTGTCAATTTGGATAAAAAGTATAATTCTGAAAATAATAGTTTTATTTAAAAAATATTAAAGATAAATATAATGAGATAATTTTTTTAATAATGAAATAAATTATTCAAATGCAAATAATTGATCATAAATTATTGTGGTGAATCATTTTAATAAATAATTGTTTTCGTCGTTTAAAAGTTTTTTTTCATTTTTTATATTTTATACATCAATAAAAATTTTTTTTTGTGGCTTTGTGGAAATTGTTCAGAATTCAAAGACAAACCCTAATATAGAATTCTTTTGTTAAAATCGAAACAATAACGTGATAATGGCATAATCCTGTCTTAAACTACCCTCTAGCGGGTTCAAGTTATAGCTCAAATGATCATTTTTGAGCCTAGAACTATCTCATTTACGCTGGAGCTAGAACTCATGAACCAATGATGTTTATCTTTAATACCGAGTTGATCTGTTGTTGTTCTCATGAACCCTAGCTTATCTTTTTTGACTCGAGATCATCTGTTGTTGGACTCATGAACCCAAATTTTAATTTCCCGATAATTGCTCTGTTATTTTTGCTAATCTCGAACTCATGAACCAATTTTAACACTTCGCAAAATCCAGTTTTTAGCCTCGACCAGATAAACCTGATCTCATGAACCGCCCCTAAGTATTTTTAGAAATTATTTTGAAATTCTTATTGTTTAAAAATCATTTTAGATTATTGTACTGTAGTCCTACTTGAAACCAATTTTTATTTGGTCTTATGAAATCAATTTTTATTTTATTGTAGGCCTATTAGTTTTTTTGTATCATTAGTTTTCTATAGTATTAGTTTTTGTTGTTGCATTGGTCTTCTGTAGTTTTGTTTATAGTTTCTTAGTGCTATCTTTATTTATTTATTTACGGTATTTAAATAAATTTATAAATTATATGTATGTTGATTTTCTAAAGATATGTTAAGGAGGCAGTTCTGAGGTTTTACCTGTTGCCTCCAAAGAGATTGTAAATGAATAAACTCAGTATAATTGTTGACTGAACAAATTTCCTGTTCAATTCTTGAATACATGGTGTATTTAATTGTGTGTAATTTTATATGCAAATCAAATACATGGTATGAGAGAAATCATTGAACTATCTATACTTACTTCATTTGCCGGATCTTTTAGAGTAGCGATAAACTTCAATTCATCAGCGAACGGCAGCTTATTTTTCATCTGATCCGAATTAATAATATTCCCATCACTATCAACATTCTCAGTTACATTATTTTTTTCGACATTCTCCTCCTTTCTGTTCAATTTTGAAAATTTACTTTCCAAAAACGCCAAACGTTCAGCGTCGGTCTCAAACTGTAACAGCTCTGCATATTCTAATGTTGTGAGTTTTCCTACATCATACATGGAATATAGTGCATCCATGTATTCATACTCGTTGAAAGGGTCGTCCATATCTTCTGCATGCTCGATCTGATATGGCAAAGAGGAATTATTGAGAATAACTGGTTTTTCTTGATCTTCTGTTTCTGCAGTATTTGGTGTGTTGGGAGGCGGATTATCTTCGAGATCTTCTCCCAGATTGAAGATATTATCGATCTTTGTTGATTTTCCTCATTGTCTGTTTTAACCTATCCGAATAAGATTGTTCCAGTTTTGGCAGCTGCAATGTGAAACAATGAAATTTTCGAGTTGAAATAAGACAAGAGTACTGTATGTTTAATTAAATTTATAATCTTCATGGAACTCCTGTTAAATAGGAAAAAAGAGACACACTAGACATGATTAACATGACCTATACAAGCAAATAAGTTCTTTCAAGTATATAGCGTGTGCCCCACTTAAAAAAAAATATTGAGTGCGGACTTTAAAATTGATAAAACAAACTCTAGTATTTATCACAAAAATTATGCATAAATCATAACAAGAAATTTATCTCCCACAAGTAACTATAATTATGATGTAACAAAGAAAAATGGCATTTGATTATTCCCATACCTGAACATGTGTTGGTAACGGGTTGATCATTATTAATTGATATTGGAAGTAATCATATTTTGGAATCATTTTATTCTCTAATAATTATTAGAATAGAAATGAAAATACTGTATACAGTATGAGTTATAATAATTCACAGAACTTGACAAAAGGAGATTATTGCAAGATTTATGTGGGATCATATTAAGAGTGGACTAGGCATTTTTTTATTCAACACAACTAGCCTGTAATTGAGATGAGAATAATATATTGAAGATTATTGATGTAGCCTCTAGCCTTTTTTGTAAAAGAGGTATTATAACTAGGATTGAAGTAATTCTATTCAAGAGGAGACAAATAAACCACAAAAATGTAGAAGCTTATGTAAATTGAATATAAAAAATAGCAGACAAAGTGTCCACAGGTTTTTTTGTGCTCACATGAGCTCTAGACTGCTAACTTTGATATTCAATTTACACAAGCTTCTATACTTTTTGTGGTTGTTCTCAGATAATAATAAAGCACGGACAGCTTCAAATTTTAAGCTGCTATAGATTCTATATTCAACTTTGAACAATCTTTTACAAGAGAACATATATTATTAGTAAACTTATCAGTAATTATTATCGGTGAACTTATTAGATGAATCTGAGTAGTTGAGCTTGTGAAGTTATCTCAGTGCTTTCATTCTCCAATAAATTACCAATTCAATTCACACTCACCTGAGCAATGTACTTTCCATTAAAGCTATCAATGTTGTTGATGAACACCAAATTATTAACGAACAACGTATCCTTGTTTGCAACCTGTTTGTTTTCATCATCATCCTCGTCATTTCGGCGATACTTGAAATATTCGTCCAAATCGATAACTGTATTTATACTTGTATCCTGTGCATAGAAGTCGTGCAAGAAGAAATCACGGTCCGAATCCAACGGAGTTTTTAGAATATTTCCAGGTAGATCGCCTTCCATTATTCAACTACCGTACGATTCTCTTCTTTTTTATTTTATTGAGTAACAGTAGTTTTCTGCGAATTAATTCGTAATTTTTTGTGTTGAAAGCCAAAGAATATAAATCTAGGATAACCAGCAACTATTGGAGAAACGATGTCAAAGGTAAAAAAGATTACATTTCAAAAAAAATATTGGAAAATTCAAAAGTGCCTTGGATTGAATGATACAGGGAAATGTTTTGTTTACATCCAGCTAGCTGAAGTTAATTTTTTGTCTTAAATCATCATATGATTGCAACATAAACTATCAAAGTAATAATTATAAGGTAATTATAACACTATACAAGGTAGTGTTCACACGCATCTCAGTCTATTCAAAGTTCTGATGCAAGCTTATAGCGTGACGGTACTGGAGATCAAGAGATTGATTTTTCCTATCTTTTACTATCTTTTCCTATGTTAAATTCAGCAGCTTTGTGGGTCTTTTCCAAAAACTACAATTCAATTTCTTAATAAAATAAATAAATAAATAATTTATTTTCCAATTGAAACAAAACAATATAAAAACAGTATCAGAAATACAATACAGTTAGAAAATAAATTTATATGCCACCCTGAGACGAGAGATGCTGTGCGGGGTCAAAACTTAGTCGTAAATTAATATTACAGAAAAAAAAATGCTTTGTTTCTTGAATATAACATTATATTGGAATATCATCCAGAACATTTATAATAATTAGAATAATTCAATTCTTAGAAAATCGAAACTTAAAACTCAAAAAATAAAGACTAACAATAAATAACAACAAATACGGTTTCCTTGCTAATTAATTAATTGGAATAATCCTAATAATTATATATATATAAATCAAAAGTAACATGCTTTCAAAAAAAAAAAAACAATATCATACAAAGAATAGCCTATCCTAAACAAAAGCAATAAATACAACACTCTCAGTCATAAAAATATCTTTCTGCATGTATACTCAAAGAATATGTATAAACTACTATGAAACGCCTACTATGTAAAGGATATGTCTACAAGTACTCTTGATCCTTAAAAAAATGTTTCAACTGAATCCTTTTCCAATAGCCACTTCTTAAGTAAATATTTAAAACGGTTCAATTTTTTTGCAGTATGAGCATGCAAATTATTTGTAAGAATTTGTTTGGTATCATAATATTGTACTTATTTGTAAAATTTAATAACTATGTATTGAATGAGCACATACTCATAAACCAACTAGTTTAGCAGGACCTGAAATTGTAATTATTTATTTTCAATGAAATTGATTGATTGATTTTCAAGCCACCGCGACCTCTCCTGGACTCCATTGTATATATTAAACTTGTATTCTATTTACCTTGGTGGAGACTGTGAAAGTGACTAACAAGCCTAAGCCTATATTCCTCCTTGGTCTGGCACCCCAGTCATCGACATAACACCAATATTTACATTTACAGATATTTACATTTACACATATTTACATCTATATCGACATTCAAGAGAATATTTAATTTCCATTCAAGTCCTATAAAACATGAACAGCGGAATATAAAATGCTTGAACACTGGTCATAATAATAACGTTCTGTGTGATAAGTTTTTGTGCACGACTAATAGTATGAGCATCTTATAGCTATCTCTTCCTTTTTTAAAGGACTTCTAAATTTTCATGGAATATGCCCCTGATATCATCTCTGTGCTTGTAAACACAGGTGTTTCATGATTGGTCGAATAACGAATTGATTAATTAAGCTGTCGGTTAATGATCTAAATCCTTCAATACGAGAATGAGAACCCTGAAGAATAATAATTATCTACTACAATATTTAGAAGTCATTATTCCTCTTTATTTTCCAGAGTCTATAATCATGGGCAAGTGGATGAATAAAAATCACACTTGGAACGAAAATATATATTTTCAGTTTATTTGAAAAATGCCTAACATTGTTCAACAAAATAATACAAGACAAAAATTCTGAATTTTGTTTACTCAGCACTTAAAAACAACTAATTACATTGATCTACATTTTTATACCCTATTCATGAGTATATTTTTATTATTTATTACATAATTATTGTCTATTTTTGACATCGAATAGTAAATAATTGTCGGCTGTACAATTTGACAATTATTCAGTAGTAAATATGACAGTTAAGTTTCTATGACTTATGGCAATAAGAACATTACAAATTTTACCTCTTAACAATTAATTACAAAATTACCCTCGTAATGTGCTCTTTAAATCTGACATCTAAACTAAAACTTATAATGACTAACTCTTATAAAAATAATACATCTATATTTTATCATTATTTGATGAAATCATTTACTAGACAGTCAACTAATATGTAATCTATATATTTTAAAAATTCTGTTTTCTCCATTCACAAATAAGGATACAAATATTATTTTTGATCAATTTTTGACAGATTAGTTCGTTTTATTTGAGTCTTGTGAATTATCTGAAAAATAATAATTTGGGAGTTTTCGTATACCAAATATATTACAGTACAACTAAGATTAAGTATGGGAAATCTCCTGGAGAATCTATTTCAGACAGTTCCTCATTTTCGAGATTTAAGTACTTTATGGTTAGAGTAGTGGAGCTTCGCTTTTACAAGATAGCAATTTTCACTTCAAATTTGCTACATCAATAGTTCCCCGGTAGTCTTGAACGGCTACACCTAGAGCTGTAGATCAATATTCTAGCTCTCATCATCCCTCCCATTATACACGCACAAATCTGGAGCTTATCTAGACATCACCCTCAGCAAAAGTAACTGAATTCATGCATTGAATCAATAACTCATGCATTTATTCTATTACCACTAATTTATGCTAAACATGACCGTATGAAATCTTAGTTTCTTCGTATTAATCCTTGCTCTAGAATTGTAGAGAAATTAAATTTTGTTATAACTTGTGTATTGTGTAAAGCCGCGTCCACACTATGTCGATCGACACCGATCGACAAAGTCAATCGACACCGATCGACAAAGTCAATCGACAATGTCGAACAAGTCTGGACGTGGCGCTAGACATTGTTGAGCGCTGTCGAGTCGAGTCGAACGCAACCCGAATCAGGTCGGTCCGGATCAAAGACAGTCGAGTCGAAGGCACCAGTGTGGACGTGTCGATCTTGTCAATGCCGTTTTAAAAAATAGAATAGTGCTATACTGTTGTTCAAGTGCTTACATTTTTATTGAAAATGAATTGGAGTGATACCCAAACGTCGAATTTTATTGAAATGTACCGTGATCGTTCTTACTTATGGGATTCAAGTGATGTTGACTATAAAAACAGAAACAAACGGCATGATGGTTTGGTGGAAATTGCGGTGTCATTTGGCATTGAAAAAGTGGAGGTGGTAAAGAAAATTAGAAATTTGCAAAGTCAATTTGCAAGGGAGAAAAAGAAAGAGAGCGAGTCGAGGAAGACCGGGACTGGCGCTGATGACGCCTATATAAAAACTCGATTTATATTTAAAATAAAACACTCGATTAAATATAACACTCAAATAAAACACTCAAACGATCAAATAAAACACTCGATTATGTATGAAAATTTATGATGGTTGTCGGTCGACTCGTCCGCATGTACTGAGGCAATTTTGTCGAGTTGACACAGTCGAAGGTGTCGAGCGACTTTATCGATCGACCGGGTCGACAGAGTCGATCGACATAGTGTGGACACGGCTTAATGGTTTTGTGTTATGAAGAAGGGGTCTAATATCACTTAAAATAGGCCTAATTATATTTCGAAATCCAATATTTATCATTGCAGTAGATTAATTGAAATGGAAAAATGAAAATCTGTTTTCTCATCTTATTTATTCCGCCTGATATAATGAGATTAGTGTTCTTACGATTTTATTGAGATATTAAAAATCAATTTGTTAAATAGCTGGGATATCCAACAGAGGTTTTCTTGGTCAATTGCAATGTTGAAATCTTCTTTGTCCACTTTTTCAAAGCAGAAATAAATTTGGAGGATGGTCATTTAACCGCATTAAAAAAAAAATAATAATAATAAATGATGCGATGATTTACAATAACACTGTATACAGCTTTACTGCAATATTATAGCCTACCGGTACTACTTTCTTGTCATTACTCCATAAAGGGTTTCGTTGTTAATCATTGAAGAATTCTTCAGACTGAAGCCCATTATTTAATTCTTATAATTTTAAAATGTGCTGATTAAAACGTACATAACATAATGATTTTCAACGTGAGTCAATTTGAGTGTCTGAATTCTCTGAAAAATTATAATGAGCAGCTCCTTTGACATAGGATCTGCTCTTTAGAGATTGATGAAATATAAAATCATGCTTTTAGATATCGATTTTCTTTTCAAAGATTCTGGAAGCAGGAGCTTCTTCTCGAATATCGCCTTCGCCTGGCCATTATTCGCCATCATTTTCATAGGAATTATTCATTGATAAACTGAGAAGCAGAGGTAATTAAAAGTGCAGAATTTCTTGCAAAGAATTTTAAACAATAGCGATGGATGCAAATCTTACTTTTTGAAGAGAGAGAAAAAAAGGGTTGAAGAAATCAATATCACAGCTTCTGCTTGCTTGAGCTAGCATCATTTTTATCATGCCATGGATGAATAAATATTTTATATTGGAATAAACATTTTGAGAAAACTCAATCTAGAAGAATGGCGATGACTTGGTTTTGAACAAAAATATGCTTTTCTTTCAAAAGGACATGAGAAAAGAAAGCATTTCTTTGAAATCGTTGATTGAAGAGAAAAACAATCAAAAATACCATTCTTGCTAAACGTTCTTACTTCACATTATTTTACTCAAGTATTTGAAAAAATTGAACGTAAAACATTGGAACAACTTTCTTTAAAATCTTTCAAAGCTCACTCGAATAAAGTAAATTAAGAAAGAGTTCTTTGGTAATAGGCTACTCAACCTCCCACTCATGGAAATTTGACATGATAGGTTGACATTGAATTAATTAAGCTTAGATTAGACATTAACAATGACCATTCCATGTATATTGTTATATCTGGAGAATAAATTTGAATTTGTATTTGAATAACAGATAATTGGAATAACTGTGGTAATCAGAAAAATACTGTTTCGCAGATGATGTAATCCAAATACTAATAAAATATTTATAATCAATAAAATATTTTGAATCATCAATATATAAAGTTATCTCTGGAGTTTCATCTAACAGTTCATGATCCAAGATTAGGTATTACTTGTTCACACTTCTCAAGTTTGAAATAACTGTGGTCCTCTTTACGGATTTTTATACTTGAAAAATAGAACATTGCCTAACTCAAGATATTTTAAATAACTATGGAACTGTCATTTATGCAAATCATCAGCTAATCTGATCACTGTTTCAAGAAATAATGGACTGATCACTGATGTACTAATATTTGATCACTGATCACAACAGACAAATCATTGATCGATTTTGCACTAATCACTGATCAAAATTCTGACTAATCAGTGATCACTGAAACATTTGATCTCCGTTCAGGCACACAAAGTTCATCATCTATTGACACAAAACTCACACCACTATCACTCTCATCAGTTCTACATCAATGGTTGGTTGTTCAGCCCTTCTTCAGACTTCTGTTAATACCGTAATTGCAGCAGGAGGCGGCGAAGGGGGGCAGCTCTCATGCATTGGTCCCTCCAATGGCGGCTCCATCCTCTTCGATCTGTTTCAGTCGTCTTATAACCTGGGCGTGCTCCTCTAGCAAGCGGGCGAACTCGTTTTTGCGACTTTCGGCTTCAACCTGCAAGGTGAATAGAAATTCAACGATTTTTCAAACAGGATGATAATCAATCAATCATTTACAAAGGAGAGTACAAAAAGCTTATCCCCAAATCTTCAAAATTTACACAAGTAGTCCAAATGATGTGGAATAGAACAGAATAAAACATAGTAAAATTGAGTAAATGTCGGATACTTTCGCCTCCCCCCCCCCCTCATCCTCTAAACTAAGACGCATCAAGAATGCATTTTGGATGAGTTGCCAGATTTCCAACTACAATCAATATACATAACTCCTGGAAATACGATTTTGAAAATTTTTCGGAGGAAAACCCCTGGACCCACTTTCAATTACGTGAAAAGGTTGAACATCCAAGTCTTGAAGCGCTGCTCTAATAGTGGAAGATGATTTAAAATATGAATACGCCACTCACAGCTCACAGGCTCCCTCAAAAGATCGCTTACTAGTAACCATCACTAGTAACCCAGTCAAATGATGATTTATTTATATTAATAATCATTTTTCAAAAAGAGTTTTTTCTCACCGGATTCCTTCTTACAAGATATATTTTGTTCATATATTTGAATTATTAAATTTCTTGTATATTTGATTCCCATCTTTTTCATTTTCAACGGTTTCTCATTAATTATTAATTTTATGACTGGGGGACTGAGCTATAGTTAATTGAATTAGAAAAAATATTGGACCGCACCAACAGGCAGATATAAGAAAACCTTTGCTGGCGAATGTACCGTGCTACAGTACTGTCAAAATCTTTTTGTTATTCTGAATTATCTCTATTTAATTTATAAAATGTAGCTACAACATAATAATGAATGGAGAAGAATGAATTAATGAATAACCTTGATTTGTTTTATTCTGGCATCGCTCTGCTCTTTGGTGAATGGTCTGTAGTCGAGTGAGGAGTCAGTTAGCAGCTTGTGCAGGGCGTCTTGAGGCTCGCTCTCTTCTTGACAGCTTCTAGCGTCCACATCATGAACTATCAAACTGAAACACAAAATATAAATATGAAGTTTGAGAGGAAACCGTCAAAACAATTAATATCAAAATCAAATGTTAATCCATTATCAACCAAACGATATTACAAATTTTAAGCTATAAAAACCGATGAGAACTTCCGCAACTACGAACATTGACAACAGAACAAAAAGTTGGAGAAGATTCGATGAATGCTGCTATATGAGAGGAATCCATCCATCGACAAAATGATTGACAAGGCAAGTTTGATAATAAGGCCAGAGAAAAATAAGTAAGAAAGTAGAGAACAATAAAGGTTTGATTATCATTGAATTGTTATATATCTTGATATCTACGTTAAAATACTACATTTCGATCATTATACTTGTACATTTTGGTTCTATAACAATACTAATAATAAGAAGATTATGTAGTTGAAACGTGTATTGTATAAGGTTCATATCAACCAAGGTTGGAGAATTCAATGCAATAAGAGCCTATTAAATTGTCAAATCAAGAAAAACATCTAATTAAAAGAAAAGAATGTTGAGAGTTCAACAACCCTACACTACCAAAGCCTGAAATCCCAATCCCTCGTTGAAGAAACGAAGGGTTTTCCCTACCTCATCGAAGATGTAATATAAAATGAGAAATAACCCTCTATGAACTTGTAAAATAACGACCGATTGCACGGAAATCAATTAAATCTTACCGCCATGAAATAACTTCATTTGACGAAGCTCAACAGGAACAGGTACTTTGTTGAATTTGTTCTGTCAAAATTTTACGCAGTTTATTTTACTCATTTCACTGTAGTTGAATTAAATCGATTAAAAGAATGAATGACAGTATATTTTCTTGATGATATTGGATAAAATTCCTCCACTTTTATTGAATGATTGAATCTACCAACAGTTATCTTCTACTGTATTCATCTTAAAATTCGAAGGCAGCACTTCTAAAAACATTGTACACTTTCTCAATTCAACACACAACACATTTATGTACAGTGCCATAATATTTCAATTCAACAGTTTCAATGAATCTCAAAAGCTTCCACATGAATCTCTCATTAAATAACTCTCATTTCTCTAAGAAATCAACAACTGCAACGGAGAGTGAGATGTTAGTAGACAAGTGATTAATTTCGATTTGTCAGTGCTGCTCTTTCAAACAATTTCGAGTTGAAAGAATAATGAAGAAATGAAAATCAACTC
The DNA here is from genome assembly GCA_017141395.1 of Laodelphax striatellus. NCBI lineage: Eukaryota > Metazoa > Arthropoda > Insecta > Hemiptera > Delphacidae > Laodelphax > Laodelphax striatellus. The sequence goes on from CM029534.1 coordinate 10,202,929, forward strand.
TGCCAGCAGTGTGACAGCTTAAGTGGACTCCGAGAAATGATCTGTTTGGACCTCGAAAAAAGAGCAAAACAAACGCGCTTAGCATTTCAAGTGTGTGCTTTCAATTAGTTACATGTTTTGAATGTTGAATCAGTCGGATAAAAACGAGAGAAAACTTTGAACCGTAAAATATAAGTAGAGTTTGTTTACTGGCTCGCTTACTAGTTCTCCTTGTTCTGAACTTTTCCGATGTTTTAAAAATGAACTGTTTGTTCATTTCTACTTTCAGCAGATTGAGCTTGAAATTGAGGAGATTACTAGTCAATTATTTTAATAATAATCAGATTGTAATATTTACAGGAGCAAAGCTCAAGATTCTCGAAATTCAGTACCTAAGTGAATGAGTAGACAGTTGAATGCCACAAGAGAAAACTACCAAAAAATTCAAAATGATTCAGTGAAACTTCTTCGATTTCAATACAACATGGTAGTTTTTATTCTTTTTTCAATATGCACCATAAATGTGACAAAATTAACATTACACTTGATAAAAATATGTACAATATTATGGAGAGTCGAATAAAAAATACAAACATTATTACAGGCGTGATGACAGCAATAGCAGAAGTAAAAACATCGAATCATTTCTGATTTAAAAAATGGAGTTTGAAACTGTGATCAAGTACGTGTATTTTGCTTGGAAAGATATCAAGAAATCACATAGATGTAGTGAATTATTTCCACTGTATTATAAGTAAAAATCATCATGGATAATAAAGTAAACTTATGGCCACTCAAGTCTACATCTCTAATAAGGCGTCGTCGTTCAAATTATGTTGTGAAGTTAGTGATTTGTGATAATTATTATGATTTTTACCTGTTTATTTGTAAAGATGACAAGAGCTCGCGTGAGAATAAATTCTTAATTATTATTGTATATTATTTTTACCGTGTGTATTGTAAGTAAAAATTATTTCAAATTACAAAGAGAATGCTAAATACTGTACTTAATTCAGCGCGTATCAATATATTGGCTTATAAATGCGGTGTTTATAATCTATAATTATTAGTTATACTGTATAATTTATTAATCAGGTATTTTATAGTGCGGGTGGAATAATTCCGTTTGATAACATGTGTGGTTAGAAATCTTCAGAAGTATTATAAAATATAATTGATTAATTTAGTAATGCAATTATTAATATATTTATGATGCGTGTATTCTGAAGTGACTTCTTGAATGTGCCCCTTCAAGGAAGTGATTAGACAACTTGGCGAACACGATAGTTGCGTACTAGCTGTCAGTGTGTCAAGTTCAAGTTGAGAGGCTCCGATGGGTGGGTTTGTGTTGAGTTTGGTCAGTGCCAGCGGAGGTCATTCACCCCTTTCACTTTCAGTTCACCGAACGCCACTGCAAGGCGACCTTGCAATCAGCTGATTCGCATTGTTACGTCATAACTGTTAGTCTGTTCCACAAACACAGCATTTTTGATCAGATCAAAAATATTGAAAGTTACATATTTAAAGTCGACCATTATGGGTAGTAATGTCCGATTATCATTTACAGCATGGCTTTATTCGACCAGAACTTAAACGCAAGGAGACAATAATTTCCAAGTACGGCTTTTAACTTAAATTAAGAGAGTTCTAAACAACATGTTACCATCTTTATGTCTACAGTATTTTGTTAAAAAAGCGTTCGTAACTGTCAACTAAAATAATGATCGAATACTGTTGGAATATCAAATGACTGACTAAAATTATAAATTTGAAGTAGAAGACTTGTGGTCAATTGCAAGAAAGCTTATTAAATTTGACTGCGTTCAGATCATTTAAGGAATTTATTGTGAAATAATCATAAGATCATAAGAAATTTGATTGCGGTAGCAATGGCTCCGCCAAATTGCTACCGATTGCAATCAAGCCAATGAAAATGAGGTAGAATGACGTCAATTGACAGATCTCAATAGTTTCCTTCAAATTTAGAATTTGATTGTTTTGTGCAATCGGTCGTTGAACAGCTTTTTTCTCAGCTGTTCAGTCATAGCTATTAATGACACTTTAAGTGGTACTGGGGATGATTTATGCCCGGTTTCTAGGACATTCATTAGTTTAATGCTAGCTACATTAAACTAATGCCAAATCGAGTTTTAATGAACCATACGATCATATCCATATGATTTAATTCTTCAGCTGAAATTTCACGAGTATTTGTTGCATGGTTAGGTCGGTTTGTATTTGTTTTGAAAGTTTTGTGACTGTGGATTTGTTTATTTCAATTTAAAAATGGAAAAAAGGGATAAAGGAAAAACCTTTCTGGAGCAGAGGAAGAGCTATTGATGAATATTCATCAGTTGAATATTGAATTAAATTGAGCAAATTGGTACGGTAATAGAGAAAAAACAGATGAAATAGATTTATTTTTATGTTAATGTTTGGAGCAATACAATATTCACCAATCACTCTTCCTCTGCTCCAGAAAGGTTTTTCCTCTGTCTCTCTTTTCATTTTTAAATTGAAATAAACTAATCCACAGTCACAAAACAAGAACAAACCTAACCATGCAACAAATACTCGTGAAATTTCAGCTGAGGAAAGAATTCAAATGATGATCGTATGCTTCATTAAAGTTCAATGTGGCATTAAACTAATTACTGTCCTGAAAACAGGGCCTAAATGGATTAAATGAGTTGAAATATATATTGGATCACAAAAGACATTTGACAAATTATGACAGAGTCTATCTATGATGTCTATAGTCTGGAGTACCGTATTTAAAAACACATAATTCTCATTGAAGTGCATAACAGTACTAGATGCATTGTTGATGAGCAATGAATGTTTGAAATGCAACCTCTAGTAAAGTTAGTACGCAATTTAAGGTTGCTCCCTCAATTTTATAGTCTCGTTCTGCGTGTTGTGGGACTTTAATGTGTTTAATATTTATGGCATACGAGATACATGTCATCATAACTCAGTATGGCCAGTTGAAAAAAGCAACAAACGTGATGGATGAAAATGGGATGTGTAAAAGAAGGGACGTCTTATGAGAATTATTTCTGTTTCTTTCTCTTCTTCTAAGGTGCGTTAAAATTAAGCAATGTTTCAATCATAAAAACTCAACCAATAGGGGTGATCCAGGATCGTTCACATACTTTTCTAAATTCTAGTGATTGGATAATGTATTATAGGTATAGTAATGAGGTTTATTCTCTGGTAATTTTATTTTTCCGTGTTACACTTTTCAAAACTATTACTGTAACACTTTTCCGTTATTGAGTCTTCTATAATTTTATAATCTCAATTATTTTCGTCACTGAACTGAAATTTAGATTTAAATTCAATTGAGTTTCTCTGTCAAGAATATAATTTTCATCCTAATATCAATACCTCGAATATTGTTTTTTAAATACCATATAGCATAAGATATTCTTTAGTTCGCATGAGATCAACATTTCAACTAAGGAACTGTTCAATCTTCTTTTTCTCAATTTTCTCTTTCACATAAGAGAGGGCCGACTGCGCCCTAACTTCGCTCTCCCAAATTGTGTCACGCACAGGTTTTTTTAAACCCATGTGACACCAAATTTATTGTATTATAATTTTTTGTTCTGTGTAATTTTTTCAATAAAATTTCTGATTTCTGATTTCTCCTAGGCAAAAATAAAGACAGTCATTCTATTCTATACACATCGTTTCTCTGTGGATACGGGATAACAAATATTACAAAACTCAAAAGCTATTTGACTCTTTAGAGAACAAAATTTCATATTTATTATGGTTTCTATGGAATAAGCTTTTCAAAATGAATTGTTACATTAATGAATTATAAGTCATATTGGAAAAGAATAAAAGTAATAACTTTGTATAAACTTTGATAAATTCAATTCTGACAAGTTTCAATTCATTCGAGTCTGACAAACGTTTGCTTGGAGCATTGATAAAAGTAAGTAAAGTGGTATTTTCCACTTTCAAATGGAGATCTCAATTCGAACGGTTCGTAGTTCACAATATTCATTCAATTCTTGAGTACAATATACTGTCGCATCTAATGAAACTACAAGAATGTTTCCAATAATCGGGAAATAGGTTGAATGTAGTTTATGTCGAGTTGAAAACATCGATAGGAGAGCACTTTCAGACCTACAAGCAAACAGTGAAAAGTCATCTGGATCGTTACTTGTTTCAGTCCGACATCGAATTCAATTAAGTGGAACAGTGGAAAATGTAATGTTTGTCAGAAACGAGAGTGAGTTCTTGGAAAAATTATTGGGCAACAGAATAGGAGAAGAGAGCATGGGAAAGAGATGTAATGGAAGAAGGACGCAGAGAAGAAAAAATGACAGAAGAAAGTGATTGAAGAGAGAAAAGAAATAGAGGACGAGAAAGAGATCAGAGGGACAGGGAAGGAAAATGAACAAGAAACAAATGAAAACATAGACAGAGAATAAGGAGGAGCAGTAGAAAAAGAGGAGGAGGATAGAGCTTCGGAAAGAGAATTAGAGAATCAACAATTAAGAATGAGAGGAACAAGAGAAATAAAAAGAAGAATAAAGGAAAAAGACGAAATAAAAGAAAAAGAAGTGAAAAAAAAAATAGAAGAAAGAAAAAATAAGGTGGGAAGAGCTGAAGAAGAGAGAGAAGAAAGAGAGAGAGAAAGAAAGAGGATGAAAGAGGGAAGGAAGGGATATTTGGGAAGTGAAGGGACTTGATGATGACTCAGTCAACAATATAAAATAATATTCCATGTAATATAAAACATCCTTCAGCACAAGTTTTGCTCAAACAGAAATAAAACATAATCATTATATATTTCCAAGATGATTCATATTTATATCAATATTATTATAAGAGAAAATGTGGATTTTGTGCTGGTATTCAATGTAATAATCATAATTACCATTGGAGAAGATGTCTATTTTGTTTGATATCATGTAAAAGGTTTTCAATTATTATAAGGTAGATGTTAATTTTGTATGTAATGATTATATTCTGTTGTAAATGAATAAATCAATAGGTGAAATATGAATTTTAAGAGACGTTTTCGACATTTTAGAGACCATTCGACCATACTCGTTTGAATACTGTGAAATATCCTGAACAACTTCAATAGAGACAAATTAATCAAATATCAAAATGAAAATTGGCAATCGAGTTGCCAATACTGATGATAAAAGATGAAGCGCAATAAAACTCCTTATGGTAGTAGAATTTCATGGAATAATTTTCACTATAATTGTATTTTTCACATAAAATTCTATAGAATTGATAGATTTGAATTGACCAGAAAATCAACAAACCCCATACGTTATTAAAATCTACAATTGAAAAAATTTGAGTTATTAAATTCTGATACTCTCATCTCACATCAGGTATCTACATATCAATTAGAATGACGGAGCCAATCTGTGGACCAGGAGAAGCTGCAAAGTCAGCGATATTCCGTTGCCGAAAGACCGTTTATTATTGTTGAATTGAAATCGATTTTGAAGCGAATTACCAAGCGCGCCTCAACAACTCAATTCAGATTTGTAATTCCCGTTGGAAATGAAGCCTGAGAATAGTAGAAAGTGCCATCATACATTCTCTCTCTCTTTCTCTGTCACACACTCTCACGCTGTCTCTTTCTCTCACTCACACAGTCTCTCTCTTACTTACTCTCTTACTCGCTCTCACACTGTCTCACTATCACTCTCTGTAGTTCGCTCTCTCAAATCCTCTTACTACCTTTCAAACACACTCCCTTTCACTCTTTCTCACACTATCTCTCTTCAACTCACACTCACAATCGTCGTGCCTTTTACTGACAATAGCAGCACTCAAGGGTGTCTCTCCCCTCCCCCCCTACGCCGTCAAACAACCAATAACAAAGCAAGTCAATTTACTTCCTGATTCATAATAAATTTTCTCAAATATTTGCTTCTCGTCGCCGCCTGCTGTCAACTTGAGTTTGATGAGTGGATTAAAAAAAGAGTGATGCAGAGAGAGAGAGAGAGAGGGAGTGAGAGATAAAACCGGCGCAAATTGAATGCGGATTTCGAATTTCATTCAATTCATGAGCGAGCACACTCTATTTGCAATCGCTCAGTTTAATGGAAATAATGAAGAGTGGAAGGGAGTGTTTAAAATGGATAATGGAGGATTTTGTTCAAGATTCAATTGCCATTTTTTGATGTACAAGTTCTTGAAAGTGATCCCAGAACTACTGTACAAACTTTTTCAATAATTTTGTTAGGCCTATTTCTGAAGTACGGAGAACGGAACAACTCAACTATTGGAATAATACAGTAACTTATTATAATATGAAATATTGATAATAAATTATTTTATTTCTAAATAAACAGTACAAAATTTTATATACAACTCGTTCTCTCAACTCGTCTCACAAACTCAGTCTCAACACAGAGAAGTAAAGAACTTCTCTTTACTTCTCTGTGGTCTCCTTCCACAGGATAAATTGGAAAAGGGACAGTTTTGGGCGTAAGCCTATCAAAACTACCATTAAGTCCATTTTTGTAAATTACTGAATAAATAAATGAATTGAGACAGGAAAAAGGCGACCTCACACTAGGCATTTAAATTTAATACGCTTTGCTACTTATGTCGTGTGTGTACAGCATTTATAAATTCCAATAAAACAGAACAGACCCTGATCATTCATCCTAACTTAAGCTGGATTATACGTCCAGGTCACTGTAGGATTCAAACAGATACGTCAGATTCAACCAGGTTTTCATTGGAAGGGATTCAGAGAAGACCACAGTACTGTATATAATACCTTCTATAGAACACCGTAATACTGTCTGTATTCTACTCCTATACCGCCTGGGATGAGTCAGAACGATATGGGCTACCATCCATTCCTATACGGTCCAGGGATGATTAGCATTAGGAAAGATGGACCACAGCTTCACCCCAATAACCCAGCACAAGATTGAAGACAGGCTGGGGACCAAGCCTGCCCAACCCAACACACCGCTAATCTCAGACACAACGCAGACATTATTTACAGAACGCGCCTGCGCACTGCATCCATCTCAGTCATCCATCATCGGCTTTATCTTTTGGTCATTCTATCGCTCCATCACCCGTTGACGCCCGCCCGCCCGTCATCGCTAAATTGCCGTTTTACATATTCATAAAGAGCTGCTTGCCCATTCTACTCCTGTCGGTAAACATTCTTCCAAGTTTACTGTGATAAGCCGTGAAGCCTTCAGCCACCTTTCTAAACTCTTTCAAACCGCTGTTTGATTTACCTCGGGTACTTATTAAAGGTAAGTTACTGTATAGGCCTAACACAGGAGTGTTAGTGAACGACGGTGTTTTGGACCTAGAAGTAATATAGAATTCATTATAATCATGAAATAATGGAAGTGATTCAAATAAATCATAAATCATGTTAATCAAAAATCATGGATGTGAAAATTCATTAATCACATCAAAGTTTGACCACTCACATATTTGTCACATGGTTTGTTTGTAGAAATATTGTCTCGATTATTGGAAATTTTCCCTAACAAAACTTTGCAAATCTGAAAACCCAATTCTCTGTAATTATCGATCAATCAATAAAGCCAAACTGATACAACCTATAACTTATGGGACAATTGAAAAATATATGCTGCATTGGGTGGTAGAGTGGTATTTTTAAAGCGGGGTTCAAATGTACTGCATAACATGTAGCCTATACATGAAATGTATACAATGCATTACACGTTTCCCACCATTCAAGGGATTTTTAACTTTCAAGTTGATATGATAAATAAGGGAATTCGCTATATCGAGGCTAGTTATATCAAGGTTCCAATGTTCAATCAATCAATGATTTATTCAATCATTTACAAGTAAAGGAGAGTACAACAGGCTTATGCTCAAAACTGTTTCTCTTCTAGTTTATACAAACACAATTCAATTCCTATCAATAATCTAAACATTCATTTAGATCTATCTTATATTGACTAATTAAATTCTCCATTATACTCGTTTATGAATCACACTCCACTAATTACAAAAACGTCATTAGCCGAAAAAGTTCATTAATCTCTAATTTTCATTTCTCCGCGATTCAAATAGAATACCATTTTCAAGATTATTTATTTAATTTGAAGCCTTATATCTATAAAATAAAATAGACATATTTTGAATTCACTATTTCAAATGGAATATTATTAGATTTATATTCCAATCATAATCCATCAGATCACGAAAACATTTCCTGGACATGTCCGGGATTACAGCAAGGTGAATTCTTTCTTGTAGGAATCAGAAAGAAAGAATTCGTCGAAAATGAAATCTGGCAGATGATTGATTATGGGGCGGTGAGCGGAGTTGTAGGTGTATGTGACATCCAGACCACTGACCACGACGCTTCTTACAATATGTCTTTCTTTCTCCTCTTTCTTACGTACTTCTTTTCAACTTAAGCTCTCTTTTTTTATTCTTTACCGTTGTCTTGACATAACAGACGAGTGAAATATTTTCGGCCAAAGCTCATATTATGACACTGTGAGTGATGGTTGGTCTCATGTTCAGTTTGGAAAGAGGAAGGGGAGGAGGAGTGGGTGGTGGGGATGCAAGGAGGAGGGGGAATGGTGATGAGAGAGAGGAGGGAAAGAGGGAGTAGAACTGAAAGGAGGAGAAATTTAGAGTAGGAAAGAGAGGAAAGGGTGTGATAGAGATATGACTGAAAGAGGAAAGAGAAGTGATGAGGAAATATGATGAGAGAGGTAGAAAGGAGAAGGAAGTTATAGAGGAAATCGGAGAAGAGGAAAAGAAAGAGGAAGAGAGAATGCGGAAGAAGGAGATGAAAGTAAGATTGGAGTTTTGATTTTAATAGAGAGAATGAGGGGAAAGAGGAAGAGAGAGAGGAAGGAGAAAGACCACGAAGGAAGAGGAAGGATGAAAAATGTAAGAAGGAAGAGAAAATAGTAATAAAAATAGATTGAGAAAGATACAGATGAAGAGACTAAGAAAATAGAAAAGAAAGAGGGTGAGAGGAAGAGAGTGGGAGAAAGACTGCAAAAGAGGAGACAGTGATGATGAAAAAGACGAAGGAGGAAGAAAGAATGATAACGAGAAGAGAAGTTAGAATAACAGAAAAAATGGAAATGTGATTGTAAAGTGAAGAAAGGAATAGGAATTCAAAACCCAGTTAAGCCGTCATTTTCAGCTGCCGAAATTGCCGTCGATGATCTCTAATCATCCCTTTCATTACTCACGCACAATCCTTGAGCGAAACCACAGAGAACAGACTTAGTAAGAGAGAACTAGAGAGTATTGCTTATCTATGGCGAAACCCTCAGAAGATGAAAGGAGAAAGATATAGGATAAAACAAAACAAATTTGGGAAATCAGTAGCAATACATAAAAAAAATGAAACCGAAATTAAAAATGAAATGTAATCGGACGAGGCGAGAAAGGTAAGTTACTGAAATATTGTGACTAGACAACAAAGAATAACAGTGATGGCAATAATATGAAGAAATAATAGATAATCAGATGAGAGATAAAAGAGGATAAGATCAAGATAAGATTACTCGATTCAAGTGGATAACAAATAATTTTTTAATGGATTCTAGATTACAATAGTCATAAATGTGAGTAATTTATTTTTTTATGAATTTCATAATTATAAACTAAATAACTATAGAAAGAAATGAGTATTGGAAATGAGTAATGAGTATAAGAAATGAGTATTAGATGCGATGTAACAATGATTACGTGATTACGACCCTTGAACTGATAAATATCCACTTTCATTTCCATATTAGGATACTTTTCGGATCGTTGTAGTTCTTCTCAGATCACTTTCATGATATGTTCATAAATCTTGTAAAGCAATGTTTTTGAAACATATTTTTTTAAAGATTCCATAAGAATTCTAAGAAAATGAGAAAGTATACAAGAAAAGTGAATTATAACAAAAAATATGAGGAATAAAGAGAAAAAGACTACACTACTAGAAGGTGAAGAGTTTCGGTGTTGGGAGGAATTTGAAGGGCTAATCCGTGCAGGGATCTGCTGACTCATGAATTTTTGCGCCTCTTTGTGTCGCTAAATCGATAAGCGTCTCGTTAGCGCGCGCGTTTTTTCGCCCACACGACCCGATGACATCATCTCAAAGCCGTGATTTGTTTTCTAGGAAGTGGAATTTCATTTTTCACATCGCGTTCTATGTAACACGATAGGAGCTGATCGTGATGTGTTTGCTGCTACCTTGTTCAATGACAATCTATTAACGTGTTAAGGATGAACAAAATTCAGTCACGTGATTTTCCGTCCATGATTTGATAACGAAGTGAAGGAACAATAATTTTATTTTAGAAGGTATTGAGTTAATTCGTGAAGTAATTCAACATATTTGAGAAGTCTGAGTAATGTGATAATGTAAAAGATTTGCAAAAAATAATTATTATTTATTCAATAATAATATTGAGGACTCAGGAAGACAGAGACATACAGTATTTTCAACTTTGATAACGATAATTCTGATGAATTATCGGTTACTTGCAAAAACGACAATCAACTCTTGATCAACGATCAATATACTTCTTCAAACAATCTGAGATCATGGATATAAGAATTGCATGTTTGCATCTTTCAATCTTAGTCAAAATTTCATATCTCAAATGAAGGAATCTACGAGACATAACAAATTGGTTCAAAACTGTGTCAATAGCTCATGAAGCCATTAAATCTGTTGTGTTAAAGTTATCATATACATAGTTATCGTTAATCATATTTTCGGATAGTTGAGGTTACTTTTCATATCATGAATTGAAAGACACGATAGCTTAGTTTTTAAAACCTCGCAAGCATTGTTTAATAAAACATTTTTTCAACATTCACTTTTTTCATTAACATGTTTTCATAAAGCCGTTATTTACATTATTATTAGGTCACTCATTTTTTCAATAATAAATTTTTAACGAAGCTACGAATACTGAAGGCTATACAAGTCAAGAACGATAAAATATGTAATTAATATCAAGTGAAAACAATCTTATTAGGTCACTCATTAGATGTCAAAGATTTTTTTACAAGAACGTTTGCACAGACTTTACTAATGAAGTTATTAAAGTAGCCGTTATGATTGTAAAGTACTCGACGCTTTCTCATTAATTCTGCCTTGTTAATCTCATGGGATGAGTAATACAAAAACTATGCAAACAGTCGTGTATGTTCAACAAGGTAAGTAGACCAATATTGGGGAAAATACGCAAATAATGGAGTGCGTTCGACGAGTGCCACTTGATAATGAACTAAATAAAACAGAAGCCAAGTGTTTGCAATGTAAACGTTGACAGGGTGTCTGCCCGGATGTCGGAAGAGTTCTGTGAAGAAGAAGAAGAAGAAGAAGAAGAAGAAGAAGAAGAAGAAGAAGAAGAAGAAGAAGAAGAAGAAGAAGAAGAAGAAGAAGAAGAAGAAGAAGAAGAAGAAGAAGAAGAAGAAGAAGAAGAAGAAGAAGAAGAAGAAGAAGAAGAAGAAGAAGAAGAAGAAGAAGAAGAAGAAGAAGAAGAAGAAGAAGAAGAAGAAGAAGAAGAAGAAGAAGAAGAAGAAGAAGAAGAAGAAGAAGAAGAAGAAGAAGAAGAAGAAGAAGAAGAAGAAGAAGAAGAAGAAGAAGAAGAAGAAGAAGAAGAAGAAGAAGAAGAAGAAGAAGAAGAAGAAGAAGAAGAAGAAGAAGAAGAAGAAGAAGAAGAAGAATAATAGAAGAAGAAGAAGAAGAAGAAGAAGAAGAAGAGAAGAAGAAGAAGAAGAAGAAGAAGAAGAAGAAGAAGAAGAAGAAGAAGAGAAAAGAAGAAGAAGAAGAAGAAGAAGAAGAAGAAGAAGGTAAGATAAATGGGAAAAATAGTAGAAATTCAATACTGTAGGTAGAAAATACCAAAAAATAAGGAATAATATGAGAAGCACAGATAACTTGAAATTGAAAGATGGAAGAAGAATAAGAAAGAGAAGTAAGAGCATAAGAAGAAAAATGAAAAATACAATGAGGGAGAAAATAAGGAAGAGAAGAAAATTCTCAATTTTTCTATTGTAAAAATCAGGACCTCGTTTCCTGAACCAATAAGAACTGTTCCCGCTATTTTTCTACAGCAAATACACGAGGGTTTCATTTTGACCCATTTTCTCAAGTTACAGATCGATTATTTGATAATGTTACAAGCATTTTCATTGTTACGCAACCGACGAAAAAGGGGGAAAAGAAGAAGAAGACGAACAGAGTGGAGAAAGGAAAGCACTGATTGTGCCATTGTTCGGAACACGCGCTCACAAAACAATGTTCTAACTTCCTCTTCTCGAGCTTCACTTCCTGAATTCGAGTGAAATGCACTGTAATTAGATTGCTATTCAATTGAATCGAGATAACTAGACAATGAACGACCGATTCACATCCAAGTTTAGAGTGTTAAACGTTGTTAATACCTTTGTAAGAGCACACAAATTCACTTTTTAACTCAATTTTCTATAGTACGATTAGAGATTAAATGAGTTTTCAGGTATACTCACTAAAAAGATTCATCATAAAATTTAAGCTTTTTGAAAAGCTCACATACAATCATATAGTCGGATTGGAATTTCCTCTTTGGGGGATGGGGGGGAACAGGTGGACAGAGACCATCAGCTCCTCTACTTGAAAGGCCAGTTGCCCGAAAACCCAGTTGAATTTAACCGCCATAAAATGATGTCAATTATTAAACGACACTGCAAGTCGTTGTGGCCGAACGAGATACAAGCAACGAAAACCAATTCTGACGTCAATGCAATGACGTCATTTTACTGAGGTTGAATTAAATTGGATTTTCGTGCAACTGGTGGTAGACTGATAAGTTCTATCAAAGACAATCCTACTACTTATTAAAAAATCCTACTCCCTATTAAATTGTCTTTGGTTCTATGTAGCAGGCCGCAAATTATCAGAATAGCTCCATAAACTTTCTCCTAAACATTGTGAAGGTCACTAAAACCCTGAAAGTGGCGCTCATAATTATTTAATTCAAATGAACTGCCACAAAATGTTCTATTTCTATTTTCGAGAGACTATGACCGCACCAAATAATGCTCAATAATGTAGGTACTGCTATCGACAGAAGTGGTGACGCAAAACGAACAAATTCCTCGGCTTTCGTGCAGGAATGACTGCTCTGCTCTGAATACATTGAACCCGATTCCGGATTCGGATTAGGGAGGATTCGGATAAGAAATCTCACAAAAATAAACGTAATAGGTGGATAAAACTTGAAAAATGAATTAGTTGATTAGGTCAGACATAAATTAGAAAAATTTGAACAAAATGGAAAGAACCAGTCAGACAGTCTTAAAAATTCTGTTGAACAGTCTAGAAGTTGTTGAATCGGGCAATTAGCTAGTTTAAATGGTCAGAAACTAACAGTAGACACCAACGATATCTATCACTTATTTTATTGAATTTATTGATTATATAATATGATTATCATATTAATTCATTATCATTATAATTAATTTATAATGAGATAATTAGGCCTATTCAATTTACTGATTTAATTCAATAACATTGAATTAATAATTGATAGCAATTTGTTCCGAGAATGAATCTATTAATACCAATACAATTATATGTCAAGTACCAATTCGGCCTCTAGTGTTATTGAGTAATACGTACTCGAAATGGCAATTGAAATTGGATTGAATGATTTGACCGGATATTACGATTTACTGAACTTGTAATGATTGATCTATGAGACCTAATTACTGGAATCAATTCGCATATTAGGATGAATTCATAACATGAATTCTATTAACTAGGTCAAGTATTGCAAAACATGTAGGAGACTACTTTGAGTGGGCGATTAATTGGACTTGCAATTTGAAATAGATATAATTATTATTTCATTGTTTTGTTCGATACTCTTGAAAAATGAAAAAGTGACACTTCGAGGTTGGACACCATTGAAGAAGTTGAAAAAATTCAGGGATGCTTTCTCATTGTCTATAAAGGATATTCAGGTAGCTTCCCTAACATACAATTTTGCCTTTTACTAACCTTCACTTCTTCATAACTAGAAGTCGAATTTTCTTAAAATTAAAATAGTTTATCGATTCATTTTCTCATCACATCATTCATTAAATTACGGATGTGCAGTGTCACTTGAATTATGATTAATTTAGGTCTTATGAGGGTCGTTTTTACATTTAATCAAGGACTACATTGAGGTACTAAGATCTTTAATTATGCAAAAGATCATGCCTCCTTTCAAATAACAAGCAAGACCGTAATAATAATATTAGGAAGATGCATGAGATTCATTATTATCAAAGCATTTTTTTATAATTTGTAATTCATCTATAGAGGAAATTGTGAGTCATAATTCATAGCTAACACTAATAAATATATTAGTGTTATATATTAATTAGTGTTAATACAAATATAATATATTCTCTATTTTATTTGAGATTGAGATATTCGATACTATCTTAATCTTGAATAAAATAAAAAATGTTAATATAAATATAATGTATTCTCTATTTTATTTAAGAATAAGATACTTGTTACTATCTCAATCTTGAATAAAATGAAGAATGTACAATTGCACATTTATTAAAAGATGAGTATAATCATGCATGCATGATTCAACACCGACAAATTTCACCAAGAAAATGGATCTAAGGCATGAAAAATGACTACGAATCGTTCCGATTAATACTAAAAAATCCTACCTAGAGAATCCTTCTGAAATTTAGAATATTGTAATTCAATCTTGAAATACTTTAAATGCTTTTTATCTTCATAATACGTTTCCGCCGTTGATTTCGAACAAAGAATAGAATATTTCGATATTTTTATCCCGTGTCCAGTCCAGGAACAGAACATTCTTTTCCACATTCTATAGCCACCAATCAATAAGTTGGTAAAAAACCTTTTTCCCTGGCTACGCCCATTTCAATAGAGCAAAACTTTTCTGAAAGGAGCAAAAAGTTGGCGCGTCCGAAAACTTTTCTACTCTCCAACTTTTTTTTGTTGTCACTCTATTTAGTTCGATCAAGTTATAAAGCAATTTCCGGCTGCTTGAAATGTTCGAATTCTAATGAATACTGTATCTGACAAAAAAGTTGATAGAGACTGAAAGAATAGAAGGTAGATAGAGAACAAGAGTGGAGTGAGAAGTTAGAAAGGAACAGAGATGAATGGCACAGTATTGCAAGTGATTGAAAAAAGAAGAAAAACAGAAGAATGGTAATTGGAAAATGCAGTAGAACTTTTCCGGAATCGGTGATTTTCTGTAAATAAATGAAAGAGTTATAAAGTTAGTTATAAGTCAGATATGATTTAAAGCGAGGAAAATTTAAACGATACGTCGATATCAATTTATAGAAGTAATTAGAGCAGGATATTTGTTGAAAAGAGGTATTTACTGAACTAGTAAGTTCGTTTTGCGAAGGCAACTGGATTCAGAATTAATTAATTACTGCGATTACAATTCATTAAAACTTTTCGCAATGTTCATTGTTGACAGCTATTCATCCACAAAACAACATCAACAGGCTTCATTTTGATGGATTAATTAGCATGGTTTTTGAATATTGTTAAAATATGTAAGTCAGTCTAGATGCCTTAGCAAAATGAACCTGCTATACATTTTTTTTAGTGGCGAAGCGTGGTATACTTATTTGGTCATCGCCGGGTATATTTCCCCACGGATTTGTTTAGTACTCTATGTACTATTTGAATAAATGTGTTACATTGATACTATGTTGTAGATGAATTAAACTTTATTTTATAATCATGATTGTAGATAAGGCAAATTTTTTCTGTTCAATGCTTTTATCATGATGAAATTAATTCGAATCATGAAAGGAGAATAATAAGAAATGCATTTTATAAAGCAATTGAAATACTACAAGCTTCAAACGAATTCATCATGAGCTGTGTTAAATTGTAGCCAATTATTGTTGAGATAGGAGTTTTTATCTGAAGTAAATGTACTGAAAATATTATCAATATGACCAAATAATAGGTCGACATATTGGTATACCACCCAACGGCATATTCACTCAAGCATTTACTCCACACAACTTGGTCGAATATTTATTTATAAGAAAGTGATGATTGGATGAAATTTCAAGGTTTGATTTATTAATTTTGGAGGCAATGTTCACCTAAAATTTTTGAAACCATTCCTGAATTTTCAGAAAAAATCGAAAAAATAAACCTTGGAATAGTCTGACATTACCCAGCTTTCTCAAAAATAACGTTCAAAACTATTGTCTAAATTTCGATATTTAGATGGGATTCATACAAGAGATTCGATCCAACGATGACGCATGTTGAAAACATCATCAAAACCATCACAACTGTCCAAATTCTAATAGCTCTACTTATTTTCGTCAGCCACATTTTTCTGCAGTGAAGTTCGTCAAAAGCAAATAATTATTGAAACCAATCGCAAGTGAGCTGAAAATAGCAGATTGATTTCGTTCACGTGAAAAGTGAAGCTGTAAACTGAATCAGTCGTTGAAGAGAAAAGTGTCGATCATTTTTTTTTCACTCGCAATCAGTGTGTGGCTCGTGGAAGCTGTTGGTGGGGAGGACGAGTGGATGTTTTAGAGTGAGGGAGGAGGGGGTTAAAGTTAGAGGTCTTGATAACAGCAGAGGAATCTGGAGAAGTTATTTTAGTTGCCACGTGGAGAAGTGCTGGTAGATAGACTACAAACATTTGCTTCAGCTTCTTCTATGTTCTTCATCATCTTTCTTCTTCTTCAACTTGATTGTCCTTTTCTTCCTATTTTTCTTCATACTTTTTTCACCATTTCAACTTCTTCACATTTCTTTATTC
This sequence comes from Laodelphax striatellus, assembly GCA_017141395.1. NCBI lineage: Eukaryota > Metazoa > Arthropoda > Insecta > Hemiptera > Delphacidae > Laodelphax > Laodelphax striatellus. The sequence goes on from CM029534.1 coordinate 10,219,719, forward strand.
TCCTCCGATATTGTTCATCTTCTTTGTTTTTCTAATATTTTTTTTATCGTGCTTCTTCTCCGTTCCTATTTTTCTGGTCCGCTTTTTTTCCAACCCTCCACACATTTACTCTTCTCCTTCTTCTTCGTCACCAATATTTCTTAACTTTTTCCTGTTATCTTTCAGTTTTGCTTCCCATCCTCATCAGGTCTTCTTCTTGTTTTCCTTCTTCTTACCTTTCTCCTCTTTGTTCCTCCTTCCTCTTCCTTCTGTCTTTCATCTCCTTATTCTTCAACTTTTTCTCTATCTTTTTCATTCAATCAGTTTTCGTTTTCTTCTTTCTCTTTGACGAACTTTAGTTCCTCTTATTCTTCTCTCTACTTCTTTTTCTTATCTTTCTGATTTTTTCTTCTCCTCCCTTCTCCTTTTCTCTTCTTTTTCTTATCTTTCTAATTTTTCTCCTTCTCCCTCTTGCTTCTCTCTGTTATCTACTTATCTGATAGGAATATCTACCCATTCATACTTCTCCTTTCTTCTTATCCTCCTGTTTGTTTCTTCATTTTTTTACATCTATTCCTTTCTCTTCAACCAACTCTGCTTCTTCTTCTTCTTCTTCTTCTTCTTCTTTTTCTCCTTCTTCTTTTCTACTTTTTCTGCTTCCATTTTTTTCTCCTCTTCATCTGACTGATTCTTCTTCCTCCTCATCTCTCCTCCGCTCACTCTTTCTCTCTTTCTCCCGTCAGTGAATTACCCACTTCACTCCAATAAACCAATGCGCTGCGCCGCCGTTTGAAATTCTGGAATTCCCACCAACACGAGCCCCGTTTTTTCCCTCGTTTTTGGTTATCTGCCTGTTTTTTCCCCCATCTATGTTATTCTCGTAGCCCCGTGTAAACAATTACTGCCGCTGTTAGAAGTGATTTTCACTGCATAGGATGCCCTACAGTTGTAGCAATACGCTATTTTCCGATTTCCATGATATCTCAACAAAAATGTTGAATTTTTGGTAAGGTTTGTTCAATTTATAAGGTATAGCTTGCTGATTGGTTGCCTCCCAATTTCATGACCTTTCATTTGGTCATATTTTCAGTTCCAGTTGTACTTTACTGCTGGAATTCACCACTGTTTGAAGCATTGAGCTCCTAAGTTAGATATTCAGCTCAATGGTTTTAAGTCGTCTCACAATGTTATCACACCAATGCCTGATTCTCCTCAAGAAAAATCTCAATATTATTAATTTATCATTATTGATCATCATAAATTCATGACTCAATGACGGTTTTAATCAATGGATTCCAATCGAATAAATTCCAATTTAATCATCTTTTAAAGAGTATTTAAATGGTATTGGAACCATTGTTTTATAGTAAAATATTGAGAAGGAATAAAGATTATTCGAATTTGAATTTGTATTATTATGTAAGTTATATAATTTTATTGACTGTTTAACCATCAGAGATTGTTTAACTGATAGTATTGACTGATTGTAAAATCAGTTGATTGATTTGATAATACAAATGAGTGAATTCAGATACAGGTCGATATAGGTATGCCACCCAACGGCAATAGCTCAAGCTAACTTATTGAACTATAGCTATAGCTTATTGTGAAAACGAACCCAAATATTGTATGTAGGCTATCAATTCACTTTTTATTATTTCCTTTCCTCGCTCTTTTCTTTTGACTTTTGATCGTAATACAATGTAACTTATGACAATTGCTTTCCATTTCATACGTCATTGAACTGAACTGCTCCAGGCACTCGAATTTATGAACAACAAAGAATTCATTTTCATCATCTTCAATTGGCTCCATCCTTGACCAGTTTTTCATCTTTCTTTCTTCTTCTATCTTTTTTCGTTCATTATATTAGCTAGTTTCTTCTTTTGTTGTTCACAAAATGCAAGGATTAATCTGTCCTATTGTTCCGTTTGTTTCTCCTTTTCTCATTCACTTTTTGCCGTCTGTAAAATGCAAGGATTTATTTGTCCGGTTGTTCCTATTTAATTGTTCGATCCATTCTATTCAGTTCTGGTTGAACAGAGATTATTCGGATCCTTTGTTAATCGGGCTTTGATCGATATAATTACAGCCTTAAGAACTGATTGTCGTTCTGATCAATTGTCATATGATTGAGTGCAACTTAGAGTTTCGATTCAATATTTCACATTCCAGTACATCCGAAATGAAAATAATAAGCTTTTATTATCTTTCAGTTTTGATTATCTCTTGATCATCAGAAACGTGTTGCTAGTTCAATGCAACAAAAAAAATTCTCTGGATATTCTCTTGGAATAAATTCATCTTTCTTTTTGTTGATATTGTTATCATATGGGGAGAATATGATAACAATATACCAATGAAATTTCAGTAGAATATTGAATCATAATAACTTTAAAAACTTTTTTATTCTTCATTGGATTAATTCATTATAGTTGTGATATAAATCTATCAACCCATCAAAAAACTTGCTCACAATTTCTTTTCGTGTATATATTGTGTATATATTTCTCATGATGTTTAGCAGTTACTAGAGATAAATTCAACACAATAGGCTGGTCACATGAAAATCATTAAATTTAAATTCCTTTAAATGACTTTTTTTGACTGAATGCTATTTGAAATGTTAACTTGAAAAAAATATCGAATTATTGTTTGTATTTACAGTTTAATGTTTTCTTTGAACTGTAAGAGATATTCAAGAGTATAAGTAGGCTACTGAGATTCCAAAAGAATTCAACGAATAGCCTTTTTCTTTTAGACGTCATTTAAATGATGTTGAATTTAATTGACCGACCAAAAGTCTCAACTACAAACGAATCGAAATATCCACCTATTCATAATAATAGACTTAAAAATAGAATATAGGTTCAATCACAGAAAATGTAGATGTTACATATCGTGCTATATTGTCAGCGCTTCTAGTTGTTATTTACGAGGACGTACTTCTATTCAGTTCAAATGAGCTCCAGATTGAATTTAATTGGAGAATCGGCTCAGTGTGTTATATTGAGAGTAATTGCTACGACCTCTTGCGTCCGTCCTGGAAAGCAAACAGCTGTTTCATGAGGAAATTGACATTTTTGTGGATAACCTTTAAAACGGCACTTCACTTCTTGTGGCAGACGACATAGTTGCCCAGTTTCCAAGCCAGTAATAACCCGCAAGCAAGTGTGTGTGTGTGTATTGGAGCAGGGAAAATAAGTTGCTCAAGGCAAGTCGAGTCCAGAATCAAGTTGTTGGTCACAATCGAGTCATGATTCAAGAGACCAAAGTAGAGTCATGAGTCGAGACATGACCCAAAGACAAGTCATGAGTCCAGATTACGGGTTCCAGAGTCGAGTCGAGTCTAGTGTAAAGTCCACGTCGTAAGTGAAAAAAAATGTGGACGATAGATTTCGATAAATTCATACAATACTATACTATAGTCCAGTCGAGTCTTTGATGATACAGCGAAAGACAAAATAATAGAAACAACATGACAGTATAATTGCTCTTTCTGATACAAACTTTAAATGATAAAAATTATACATTTATGTGATTGTAGTTGGTTGGTAACTTCCCTTATGTAACTTATCGCAAACGATGTAAAGGCTGGTTCAACCACTTAGGGCCGGTTCATGAGCTCGGGATTTAGCCAAGTCCTAGACTGAAACGGGTGGCTACCGTGTAGCATCGACAAACGTTTGTCTCGACAGGTTAGTGGGTTAGCAGCATAGAGAGCCCTTAGTACATAGTGTCGAGGCTAACGTGGCCACCCGTTTTAGTCTGGGACTTGGCTAAATCCCGAGCTCAAGAACCGGCCCTAAGTCTTGAGGTGGATGCAAAGATTATGAATAATGAACATAAAATGAACAATATCTTGATGAAATGATGGAAACGGATTCTTATATTGATTTATATTCACATTAAATTACATTAATTCTTGTATTTTCTGTGTTCTGGAGATCACAATATCGCAAAAATTCTTTGATTGTTTGAAGGGACTGTTCAGAACAGTATCGACTACACAATCTCTTCGACTCTCGACTAGACATTTCCCCTATACCGTCATGACTCGCTGTCCTTATTTCCTCTGTAACAGCTTTACTTCCAGCTTCCGTCTAATTGCCCGCCAGTTCTTTCACTTGATTGATTCGTTTGCGGCGACATAAAATGCCGACCGTCTTAAAACAAGTTGAATCGACTTCTGAAGGCTGTGTCTTCCAACTACTAACCTATATTCAACTAGCCTATTTTACACCACTTTTTTGCCTTCATACCAGTTATCATCAGTTTAGAGTTTGCAATAAAAATGGAAATGAAATATTTTCTCTCGAGTTCAGTAATACAGTTTCCGTTCAGTTTTGCTGAACTTTCATCTTATTCTGTCAGATAATACAGTATTATATTTTCTCTGTAATACTGGATCAGAGAATGTGATCAAGTGGTTTAATAACATGACCAATTTGTTCAAAGTCTATGAAATTTTGGAGAAAATTTGAAGCAATTTAATAGATTTTGAAATAATTTGAAGAATTCGACTAAAGCGTTCTAGTGGAATGGGAGATTAAGCACAAATGCCTCTATAATCTTTCAGAAGGTTGGGAGCCTAAAGTAGAAATGATATATTCGACGTTTGGTAGAGAATTAAACAAGAAACCTATAGTATTGCAGTATGAGATGTGAATAACACTTCCGTAAATGATTAAATTTAGAGTTTCAAGTTTTGCTACAATAGCTGTTATTGGAGTATGATAAGAACAAGAACGGCTATTGAATTCAGATTGAGGTAGAGTGTAGAGACAAATGGAGCATTTGAGCAGAGCTGCTGAACAACAAGGGTAGGCTTAAGCCTAGAGCAAGGAGAAGTCAGGCAAGTAAGAAGAGTAACAAGTGTAAGGACAGAATAAGAGACAGAAAGAGAAAGAGTGAGAGAGTGAGAAAGAGGATTGAGGAGAAGTAAGGAGAAGGAGCCAGAAGCATCGTTTTATCGTCTGCAAATCGACAAAAGAGAAACTGAATGCGCGGTGTGAATAATTGGCCACCATTGTTATACATGTTGGGAACATGGATTCTCATGTGGAGACAAGAGAAGGAGAAGAAGAAGAAAAAAAAGAAGGAATAAGAGAAAGGGAAAGAAGAGGAAGAAGAAGGAGATCAAAGAAGGAGGTGGTGGAGGAACTAGAATAAGAAGATGAAGAAGATAAAGAAGGAGGACAAGAAGGAGGAAGAAGATAAAGAAGTAGAAGGACAAGAAGAAACAGAAGAAGAAGAGAGAGAAGGAAAAGAAGGAGGAAAATTATAAGGAAGAAAGGAAAGGAGAGGAGAAATACACGGTGAAGATGAAGACGATTAGGGAAAACTAGTTGAATAAGAAGTATAAGAAGAAGACGACGATAGTAAGCAGGAAGGAAGACGCTGAGGAAAAGAATAAGAAAAATCTGTTTGCTCTCGGTCCAGTAGCATTTCGAATTTCAGAAGTAGTAACAGAAGCATTCTAACATCAGATAATACATTACGTGGCTATTCTGCAACAATAGTAACTGGACGAAAATGGGAGGCGAAGTTGGAGGATGAAGAGGACAGAGTGATAGTGAGGAAGAAGAAGATGAAGAAGAAGAGGCGAACGCAAGAAAGATGACAAAGGTAATCTGCCTTCTATTCGCCGCTTTGTAACTCTGCAAATGTTCGTCCTCTGACCGATCCTCTGAAACAATGTAGTCTGGTCAATGAGTTCCAGCTCTGTTTCTGAGCACCTGCACGCCTATTTATCTTCTCTTTCTTCTTCTTCTTCTTCTTCTTCTTCTTCTTCTTCTTCTTCTTCTTCTTCTTCTTCTTCTTCTTCTTCTTCTTCTTCTTCTTCTTCTTCTTCTTCTTCTTCTTCTTCTTCTTCTTCTTCTTCCTTCTTCTTCTTCTTCTTCTTCTTCTTCTTCTTCTTCTTCTTCTTCTTCTTCTTCTTCTTCTTTCTTCTTCTTCTTCTTCTTCTTCTTCTTCTTCTTCTTCTTCTTCTTCTTCTTCTTCTTCTTCTTCTTCTTCTTCTTCTTCTTCTTCTTCTTCTTCTTCTTCTTCTTCTTCTTCTTCTTCTTCTTCTTCTTCTTCTTCTTCTTCTTCTTCTTCTTCTTCTTCTTCTTCTTCTTCTTCTTCTTCTTCTTCTTCTTTCTCTTCTTCTTCTCCATCTCTTCGTGTTCTTCGACCATCTGATAATATCTAACATGCTTATTATGTTTTCTATTTACTGTAGTAAAATTTGTGAATATATATTTCGGTTAGTTTAAGATTCTATCAAGATAAAAGCAATAGCTAATAATAATAGACTAATAATAATTATATCCTCATTTAACTTTTCTAATGTGTGATTCCATTTGAAATTGTTATGAATAAATAGGTTTTGGAATATGTGAAATGAATATTACATATTATTAAATTACACTAGTCATGAAAAATGTTAGGTAGCCAACGCCATCTATTGGCAAACTTGGAAATCAACAGAAGAGTGCTTTCTGTACTGCTTGCTTGTGATTGGTTAGGGGCGTGGCCAGGTGGGGGCTGGACTTGGTGGGCGACGACCAATCGTATTGCGAGATTAGTTTTGAGCCGGTTCAACTGCTTTTCCCACCTCTTCTCTGATTTGCTGGAATTTAAAAATGGCTGACAGGCTCAGTGCTTCTCGTACATGAAGTTCTGGATTGTGCAAGTGACTGATAAGATGTTTTCCTGAAGTTTTTTATAACTTGCTGGTTTAGTTACAATTTTTTAGGTTTTATTTGGTTTGTTCCATCAATTCGGAAAGCAGTAGTTATACCCAAGGTATGAAGAGAGACATCAAATCTCTACAAACATTGGTTATACCCATTATGAGAATAAATTTATGAGGAATAAGTCTTTAATTCAACTAATCAATCTTTCAAAAAATTTTGTTTTCAAGTTATCAGTTGAGCTGTAAGCAGTATTAATGCGTTAAAATATTTATGCTGACTACACTCAAACTATTCTTCTTAGAAGCTTTCTGGCCATATTTACTGGTTGTAGTGGCCAACTCATTATACAAACGATGTAACTTAGTTGCAATGTATAGGCCTATACTTTATATTGACAGAATAAATTCTATTTCTATTCTTTCAAAATCCATTTCAAACCAAATCATAAAATTAATCATTCAAACAGATCTTTATTACAGGCCATCTCCATCACCATTTATCATAGGAATCGTTCTGCCAATCTATCCTATCTGAAATCACCATCAAGTTAAGGAGCCTGAATCACTTGCAACTCATCTGCGAGAAGTATGCGGAGCAATTGGAAATCTATCTTGCCACTTGCAGATGTCCTGAATGGGAGACTTAGGTCATCTCATCCACTTCTCCTTCCCTCCTTCCTCTCCTCCTCCTCCTCCTCCTTCTTCTCCTACTTCTCCTCCTGTACCATCACCAATTTTGTTCCATCCTCACCTTCTCCATCATCTTTCTCTTTCTATTCTCAGTATTTCTCTTCCAGCCCCCTTCAACCGCTTCTACAAGGGGAGTTGATAAGAAATGAGAATATGGGAGAAGCGACAGTGAAGAGTGGAAGAAAAGAGAAGGTAAAGAGGTGGAAAGGAAAGGAAAGGAAAGAGAAACGAGGTGGGGAGAAAGTGGAGAGAAGAGAGGGGTAATAGAGAGGAGTTAGAAGAAAAAGGAAAAATGAATAAAAAATTGAAATTTAGTTAGAAAGGAGACGAGGAGAGAAAGGTGGATAAGAAAGAAAGACATAGAAGTAAGAAGCAAGAAGCAAAGAAGGCAGTAAGAGGAAGGCCAGGTAAAAGGGACAAAGAACAGTAAAGGAGAAAGGGAACAATGTGCTAAAGAGAGAGATTGCGGAATTGGGAGGAGAAAGAGAATATGAAAACATTAAAACTGAGGAAATAGAAGAGAAGGAGAAGTGGAAACGATACTGGTAAAAGGTAAAGGGAATTTCAAAATTGGAGACGATGATGGAGGGACAAAGAATGAGCGGATAGTCAAAGAGAAAGAGAGAATAAGAGGAGGAAAAAGAAAAGAAAGAAACGAAAGTGAAGGAGAATGACAAAATGAAAATGTGAAAGAGAGAGGTGAAAGAATTCATTAGGATGATAAGGAGAAATCTGGGAGAAGGTATCACGAAAAAAGTATTCCAAAAGTAATGAGATGAAGAGGAAAGGATAATTTCAATCGCATGCTACAATGTCAGCGTCAAATTGTTTGACAGGATTTGACAAAACATTATCGTTGAGTCTCTCTCACATCATTTGACACCCCTCCTTTCAACACCCAAACTTCCATAGCAATGAGTTGAGAAGGTAGGGATACATAGTCATATATCCAGTGTATGCAGGGATCGGATATATAGGGTAGCCAATGTCACAATGCAGATTGTACAAACAGTGGAACATGCAAGATGTCTGAGGTGCGCCACACATGATTGATGATCGATTTCCTACTCACAAAACCAATCAACGCCTCCACCTTCCAGTCCCTGACTTGGAACCCTATGTGAACCCTGGCCATGAATACATAAATCAAGTTATCTAAATTATTCAACTACGGCTGGATTAAGACAGTTTATTTTGCCAAGTCAATTGGATTGAGAATGAATATTATTGTTATTACAATTTTCTAAAGTGTATAATAATTCATCAGTACTCAATTAATATGGCTGCATCATAGGGGCTGAATTCTTTTCACTTTGAAAATTTCAAAAACTAAAAAGAATTTTTGAAGTAATTCATTGTTAGTAGATCCAGGTGATTTAACAGAATTATTTTGGTCTTCAACCAAACAAAAAACCAAATAATTCAGTTATCCCCGAGAAAAATATTGAAACCCAAGAATCCAACCTTGCTTGAAAGGGTCATTATGACTGGAACCTCTTTGTTCCAGGGTGCTACAGCGTGATAATATTGTGGATAATATCTGTGGAATAATATTATACATATTATCATTTCTTCAGAAATTCTTCAGGAACCAAGATAAGAATTAAAGTCTATTTCATAAAAATGTACAAGGCTTGAGGTCTGTTTCAAGAAAATTAAAAAATCTACAAAATGAATCTTGAATATTGCGTTTTCGATTGATTAGATATTGTTTGATTTATTACTATAACTTAGCAGTCCTGAAACAGGAGAAATATGTATAACGAAATACTACATAATGAATAGCTAGCTACTACTGTACTTATAATACAAAGATTCAGAAGTTGAGAGTGTTCTTCTTCCTGTTCTAACGTAGAAAAGATAAAATTGGTACAAGAGAATAAATCAGAATCAAGCTGAAATACGGTACTGTATTTGAAAAAAACGTTCAAAGTTGATAATACTTTCCCAAGCAGGAGAATACTTACAAAAATGAGACTTGTTATACGAGTTAGTAAGAATTCCCACTACTGAACAGCGATAATCAATATACTATAGTAGGAGTTCCCAAGCCTGAAATCGCGAATCTCGATCTTGACTTTACAAAAGTATCCGACAATCCAGTTTCTCCAGCAGAAAACTCTTTGTTCTAAAGCCAACTTGTTTCTCACACTCTCTGACTGCAGGTAATCTCTATTTCCGTTTCTATCTGAATTGAATAATCCTCTATTTTTAGACTGCTGCCATTGTTTGCAGCTTATCTTACGGTGTGCAGGCTATTCTTTATGGGAGGGTCTTGGAGTGAATTGAATTTTGAATTGCACCTTGAAGGGATAATAAGCTGTGAGTGGATTGAACTTGGAAAGTTCAAGAATGGATTCTCCTGGGTAATTTTTCAGCAGTATGAAAATTGTAACATTCTCAATTATTGTTCCATCTAGATTTGAAATAGTGTTGTTCTGTATTTGCATTTTTGTGAAATTACTAGCAAATAAGCGATATCATGAGGCAAATAAACTTGATTGTTCATCAGAATTTATATAATTATTGTAATAATAATTCGGATATATAATTTAAACAGTTATACATTAAATAAACTATAAGGATTAAGTCAGATGAATATTATCTTTAATCTTCAAGGAACGCAACTTGTGGAATGACAAAAGCAAACAGACAACACAGAGTTTATCGTATCATATCTCATGATTAGATTAAAACAATTTAATAATTAGATTGAAGCAATTTAAATAAAAACAATTTGATATTGGAACAATATTGTATCAAGTAGACTCTTCACAGACTGTTTGACTCTCTTTCACTATATACTTTTGTTTTCAATACTATAGGAAAAGTACGTTGAGTGTCAACTAAATGGGGTTTTCACTTGGCGATAAGTTTTTAATGATGTGTAGGAGTCGCTCGTTCGTTCAGTTTGAGCGGAAAAGTTTTTCACGTGGGCCGCCGCCGCAGCTATCAAAAATACATGACTTGAGAAAGGACGATTTCGAGTTAGAAGCGGGCATTCCGTGTTCCGTACTGAACTAGGAACGACCTGTGATGTTTTGTTGTTGCTGTGAGTTGCTCGACACGCGATGCGGTGCAGCTTTTAAAACAGAATTCGTCAACGAGCTCATGAAAAGTGAAACTCTCCTATGTCAAGACCACAAATTTGGGGTTTCCTGATGACGTTGGGCATTACCTTCGTAGTCTGTAGAAGAAGAAGCAGGAGAAGAGAAAGAGAAGGAGGAGAAAGAGGAGGATAGGAAGGAAAAAAAGAAGAGGAAGGAGTAGATAAAGTAAAATAAGAAGCAACTTAAAGTTCTAAGTAATTTCATCTTTGAATTCAACAGAAACTTCATTCACTTACACAAGTTATGTACGTTAAAAAGCTTGCTTGTTGCATCTAAATAAGCCTGGTCGTCCACTAGAACCGTTTTATTTTTTAGAAAAAGATCTGCTAAAAGAAATGCTAACATTGAATCAAATGGTCAGCTGTTTGGACATCGGATGCTTTCTGACCACCTTTCATCGTATTCAGACGGACCCTGTAAATCGAATTTTTAATCAAATTTAAATATAATAAATTTGAAAACTTTCTAGTCTCCTTACATAGAATTGACATTGCATCAGAATCCTCTTATCAATATTTTCTCTTTTTTTTCTATCAACTATTATCTGATTATAATAACTCTACATAAAATATAGATTACTTGAGTTGAAACATATAAGTTCAATGTATTAGTTCAATATATACGTATCATTCAATGTATCAGTTACAATCCATTATAATGTATTTCCGTAATATTGGAAGCAAGTTGGAACTATATCATTGACTTATATCCATTCTATTCACAAGTACCCATTGCAGACCCTTTCAGGAAGCCTGTGCGCGATTTCCATGGAATCATGTAGAATCAGTGAGAAATATCGAAAATTCATGAATATCTGCGACCGATACACAATCTAGAAATTTCTGACTGAATACCTCGATGGAGTTTCACTGAAGAATTTCAGAGTTAATGAGAGTATTTTGTGATGCGTTTCAACACTTATTGAAGAAAATGAGCCGGGAAAGGTGGAGCATTGCCGAATTCCAGGCATTTTCAGGACATTGTATCAGACAAGGCAAGACAATAGAGAAAATCTGACGTGTTCTATCAAAATGAAGCAGAGGATAAGCAATTATGAACAGCTGCAAATCTGCAAGATTATTAATTAATTCTTGGAAGTAAATTGCTGACAAAATTTAGAGACAACAATATTCGCTCTCAACATTTAGTCTCTTGATGTCTTTAGATTTAGGAGGAACAAGAGTTTAGATAGATGGATAGATAAATGACTTTATTTTTCACTTTTACATTACAAAAGTGCTGTAAGCGAGTTTCAGCAATACTGAAATTCAAATACAAGATTTTAAAATGGAAATAAGAAATTGATGAATTCAACATTTTGATCTGAACCATTTTTAATTTCAAATGGAGTACCCTACATAAGAAGCCAATGAGTACAAGATTCTATCTATAATCTATAATACCAATCTATAATATAGATGTAAAATACAACCTATCCACACTTTCTGTACTCCCATCAAAAAGTCCCACAGTATTCAAAAATGAAGTAAAAAGATGTAAATGAAAAGAAGAAAAATACATAAGCAATGAGCCAATGAGCACAAGATACTATCTACAATACCTATCTACAATGTAGATGTATAATATAATATTCATACCTATCTACTCTACTTTCTGTTCTTCCGTCAATCCGGCCCACACAGTATTTAAAAAATGGATTTCACAAATGTACGATGAGTCGAACATTTTTCAGTGTACATTTCTTTTCACTTCACCGTACGTCTCTATTTTCAGGGGGCCCCATCTCCGCGCATGCGCCAACAGTGAGAATAAGTGACAGTGACATTAACCAAATTAAGCAGACTGCACAAGACTTGTCACGGCTGTGTAAAACGACACGTGAAATGCCGGCACTAGCACTATGTGGCAGATGAGTTGGAAAACACAGGTTGGGCGCCTAATCTATATTTGATTGCCGGAATGCATCTTCTAATGTCTCCTGCTCCTGGTTTTTACTACTTTTAAGTCGAATATGAAACAGAAGAATCACCGATACACTTATTTCACTACTGAATTATAACTCTAAATATAAATTATAAATAGAGAATTGAAAGTGACCATACAATAAAGAAAACCTATGTATTCTAAAGCAGTGTAGAGAATTCAAAAAAAGATCTCCAATAAAGAATTCAGTCACGTTACATGCTTTGTATATGCATTCGGAACACCAAATAAAGTAAATAAATAAATTAAAAGGCATAACTAACTTGAAATACTAACATAACAGAGGTAACCTAATGCTTTTGTAAAACTAATATTCAATACAGGAAATATTTTAAATTTACATCTAAATATTATTAAGGATAAGAATTGGAAGTCCTAGTGAATGAGACTAAAAACTGTTTGCTGTTTTTGTATAGTAAGTTGAGTAAATGTTTTAGGAAGGTGGCTGAATCAAACCATAGTAGTGGGGGAAAGCAGTCTCCCACACATGGAACCGCTGGTAGCCGCTGGAAGCCGCAACCGCCCAAAAACCGTTCGTGTGAACCCGCTCTAACAGTAAAACATTTGTATTCTCTTTAACTTCCTTTGCTTCTCTAAACACATTTTTAATCTTTCGAACTCCTCAATTTGATCGACTTTACTACTAAAAACTAAATACAAACTCGAAACTCCAATAAGGAAAGTTTCATTCAAGATTCAGTTTCCAGGTTAAGTTATTCTCAACCGATGAACAAAAATAATAACTTACACCTGAAAAACACGAAACATGTTTTACTGTATTTAAATCACCCGCTTAACACTTTCCGTACTTCCGAAAACTGAATTCCAGCACCGACTACAAGCTAGTTCACAAGTATCAGTTTTTCTCGTCTTGGGAACTGAAATTCACTTGACATGATTGTACATCTTCATCTTCATCTTCTTCTTCTTCTTCTTCCTTCTTCCTTCTTTATTCTTCTTCATCTTCTTCTTATCTTTATCTTCATCTTCATCATCTTTCATCTTTTCTTCTTCTTCTTCTTTCTTCATCTTCATCTTCTTCATCTTCATCTTCATCTTCTTCTTCTCTTCATCTTCATCTTCATCTTCTCATCTTCATCTTCTTCATCTTCATCTTCATCTTCATCTTCATCTTCAACTTCTTCTTCATCTTCTTCTTCATCTTCATCTTCTTCTTCATCTTCTTCTTCTTCATCTTCACTCCTCATCTTCATCTTCTTCTTCTCCTTCTTCTTCTTCTTCTTCTTCTTCTTCTTCTTCTTCTTCTTCTTCTTCTCATCTTCATCTTCTTTAACTTCTTCTTCTTTCTTCTTCTTCTTCCTCCTTCTTCTTCTCTTTTCTTCCTTCTTCTTCTTCTTCTTCTTCTTCTTCTTCTTCTTCTTCTTCTTCTTCTTCTTCTTCTTCTTCTTCTTCTTCTTCTTCTTCTTCTCTTCTTCTTCTTCTTCCTCCTCTTCTTCTTCTACTTCGTCTACTTCTACTGCACACTGCTACTCAGCTACAGCTTAGCTGACTACTCCAGTCGTCGTCGCTTCTACTTTACCCAGTTTATAGTATTATGGTCTGCTTCATTATTTCGCCTCCTGGCGAGTACCAATGCATGCAAAACGTTCCAAGAATAAACAAGTAGCAGAAGAGTGCTCCCTCATGAAATTCAAATCCACCATTGTTTTCAACAACTTTTATACCACATTGTCACGTTAGAGGCGGTCCCCGGGGTTTATAGTGTGCAATTTTCTCGAGAACGGCTCTCACGTACTTCTAGTATAATACTTATCTGATAGTATTACTATATAGTGCCTCCAGAATGCTATTATTCCGCACTCGGACAAGATACCTTATTGGATTTTATTGAGTAGAAAAACTGCGAAACAGCCTTGAGTGTTATGCGAATAATGGTTTTGCAACAGTAATTTACCATGTCAATCAATTTGGAAAAAGTGGATGATGATGACTGTAGCTGTAGTTACAATCTTAATAGATACTTTTTATGTGAAAATTCATTTTAGTGATGTTATCATGTGGATTAAGATGACTGGAGTTACAATCTCAATAGACACTTTTTTTATAAAAAAGCAAGTAGTAGATGGAACTTCTTGAAAAATGTATCTGTAATCAAGATTAAATTGTAGACAGTTGAACAATAAATCATTTTCATGGATGAAATCAAGTTGAATCATAGAATATTCTTGAAAATGAATCTGTAAAATTATACCTCTTCCAGTTTGGCAGGAAGATAATTATTTGAAACATAGTGGGATATGATCTCTTTATGATCAATAAAATATTATTGTGTATCAATAGATACTTGATGAACATATCAAACTAGCAGATGGAATCTTTTAAAAATGAGTCTTTAATCACGATCCAGCTTATTAATTCCTGAGCAGTGGTTTTGACCACAGATTACATAGATGAAAAATTTGAAAATTACCTGAATGGTGTAGATGTTTTGTGATAATGGTCAACATGCTGCGTAGCCATGCTGTCCTTTTCTGCCTTGTCAATCATGCGATTCACGTTCTATCTGGAAAACGAAACAAAAAACAAGTGTTGAATAAAGAGAGACAGAGTAGTTACTTTGAGATGGTATTATGTAGTTTGAATACGGTAAGGGCAAGATTACTAGATGTCTAGTAATCTTGTGATAAGGGTGCGTTTATTTGTATGAGAAATTGTACGAGGTACATGATCAATATTGATAAATCCAGAAACACGCTCCCAAAATAAATGCGTGCTTCAACAATTTTGTATGATCAAAATTTTGTTTCATCATTTGACTAATGTAAGATTCATGTCAAAGCCAGAAACATTTGCTCATGAAAATGCTTGTGCTTTAAAAAATCCACATAGGATTTTGAATGAACAAAAAGTTTCCAGCATTAATAGACTTAAGTGAGGTGTAACAAGTATCCCATACATGTATCTAAACGTTCAACATCATTGACACTTGTATGTTGAACTGAGTTCAAAAGAAAAAGAGTTTAAACTTGGCTTGAAATGTATAACTACGTTTAAATCACAAGTGAAAACTATCGTTTCGTTCAACCTTAAAAAAGGAGGGGAAAAAGTATTCCGAGAAACTATGAATAATGTAATAATAATATTACCTGTGATAATAATATTCTGTGATGTGTTAATAATATTAAACTGTGAAAATGATAGAATAGAGGAGCATAATATACTCTTTCTACAGTATAGTAATACTAATCTGTACTCTGTGATACTGTATAATAGTATAATATTATCTGTGGTTCAATTTAGTTTGCATGAAGATGGTGCATAAAGGCCCAGGATGTCACAAAACTATTGAAAAAACGATGTAATGTATTTCAAAGAACATAGTTGAAACACGATTGCAAAGCGAGATAACTTTGTGAACCTTTTATCAGTCGCTTGCAATCTTGAAAGATGAAACACTTACTCTGATAAAACGGAAGATCCTGTCTCAATAGACGAGAGATGACTGACCTGTTTCTGTTGAATGTTCCTATTCAGAAATCACTTAGCTTTGCTTTGCAGTAATTCGGTCAAAAATAGCAGTAGTTGCAATATAGGAACATCAGTAGAATAGAATAGAACAGAAAAACGTTTATTCAATCAAAATTACATTACCCTAAGCCTAAGCAAGCCTTACAAAGGCTGCTTGACAAGAATGACAAGGTAGATCTACAGACATGCGTAAATTCATCAATTTTAGTGATAATAATAATATTTTTATTTTTTATTTTGGTCAGTGATCTATTCTATTCCTACTCTTATTCAGAGATTATTAGTACGGGGACAGATGTAACTTTCTCGTTATTCTTTTTGCAAATACCGTACTGTTTTATTCAGTATTCAGCAACATTTTTGCCAAACTATCAAATCCAATATCGAAGATTTTGAAGATTTTCGCTTTTTGAACACATTGATCTATCACATTGACATTTATCTAGATTCTAGTGTAAGTCGATGAGCGAATCGTAGAAACAATTCAATAAAAGCAATCGTTGAATTCAAGTTATAGAAGTAATCTGGATGTATAGGTTCCCACTTTCCCACTATCTATCTATTCCCACTTTTGTAACCTTACAAAAATAACGACTACAGTAGCAAAGAAGGAAGATCATTGTTTCATTTTATTCCAAGAGTATCAAGAACTCTTTATCATTTCAATAATATCTATTTCAATGAAAATATCTGAATTGAATAATCTTGATCGCTTAAAAATGATGTTACATACTGAAGCTTGTCTTCAATTCATTACCCAATCAGAGAAGAAGTGAGCAGTGAGATCGATATTCTAATAAATGTGATTGGTCGACACCCATTTAGCTCCTCTCCCATACCTGTCGCACTTCTAAACAAGAAACTTTCAATTACTATCCATCACATTTTTTTACAATTGTGTTTGAAAAATAGGAACTAAGAAATTAAGAAATTAGGAACATCACTTACATAATCTCAATTATTGAAATGAGAGAATGTGATGAAATTTTTCAATAAATTGAGTCAACAGAACAAATTTGAGTTGGATTGAATAGTCTTGATCGCTTGAGAAATGATGGGTACAATAGTACTGAGGTCAGCAATTTTAAATTCATCCAATCAGAGAATTGAGAGTAGCAAAGAATCATCAAAAGATCTCGCAATGTGATTGGTCGAAGCCCATTTAGCTCTCCCCACCTGTCACACCGATCATGACCAATCACAAACAAGCATTACGAAACGATTATGGTTTATAAGTAACTCCATAAAATTTGACTGCAACTTCTATGTGGATTTTCTATATGAATTGAAGGAAAATTGATAAGTTTAAAAGTGCAAATTCAATCAAGTCTAATAGATGAAGTTATAATAACTCCAAAATGACTGAAATAAGTACATATGAGTATCATTACAGGTCTATTCATCATGTTTATTCAATTTAATGTGTATTGTGCCAGTGCGTAACATCATCATTCGTTTGGTTTTTTATGATTAAAATAACCTACCTCTCTGGAAAATCACGTATCAGTTCCTTGTCTAAGAACATTTGTGAATACAAGAAAAAAGAAGAAGAAAAATAAGAAGAAAAAGAGAAAAAAAGCAGTGTTCGACCGTTATCTATGCAAAAATAACGTTAAATACGTCTAAAATATATCTATACCACACAAAACACTGAGGGAGTCACTTTTCAAAGTAAGAGACAGAAAGTAAAAGGAGAGAAAGAGATATTATCTGAGAAAATGTTCACCTCAATATCCGGCTGTCAGCATCTCTGAGACAGTTATGAATAAACAGGCATTGAATAGATTTCGAATGTTTATTCGTGGCGTCTTCTATTCACAGTCGGGGAATCGTGGAGAAGACTTTTCAATGAATACAATAATCACCGAAAGGTCAACGTGACTGATTTTCCGCTCAAATTGAGCATGTTTCATTATTAAAGATGGAACTCGTGAATGCATGTAGATGTTCCAATAAGAACGTGCACTGATTTCGGTAATGAATTTGATGCTCCAGAAATCATGAGATACGGGATAAACATGGAAAGTATTCTCAAAAACATGGTAAGAGTCCTCATAATACCTAATACTTATTAATGTGAAACACTTTCATGTAGAAAACAGCTTGACTTACATCATAGTGACGATTGTCCTGTTGTCGGACATCATACACTGTCATCATAATCCTGTTGTCTGAATAATGATAATTATCTGGCTGAAATAACTTGATAATACATTATCTTATAATAATTTATTGGACTTTTCATTGCAAAAAAAATGACTTGAATGTTCATAAAATACTTGGAGTGGGTTCATTGCATATTATTCCTATCATTGGAACGTTGCTGATGGTGTAAACCAAAATGGTTGCAAACAATTGTGTTGGAGATTACGAGCTCCAGTAACGTCATGTAGATAAGATCAATACCAAGTGAAAAACTATGAATCTGAAAGGTTGAAGAATCAAATTTTGAAATAATAAAATTTTCATTATAGAGTTGAAACCCCGAAATTGTGAAGCAGTGGACGTGGTCTTTTCAGATATTCCTGAACAAATTGATACCTATATCGTTTCATTCTTGAACAAAAAAAAAAAAAAAAATAGCATTTCAAACAGCAAACAGAAATCTGGTGCTTTTATTCTATTTGATATTCTCACAAAGAGGCCGGTTGCAATTTAAGTGCTTGATATCAATTATATTCAGTATAGTTGAAGCATAATATAGTCAACGATTCCATACTGGCTTCAAAATTGGCGACTTTCACAATCTCAAACCTCACCAAAAAATAAATCAAAGTCAATAAAGCACATTCCACGCCTCACGATATTAAATCGGATTATTGATAGAAAAGTTACATATTTCGGGATTTGCGAGCAGTGTTGCTCACAATAGAAGTGGAAAAGTTTTGTTTGTCAATATAATACTGTTGGCTGGCTAGCGGTTGAGATTGGGAGAGATGTTTCCACTAAGATGAACGAATGTTGTCGAGAAGAAGAAATAGGAAGTTGAAAAGAAGAAGAAAAAGACGAAGGAGAAGGAGAAGACTTCTTCCACTATCTATGAACATTTGAAAGAGCGGTGAACAGATTAGGGTCACATTTCGGCGAAAACATTCACGTTTTACTATTTCTCGTACTTTTGTGTCTGTTTCTTCGCGTCTTATCACCACTGCTCTTCTTCTTCTTCTTCTCCTTCTTCTTCTTCTTCTTCTTCTTCTTCTTCTCCTTCCTTTTCCTCTTCTTTTCCTCCACCTCCTTCTTCTTCTTCTCCTCCTACTCTTCCTCCTCCTTCTTCTCCTTCTTCTTCTTCCTCCTTCTTCTTCTCCTTCTTCTTCTCCTTCTTCTTCTCCTTCTTCTTCATCTCCTACTCCTACTCCTTCTTCTTCTTTACCTCTCTCTTCTTCTTCTTCTTCTTCTTCTTCTTCTTCTTCTTCTTCTTCTTCCAATTTCTCCTCCTTCACCAACTCTATAGTCCTCTTGTTCCTTCTACTCTCCTCCGCTCCCCTTTCCACGACATTCTACTCCTGTTTCTTCTCCACTTTCACGCACATAATGTGTTTTCTATTCCCTAGATTCAATTCTTTCTGAATAGTTTTCATCATTTTCTTTTTTCATCATTTCCTCAAACTAAACTCATCCACTTTCTTCTCAAATGTTCTTTTTCCGCTTTTTTCTTTTTCCCTTGCTCCTCATCCTCCATTTCCTTCGTCTGCATGTTTTCCTACTCGTATAATACACCAATTATCATTGTATTACTTCTCGTTAACTGAATATTTATGTATTATATCCTTCCTTATCATCATACTTCACTTAATTATTGATTGATTATTAATTTTTCTTTTACTGCAATTTTGAATTTGAATTTGAAATATCATTTAGTTAATATCATTACTTTATTTCCTGCTCTAATCATCATCATCAATCTCATTCCCATTCAATATAATTTGAACTCTTTTAATATTTTATCCCTTTAGATAACAATTTTCCGCTAGTTATTACCTCGCATTATCTTCCTTCTACCTCATCTGACTCTTATCTCAAACCTTCACACTCCTTTCCAAAATTCCTCTTCTAATTCTTTCACTCAATTATCATCGTCTTATATACCCAACTCTTAACCATCATTATCGTCATCATCATCACCATCATAGTTTCCTCCTCCAACTTCATTCCCCAAAAATGTGACATTCGTGAATACTTGTCTAGCCACTGTCACAAACAACACTATTAAAGCCGCCCTAACCAAGTAAGAGGCAATTCGAACATCGAAATAGAAGTGAGGGAAATTCGAAACTTGAAACTCCCCAAAGTTGTGAGTGTTTTATTCCTCACATAATTTCAATTTGATATCTCAAAGTTTTGTGAGTTTTATTTCTCGCACAACTTGAATGAGATATATCATAAACAAGCTCTCACTGTGTTGAAGTTGGTAGACATAACGTAGGAGTGAACCATAATTTATATTATAAGTACAATAGATATATTTAGACAACATAATTTATTCGAAAATTCAAAGGTTTGTTACAGCTATTACAACATTGTGATTGACTTAACAAAAGAAGTATTGTGTGTATTATTTTTGAATTTATTGCACTCGCGCATCTAATTAATGTCATAATTCACATGCTTTTCTAGATATTGTGAATTCCATAGTACTTTTCATTCCAACTTCCACTTACAACTTAAACTTCATTGCCTTTTTACATTCAATTAGTATTCTTGCTTTAAATGGTGACGTTCTTCCTGATTCTCTCAATCACAGGCTGTGAGGAACATTCTCTTCCAATTCATTACATTGAGATACTTGTATTGTTTTCTCAAGGATATAATCGACAATCAATTGCTAGTTGAATAATGAAGTAGACTAATACAGTAATATAGCACATTACTTCTAATATTGGCCCCATATTCTCTGACACAACTTTCGTGAATAAATCCACTACATCACTATTATCAATTACCAATATCCAATAATCAATAGCCAATTAACCTTATAAGCGACAATCTAAGAAAAGATAAACAACATTAGCATAAGTCAACCTCACTCCTACAGAGGCCAGAGTTGACCCTTCAGATACTTTTACACCTATGCTAGCACACAGTCTTGTACGTATATGTATACGTCAGCATCACAGCTCTAATACAATAATGGAACACAATCACAATATAATGATATACAATAAATGTACAGTGTATTTAATTTAATATATAAAATATATTTAATATACTGTATTGGACTGTTACAGCACATCAAACAGTATCCATTAACACAGAGGTTGTGTATCTTTGGTTACATCTAACCTTCAAAACAAACGCACATTTCAGCGTGATCAGAAGCTACTTGAACCGCTAGCCTCGAACCCAGGACCTTCAACTTCCATTATTTGCCAATGTTTTTCTCCTGTAGCATCTCACCAGATTAATGCCTCATTTAGTGAGAGCCCGATAGATTAAGGGCTATTTTCGTCAGTGAGAAGCTCCGCTGAGTTTTATTGAGGTAGTCTGGATAATTTCCACTCATCTGAGTAGCTTTCAATCAGATAGCGTGGCCTATTCTGAGAATACTGCTCTTGGCAGGCTGCTCTGATTGGCCGATCAAGTTCAAAGCTATCGGTCTTAGTAATCAGCGTGGCCAAGTGGCTGAAATATAATTTGCGAATTTTTTATTCGATTATCTAAGATAGCTTAGAGAAGCTTCTGAATATTGTTATCTGTGGCGTTTTTAATGGTGTGCAAAATTCGGTTGGGAGAATTTTTGGGGCTGTGAAATGTGAATAGATTACGGTCGTTGATACTGAGCTTTTGATGATGATTTATTTCCAATAAAACGTTTTGAGGGTGATGCCCACATGAGCTCTAGGTTTTTTTCCTTAGATGAAAAATGAAATCAATAATATTAATAATAATTATCATAATCTATAACTTAGATGATGCTGTTATGAATACACATTTTCAGGTATTTATCATTGTCTTTGAAAGTTTGTCAACAAGATCTTAGGCTATTTATACCTACCACACATAGGATATGACATTATCAAATCAAATATGATACTTAAAGGATAATATTGGATGTGGGTGAGATGTTGTGATATTTATAATACATTATCAGAGTGTTACAAACATGTTTAAGAGCATTATAAAATGAAAGTTTGTATCAACAAAAATAATCACAATACAGTTGATAGTGCGTCCGGTGATGGGAGGTGATTAGTGATAATTACAATTTGAATATTAGAAAGGATAATTAAAATATATGATTGCATTATATAATGACTGCATTTCGAGCAGCCAGCACGACGGCTTAACGTGGCCAAAAGCCAAACGTGACGACATTTAGAATGAAATGTCTTGAGGGGAAAATTTAATAAAATAGAAATGTTTTCAAATTGAATTGGATATAAAGGTATTCAAAATTTGAATTGGAATCTTGACTTTAAAATCAATGGCTTGAATCATAGATTCTAGAATACATGGTGAGAATCACGCTTAAATTCAAGCCTAAATTTTGAGAGGCATGACGTCACCCGGATCGCCGGAGCCTAGACAAGTGAATGTCTATTTCCTTGTAATGTTTCCATGGTAACAGGGTTCCAAGCTATGTGTTTTTCGCTTCTGCGCATCCTACTCATTTACCCTACCGTGCATTCTAGTATCGGTGGTAAATGGATGAGTTTTCATTTCCAGCAACCAAAACATTTCCAACAAGCTAAAATTCACAGCAAACTGAGTCTTTAGTGTCCCAGTACAACCAAGCGATCCACTCGAAACAATGTAGAACCATGCAGAACAGTACACACACGGTCCAGTGTGCACTATTCGAATGGTAAGTAGGCCACTGGAGTGGACCCGGCTACCTCATGAAATGCCCTCCCATTTGACTACCCCCCTCACCACCCTACCATATGTCTACTGTCATCAACAGACCTACCGTGACTGATATGAAGGGTCCAAATCACTTCTCATTGCCCCTAGGGTATACAGTGGATGGTTCAGTTGGTAGATAGTTCATAATTATGAAGATCATTCACAAAATGATGGTTGTGTACTTATTCAATACTCATAACTGATGCTGAATTTCATGAAAGACAGAGATTTTGTGTTTAGATTGTGATTACTATTGTAAAGGATAATTGAGATTCACAATAAGGCCGCGGTTCCTCATAGGGTATAGTAGATAATTCAGTAGCTACAAAACATAGTTGTAATCTTGATAGTCAGTATGAAGAAAATGCAGTAGGCTAGTCCTTTGAAAATAAGAAAAATTTTCATAGATACAGGTCGTTTTAAATAGGAGGAAGTTGCTTTTGCAACCTCATTCGCAAGTGTTGCTGAATTTTAGGACAGCAAACACGAGAGTTTTGTGTTGAGATTGGAATTAATATTGAAGATGACGTTATTTAGAGTTCGAAATAACAGTCTGCTACAATATTAATTATCTTGCACCTCCAAAACCACGAGGATGCATCTCCAGAACTTGAAAAGTGAAGTTTTCATGAAGTTTCATGAAGCTTCTTACAAATATGTGTCAAAAGTTCAAGTAAGTACAAGCTTCTATCTATACTATGAAACTAATACCATCATCACTCCTTCACAGAGGTAGGGAAACAGAAACATTGATATGGAACACCAAAGTTTTTGTGTCTTTTGTTTATATCTTTCTTTCTGAGTTTGAATACTTTTAAATTTTCTGTTTCTTTTAAATATTTATGATTTATGAATCGTTTTTCATTCATACTTCCAAAATAAACCAAGTTTCACAAAATTTTGTTGGAATAATTTTTAAACTTTAAACTAATGAATTAACCATGTGTATATTTTATACTCCCTTAGAAAGACCCTGAGCACACATTCACAAGCGAATGCAGTCAATGCACTATACTCTCTTTCCAAAGAAAATATTAGTTCTTTCTTCAAGCACTTTTATCATTTTCTCCTCAAATTAAAACACAAGAAATATAGATCAAAGACTAATAGCAGATTATCTAGAACTCACAGTCTATTCTTAGTTGGTTGATAAATTTCACTAGTAATAATAATTCAAATGAAATTGCGTTTAAAATTTTCCATTCATCTTGATGACGTGCATTAGTGTAGATTTGCATCGATCCTGAGTTTCAGAGGCTGGAATTAAATTCGACTCCCAGTGACGCAAACGGCTAATAATAAAATACGGTGGCCGAAATTAATAAATTTTCTTGATACGAGCAAATGCGTCAGCTGTCCCACTACCAGGAAATATTTTACTCGAAATTTTTTTCGAAAGTTAACGCTCAAATAATTCTCGACAAACTGAATGATTGAAATAAGTGCTGATAATTTAAGCGAGGAATGGGTTGTTTGAAAATTGTGGATGAGTGAAATATGAGGCGTTGAAATTAAAACAGAGTATTCTGGAGTTGGTGTGACGTGAATGCACAAGAGAATGGAAAATAAATAATACGAGAGAACAGAAGAATAACATTTAGAAAGGAACAAATAATTTA
This sequence comes from Laodelphax striatellus, assembly GCA_017141395.1. Classification (NCBI taxonomy): domain Eukaryota; kingdom Metazoa; phylum Arthropoda; class Insecta; order Hemiptera; family Delphacidae; genus Laodelphax; species Laodelphax striatellus. Next base: position 10,244,072 of record CM029534.1, read on the forward strand.
GAATATTTTTGTTTCCGGCTGATGCCATTCTACAAATTGAATGATTTCAAATTTTTTTCTCGAGGAAAACAGGCTCAACCCCCTGTTTCTCCCCCGATAGCATCTATCTAACATATTATATCATTCAATTACTGTCTACCTAAACCTCTTACCATAACATCAATACCTCCTGCAGCAACCCATCCAATTACTCGCGATGATACGAAGTGCTTCTTCCATCATTTCCCAATTCAATCAATCGGAAAATAACCAACTACGTTTCATACGCAACTGAGTGGGCGACTCATACAAAGATGTGCGTGGGACATGTATCACAGACATGTGACAGTATGTTTGTATAATATTGAAGCACAAATCATTAGCATAGATACGTTCCATCTTCCCTCTTCTTCTTCTTCTTCTTCTACTCCTTCCTCTACATACTTCCCCTTCCACTGCTTAAAACCAACTTCTACTACTGTAACCATCATTCGCTTTTCAATGCTCTCCATCCTTCATCTTCCGTTTCTTCCATCTGTCCTTTTCTCTTTCTTCTCTTCTGCTACAAAACTGTTCTTCTTGATCATATTCTTTCTCTTTTTCTTCCACTATCCGTTTTTCATACATTTTCTTACTCTACTTCCTTTCTCCTTCTTTCACTATTCTGCTGTTTCCTCTTTCCACCATATATACTCGTATCTTTGTTTTCTTCTGTTTTACTTCAAATTCCTCTCATTCTCTACGATTCATCTTCATCCCTCTACTTTCAATTTTACTTCTACAACTATTATCCTTTTTCCTTTATCTTACCTTCTTCCCATAATTCTCTAACAATTACCGTACTCTCTTTCTGCCTACTTGTCTCCTATTGTTTTTTTGTAATATTGTTCTTTCATCGCTCAGTACTATTCTTCTTTTCTTACAATTTTTTCATTTTATTTTCTCTTGTTGGGGATGATGCCCACATAAGCTCTAGGCTTGTGCGTGGGTAATGGGAAGGATGATGATGAGAGATGAGTAATTCCTTTTACTCTTGGTATATTTCTTTACCAATTTCTTTTTGTTCTACCATATTTCTTCATTACCTACTCTTCCTTCTCAAACTCCTTCCTCCTTCTTCTGATCCACCTTTCAGTTCTCTCTCCTTTGAACCCTTTTTTCACTCTCACCCTTCTTTCCTCCATCCCCCTATTATTTATATTCCTCGTATTTTCCTTTCAACCAAGATTCTTCTCTCTCTTAAACTACTGACACTATTGATTCCTTTAGTACCCAACTACTGATTCCTTTATCCAAACTGTACATTAATTGCTACTAAACGAAACAATTTCATACAACATCACTCCATGTAACGGAACAGTGATACAACCATGACACTATAGTACAACTATGTCTATAGCTACTAAACGTAACAACTTCATATAACACCACGCCATGTTCAGTTACAGTCATACATCCATGATACTACAGTACAACTCTATATCTTTGGCTACTAACGAAACAGCTTTACACCATCCCACCACTATACCACCTACCACCACACAAGTACAGTACCACTGTTCCATGTTACTAGTTGAAGATGAGACTGCAATCACAGCCTGATTTCCGCATGCATGGTTCCACAGACTACACGATGTGTGCAAGGAAATGCACGTCGAATGTTATTAAAGCACATAGCATGTTTGCTGGCCAAGTTCGCGCTGCCAGACACTCATTATTGGCGTTCAAGGTTAATCAGAACAGTTTGCAGCAACTTGGCTCTCTTCAACATCAATTTGGGTTGTTCATCAATAGTTGGTACCGTAGTTGCTTCGATAGTTAATTTTCACTCAGAGCCGGCACTGCGGTTTTTGGCGCCCTGGGCGAATCAGCACCCACTCGCGAGCTAACATCTCACAGTAAAGGGTCCGTGATTTTTCAAAAAAGAACATTTGAATGAAGCAAGTTCGACTCCTCCCCTTACTTGAAAATATCCAAAAGAAGTACAATTTTTGAGTAATAGCTTGACCATGATAATGGTTTGTTGGCCAAATAAATTTTCAAACTTGAGAATACCAAGTCATCTTATCTTCAAAGTAGTATAATAGAGGAAACAGAAAACACAAGTTTGTTGGTTGCGCACAGACATGCTTGTCTCACTCCACCGGTTTCAAAAACATATTATGTACGGGAAATACACTGGAATTTGAGCTGTTATGTTTTTCAAATAGAATGCACTACTTGTCAAATGGACCGATAAATCCTTGAAGACTGTAAGTACAGACTGGAAACGGAGTTGAGCCCATCACTCATTACCAGTAACTTACTGGCAGTAAGTAACTGACATTCGCCAGCCATATACCTGGAAGAAATTCTACTCAATTACTAACTTACCGTCGTTATAAACCTTTCACTGGTTTCATAGATTTCTCAACAAAATTCAAGTAACACTCAACCACTTTCATGCTGTAATTTCGGATTTTTCCCCTATAATTACGATTTATTTTATTAAATGAAATATACAGAATGAAAAATAAATGAATTATTTCGGATGAGCGTCAATAATATAATAATTATAAATGCTAGTTATGAATTCTTATATTTAATTGTTATTTTTTAAACTATCCTGGCTTCAGCTAGCTTCTTCAGAAATATTATATCACAATACCTGAATAATGCCCGGTTGTTCAGTCGCTCAATAGACAGTTTATGGATCCAATAGCACTATTGAATCAATAACCATGTGTTTTCAAATGCAAAAAAAAGTTTTTGATTCAATAAGTTTGTTGAACGACTGAAAAACCGGGCATCAGACACCAAAAATGCTGTGGTGTAAAATTTCTTTAATGTACAGTGATAGAAGCGTGATTTATACACTGTAAAGTGACCGGAATTGTACTTTATCCCAGTTGGGATTGGAAGTGGTACTGGAATTGTATGCCGAGTGATACACTCGACAATACAGTATTCATCACAACTTCAAACAGTTGAAATTTTCCAGTTACAGGTAACTTGAACCGTACGGTAACTAGTTGTACTGTACTTGTTTCGACGCAATCAATCACGCTTCAGTTAGCTCTCAAACAAGCGTAGACCACGTGTTTCCACGCTAACTCTCCCCCCCTCCCCCACCAATCACCCACCCCAACCACTTCAGGTAGAATGATGTCCGGTAGTCTAGTACTCTGTGCCCGGTAGTTGTAATAATGGGAACAGCCGTCTCTCTGTTTCCAACTAGAGCATTGTTCTGTGTTATAAGGCCTGGAGATCCGCGTAAAAACCCACGCTCCGGATGTTACTAACTATGTACCTACAGATAGTAAGGTATTACTTGAACAACTAACATTAGATGGCATTTCATTTTGTTATTTGGTGATATTAATCATTTTCAGTACCTGATATAGGCCTACCGCTGGTATGCATCACAATTTGAAGTTATGTTTTCAGATTAGATTTAAAAACTTGATTTCAGATGTTTAAACGATAACATGGTCAATAAAAGAATATCATGGTATCACTGTACTTCTCTTGAGGTTAGAGAAAGTAAGAGTAAAAATCAAAATGCTTTATTCTAAGGCTAGGTCTACAACTGTTAGTCAAGGCGAGACAAGACTATAATACTATAGTTCAAAGTATTCATAAAAACTTACATAGAATAGACAAATTTTATAAGCATTTATAGCGTACAATTAGTTACAAGGAACAGAGTGAATCAGTTAACATGTAATTTTAATAAAACTTACCAAATAGCTGATCCCATTAGGCAATTACAAAACTGACGTGGGAAAATTTTATTTTGAGCTATGCCACGATTAGATCTTATCTTGTAAATGGTTTTTCCATTAATAAGAATAGAAACTGGTTATGGGAATAATCGACTTTTGGTTTATAATTGCATAAGAATGGTTTACCCATTAAAAACTTTTTCAAATATGTTTGCAATTTTTATAGTAGGTACTGTATTTCAATCCGACATCATCAGTGAACGTAAGACCAGGAGTACAGAGAGTGTGATAAATACACTCTCTGTAACCAGGAGGAGTAAGCACTCCCCTCTGTGATTAGAGATGAACTTATGAAATATAGAAATTACATCTCTGATCAAAGAAATGAACTATTACAAAATCAAATCTCTTATCAAAGAGATTATGGTATTATATTATTATAGTGTCTCATTTTCAATCCGTCTATCACACCAGTCCATGCATTTAATTTCATAATCCTGGTTTTGATGTACCACATCAAATCCGACAGGTCAGGGATCTATGCGTGTGATCGTTCATTAGAGAATTACATAATTACACAAGCAACCATAATTGAATCAATTCTAATAGATTGAATCAGTTATCTTATTAACTATATAAACGTGATTGATTATCATGCAACAACAATATTTCGTGCTCAAATAGGCCTCGGTATTAGTAATTATTGATTCTGCCAATAATACTGTATTGAGTGAATGAGGGTTCAGGCATAATGTTATATCGGCATGTCAAATCAGAAGGGAACAAGCCATCAGTAATGTACACAGTATGCTTCAAGGCCTAGAGCTATCAGACATTTAACCACTATGGTTTGGGTCGAGATCGTTTATGGTTGATTAAACAATGTTGCACTTCAAACCAAACCTTTCAATTCAAACCAGAGGAGCTATGCTGTTCCACAGCACTGAAATACAGTATAAATTTATAAATACACCTGAAAAATATGTTAATTGCTACTATACTGTGGTAACAATTCTCTAACTACTTTACACTAGACATAGGCCTATTGTATGAGAATAAACAAAAGAAAAACATCAACCAAAACTGGAAGATGAAAATTAATAAAAGCTAATATAATAAACTCATCTGAATTGTCATTTTGTATTTTAAATGTTTTTAATGCATGTATTTTAAACATGTACTTCATGTTTGAAATACAGGAGATAATAGAAAAACCAGCGACAATATAGTAACGTTTTTGTTACTCATTTGTAACATTTGTTATACTTTGTGGTGGTTGAGTAGAACTCTTGAAAAGACCAAGACAAATTGCACTTAGAATGAAACTCAACACCATTCTATTATTTTCTAATTCTAAAAGTAAATTTAAGTAATATTTTTAGTAATTATATTCTATTCTAATTGGACTACATCTTCTTCTTTTAAACTGATTATAAAAAATTCCGTAGTGAACTCACATTATCCTTCAAACGTTTCCTCAAAATAATAGCATTAAATTATTACGTGGTACACAAATGTCATTTATTATTGAAAGAAAACAAATTGATGACTGCCAACTAATGATTGTGCCTCCTGAAACAATTAAGTGATAATGTTTGGAAAGTAGAGGAAAAGAGTGTAATTAGACAAGAAATATTGAGAAAAAATAGGTTCTCATACTCATTAACATGCAATACGTTTTATAAAGTGTGACAAATTATCTTGTCATACATTTATTGAGATGTATGAATTTATAGCAAAACAGCAATTTCTCATCGAGCTATTTTGTCAAAACAATATAAAAAATTAACTGCATTTCAAGCAGAAATTATCATAGAAAATTGGGTTGATAGCCTTTACTCTTCATAACAACTTATTTATGCCATAATTATCCCGTCACTATGTTTTTATTTAATTTAAAACAAATTAAATTCATTTCAAACAATTTTCTTCGAGGCGGATTTCAACTATCACTGCCTAGAGCAATATAGCAGAAAATATCAGTTGACAATATTCAGTCGACGTTATCAACAGGAATCAATTATTCAATTTTGTAGCTGACCTACTATTAAAGTACTCTATGACAAAAAAATCAGTTTTGGCAGATACAGTTGACGATTTCAACTTCCTCCAGTTACAATTATTATCATGATTCAATTGGACTTTGGACTAATTCGTACCAAACTGAATCAAGATTAATTAAACTAAGTGGAAAGAAGGTCAAAGCTCCACTTAAATAGGACCTTGCCCATACTTTTCAAGTGGAGAAAGAACACTTGTAATTTAATCCCAGATGCTTTCGATTTTTATATGTAGGCTACATTTGTGATGATTGATTTGTTCTGAAAAAAATTGAGTAGATGCCTGAACTGACTACAATTCACTACTACAGCTATGTATCACAGAAGTGGTAGCATCGATCTACTGTACCTACTCCTTAATAAAAATATCATTGTTGCCTACAATACAAGCTTCACTTTTTTTAGACCCAAATTGGAAATCAATCAACATAATTGTAGACAGTAAGTAGACGATAAAGTAAACTCAACTACCGGTAATTAGTAGATTTAATTTGTGTGTAATTATGATACAGTTATCAGTTGAGGCCGACTGTAGTAGTCTATTTGAAAGGAAACAGGTACCGCTACCTAATAGTCACTACACAAACTAGGTCCGTCTTCTCAGTTGTAGCTTCCTGTGATTACTTCTTCAATTGCAGGCGATTCCACATTGAATAGAATCCATGTCATTGAAGTCACAGTTATGAAACGATATCAAAGTAAAACGCCAGTATTTTTATGGAATTTGGTGTGATGAAATGAGTTGAAAACCTTCAAATCCCTGGAATGAGCATGACAGTTAGAAACTTCGCGGTTTGAACTATTTTTTCACGATTCAGAAGTTTGTAAACGAAGAAATTTTCAATATGTTATCAGTAACACCAGTGGCGGCTCGTCAGGGGAAGCAGGTGAAGCTCGGCTTCACCAAAATTCCCAATGAAATAATTTTTTTTTCAAGCTGATTCCAATATTCCTTTTCCATTAATTTTTACTATTTTTTTACTCTGGTTCTGTAATAAATTTATACAATCAATCTATAGGATCGTATTGGATGAGAATAATTTGTTCACTTAGCTGAAACCAAACAAGCCTTGTGTTAGCAGAATACGCTTGGCTGCTGGCTATCCAGTGTGTCGTATGGTCTGCTCTGGCTGCTGGCTCTGTATTAGCAGGCCCTGCCGGTAAAGCTCAGTTCTAGAAGCCAGTGCCTAGGTCTAGTATGGCCTATGAAAGAATAGAGGCGTTGCCATGACAACGGTACTCTATACAGACATAGTGAATGTATACAATGAGCTCCCGGTGAATCCGAAGGCCACTTGCCAGTCCCTACACTACCAACTGTAAAATACTAGAATTCAGCATGAAAACCCAGCTCATCACTGTGTCGAATGCAACACTCCTACGTTGGTAGCCCATTATAAACAATGACAGAAATTCAAAACAGCTGTCTCTAGGACTGAAGCCAGGCGTATTCAGATTTTCAGAACGCCTGCAGTTAACGGTTTGCGAATTCAGATTCATCTACAGATTCACTTATTTTGTTTTGTTGATTTTAAACTTTTTTCGGGCATCAAACTTATATTGTGAGTAATTTCAATGAGTATTTCGTTTTTTTTCAAGTTGGATAGTGTTTTCTAGTCTTGGTATTTTCAAGTAAGTTATTATTGTAACTAATCTTACAGAGGATGGAGCCATCAATTGACTTAGTTTATATTTTTATAGAGACACTGTTTTCTGTTTTGTGGATGGAAGGATGGCGATAAGAAAAAATGTTGATCCACTCATTATTATTATTTGCTTGATTAAAGCAACTTACTACAGTATCGGTAGTAGAGTTCTCTCTTCAGTTCTCTATTTTTGTATTTTTTTTCTAATTTTGGTTATTATTAGACATAGGAATATTCTTAACTTAAATATTACGCTTAAACTCATGTATGTTGTAAACCTACAGAACCACAATGTATAATGAGCTTCACCAAGATTTCCCCTCACGAGCCGCCACTGAGTAACACATCATCAATAACACATAATGTGTTAGCAAATATGATTAAATAAATAAAATAGATTTATTTAATCATATTTTGATTACTATATAGCTACTGCGGAGGGTCTTTTTGATCACTCTGTATAAAATATAGTAGCCAACTGAGTAGAATAATATTAATGGAAGCCTTAAAACTTATTACTACCTTCATTAGCAACTTATTCCTTCCTTCATAAAGCAACACTCGAATAATTTCTCTCCAACTATGATGTTTTTAGTTTTGTACTAGAAGTTACCCGTGCTTCGCAACGGAGCTTCACAAAACAAAGCTAAAATTGATTTCTTCTCTACTATGTGTATCAAAGATAGGCCTATTATTTCTTTTTTCTGGATTAGGCCTTAAAATATTGTATAGCCAAATGCTATGCTAAAACTGAATATATATACATATAAGGGAGGGAAAAATAGTTTAAATTTATTGAGAAATTCATTTCATCCAATAAAGTAATAAATTAGACCAATTCAGAAATTAATGGGAAAAATATTAATATAAGGAGATGGAGAGAAGTATAATTGTGGCATAGGCTCCATGTTATTCTTGACGGGTAAACAAACACATTAACACAACTGTATTTACTTAATGTAAGTAGTATTTATGCTACTTTACAGTAAACATATTTATCTTTTGTCAAGTAAGTTACCTGTAAGCTCAATATTCCCGTTAGCAGTTAGCATTTTTTAAGAAGGCCCGGTATTAATCTCATTACTCTTGCAAATGCCACAAATGACAAAAAATGTTCTTAAAATGCGAAAATTATAAACCAACTGAAATCCCCTTCAATACCTCCTCCTTCACTACAAATCTTCATCACCACAATTTTCAGTACCGTACATCTATTCCATCAGATAATTCCATAACAATTTTGTAATTTTTATCAGACCACTAAACTTGGCAAATTTCAATAATAGTTTGATTAGTTACTATTTTCCAATATGTAATTTCAACACTCTAATATCATAGTGTATAGCAATTCGTAAAAATCGAAAAGTTTATTTTTAATTACATCAAGTTGAAAATAATTATCAGCAAAATAAAAATTATGAGCTAAAAAATTCAATAGATATTGTTTTATAAGGTAAAAATCAATATGGTTCATAAATAATTGAAAACAAACGAAGAACTGATTCTATTTCGATAAAAAAGCTAAGATAATATTGATTTCAGTTCGAATTTATTTGCAAAAAAAATGTGACCAAGCCTTGGATCGAACCCACGCCACTCAGGTCGTGAGATTCTGTTGTCTGCAGTGCTACATACTGCGCTACCACGGCAGTTGAAGAAATTGCGACTTAAAGCAGTACTAAGATTGAGAGGTTAGAAACTGACTCGTTTCATTTATGATGAATGGCTACAGGAAGTATTTTAGCTTAGCGAATGAAGTGATATTTTAGCATCAATTCTGAAAAATCTAGAAATAAAATTGAAATTTGGGCTTCGAGGTGCAGAAGATCGAAATTTTTGGAAGCTGTTTGCAAAACTTCAAGCTTTAGATCAATCCCGTTTTTTCGGAACTCAATCCACAAAATTAGCTTGCACCTTGCTAATAAACACACACACACACGCACACACACACACGCAACCGTACCTTCTTTTATTTATTTAGATAACATGAATAACATCAGAATACGACTGTTAGGTGCAGAACAGCACATATTTATGACTTAATTTGAAACATGTATCCTCAATTCCTACGGGTAGTCGGAAGGTTAACGATAACGTAACATATTAATCATATCGCGTGATTCAGCTTTACTTCTTCTTCTTCTTCTTCTTCTTCTTCTTCTTCTTCTTCTTCTTCTTCTTCTTCTTCTTCTTCTTCTTCTTCTTCTTCTTCTTCTTCTTATATTTGTCTATTCACTGTCGTGATTTTGAAAAACAATATAAACTCTTTCCTTCTCTGCCTCCTTTTCAACATTTCTCTTTCTTACTCTTTCTCCACTTCCTTATTCTGTAAATGAATAGTTTAATTCAATGTTATCTTAATCCTCGTTCATACTATAAAAGTCATTCATCTTTCTTATTTGCAGCTTTCAACTTTCCTTCATCCTCCTATAATAATTATTCTTCCCTTCTCCGTATTCCTCTTCACCTTGTAATTCATCTGTAATTCGCTGTCCCTCCCCTATTTCCCCCTTCATTCTTCTGTTTTCTTTTTCTTTTTCTCCTTCTCCTCATCCTCATCATCCCCCTCTTCTTCCTCCACTCCTCCACCTCCTTCTCACTCCTCTTCTTCCTCCTTATTCTCATTCTCCTTCTCCTCCTCCTCCTCCTTTTCCACCTTCTCTCTCCTTTTCCTCCTCCTCTTCCCCATTCTCTTCCTCTTCTTCCTCCTCCTCTTCCCCATTCTCTTCTTCTTCTTCTTCCTCCTCCTCTTCCCCATTCTCTTCCTCTTCTTCCTCCTCCTCCTCTCCATCAAATTCTTTCTCCTCTTCCTCCTCCTTCTCATTCTCTTCCTTCTCATGTTCCTCCCCTCCTTCCCTATCTTCTTCGTCTTCTTCTTCTTCCTCCTCCTTCTTCTCCTTCTTCTCCTTCTTCTTCTCTTCCTCCTCCTTCACTCCTCTTCCTTCTCCTCCTCTCCCCTCCTCACTCCTCTTCCTCCTCCACCTCCACCTCCTGCTCCTTTTTCTCCTCCTCCTACTCCTCCTCATTTTCTTCTTCTTTCTCTCTCACTCTTCTCCACCACCACTTCTTCTTCCATCAGCCCATCTCTCCATTGTTAACTTTTGACGTTTATTCGCTCACATCATAATCATGACAGCGCAGAATGGCAACTGAACCCGTTCAACTGCACGCATGCATTGTCTCTTTGACTGCTGCTCTCTGCTCTCAGCTGCCACTCCATCTATCTAATATTCTAAAATTCTAAACCGATCTGCGCTCAAAGTTGCTTCTGCATAGGACGACATAATGCTAAAAAGACCCCCTATGTGCCTCCTAACCAAACCCCCCCCCCCTATCATTTTACCCCCTCAACTATATCCCCATCATCTCCTACCTCCTCGCCTATTCTTGGCTACCCCCAATTAATCACTCCAATAACCCTTTCTCCTCCCAACTTTATTTTCCTCCCATGTCATTCCTAGAATTGTCTCCCCCCTTAAATTTATCCCCACATCACTGTTAGTGCTCACCAATTCATTCGGACCCCGTATCAGGTCCCCTCGGTCACTCTAATAACCTTGTCTCCCTCAATTTTATCCCAATGTCTTTCCTTGAACCACTTCCCCTCTATCCTATCACTCTCAGATCACAGATCACCCCTCCACCTCCTTATCTAACCGTTTGAATATCTTATCATTACCTTCAGTCAGTCTTGAAAACACTTCCCATCCATACAGACCTTTAAACTAGAAACCCCTCCCCCACAAAGCGACGTTTGATATGATCACGTGATAAATGCCGTGTCGTCTTTTGCCGGATTTAATTAATTGTCATCTTGCTTCTCTCATATACTTTCAAAGTACAGTACTGCATCTTATGTGAGTGGTGTAATTGTGCTGATGAAGTCTGCAAACTATGACAGTAAATATTAATATACATTAGTCACATAATATATACATATAATATTATATAATATAGATTTATAATACATAATATTTATATAATATTTTATTAAATATTTCACAGGATTCAGCTTCTAGCTAATTCAGAATGAGAATTTGTAATAATTTATTACATACTCAGCAATAATAATTTACAGTTTAGAAATCGAATCATGATAGTACATTTATTGTTAATGATTGAATGCTCACAAAAATATATTTATCACAAGTAATTAAATGGTACATGAAACACTCTTGAATTCAAAAATATTTAGTTAATGAAAACATAACAACCCGACAATTTCGCAATGATAATGTTACTCAATAATAAACCAAGCATCAATCATGTTCATAGATTCGTTTTTGCTCACTGCACGATAAAACACTTGTGAAACTTTCTAAAATTATCATTCCATGAATAAAGAAAACTATATTCTATAGACTATCGCCTGTAAAGCATTTCTTCGGAACGTGACTCTCTCCCACACTATACGTCATCGAAAAATGTGACATCAATTACAGACTCATGACAAATGATAGCAAACCAAACTCTTGGCAAGGGTTGAGACGCAAGTGAGGAAACATCGAAAGGCTCCTGACAATACTTATTACTGAGTTGAACAAACCCAACATTCCATATAACTTCATAGATGATAATCACGTCACACACGGTAGTTCGGAACCTACCTGAGGTTTTAGGTCAATTTATCATTCATCATCATCACCAATAAATTATTACTCAAGAATACGTCTTCGTTACATGTGGATATCATATTTCGAAAGAATCAAGAAATTTAGTAAGAAATAGCCAGCAACAATTGATTGACTGAAGTTTGACTAACTGTAGAGAAAGTATTTTTTTATTCATTTACCAAAAACTATTGATTCTTCACAGTGCATGCACTAAAAAGGTTAATCGTTATAAATAAACAGACTTTGAGTTAAAGTAGTTAAAGTAAAGAAAATAACAAATCTAATGGAATATCGAGTTCCAAACATATTGTTGTTACACCATTTACACCATGTTACACCACAGTTGTTCCGGTTGTTACACCATTATTGTGATGATTATCAATTTTCCAAGTTTCAGTTTACCAACCAAGTTTTAGTTCACCAATCTCTGGTGAGCTGAAACAAAAGTCTAGAATAATATACTGTAGCCTATATTGCTAACAATATACTGCAAGTGCTACGAAGGGTAGTTGGATGTTCTATCGACATGAACGTCAGCCATTGGTCAAGAAAACCTCCCACTGGGGGAGTGGCTTGTCTTGGCCAATAGCATGCGTTCTTCTTGATAGGTCGTATCGCCAATCGTATCCCTCGCTATTCATTATAATTTATTCTGCTGCTGATTTCTTCATTTCTTTTGTTTCAGTTTTCCAGAGATTGATAACCGTACAACAACCAAAACCTGTGTCTCAATATTCTAATAAATTTGTGGCTAGGACAGCTTCGAATTATTTTATTCATTATAAATAGCTGCTATATAATCTTCACTACTACCACAGAGAAGTTCTTTACTTCTCTGTGCTACTTCAAAACGAGTGAAAAATTATTATAGCGTAGTAACAAAACATTAAATCTCTGATATTGGAACAGATCTCGAATAATTTGAAGTTCAACCATTGATCGATTCATTAATTCTAAGTATGATCCCAGTTCAAATCCATTGATTAGTAACAACTACCTAATGATGTGTTGTGTTGAATTTTCAATTCAAAATTACAGGAGAGTCTTGAGCAGATACTATTTTTCTATTATAGCACGTGAATTCAAGAAGTGCTACAAAAATGGTAATCTGTAGTAGGAGTAGGCCTACTGAATATGACAAGACACAACTTCATTAATGCACCTAACGTCCTAGATGCTTGTGTGACTTATAATACGGATTGCTCATTATAAAGCTTCATCTCTACAGAGAGTCCCATGAAAATAGTGATCTCTGTTAGTACCTTCACGATATTCTTACTGATTCAAATTCTTCGCCCACGTGAATTATTCTTTCCTTTATAATCATTGTTAAGTGACAATAAATTGCAACTAAGTACAGTCACTTATTTCGACTGTCATACAGTTCCAGTCATAAATAAGGAAATTCATTACTTTAGCACTGTGATTGGAACGTGGAAATTACATCATTCTCCCGAATAGTAACCAAATAGTAGCAGCTTGACACGATAATAATATTTCAGGTGTATTTTTGAAATCCAACTGACACAACGTTGACATTACTGTCATTACAGTCTTTGTTACAATCGCAATAATTTTCACAATTGATGAGACTGTTGTGATGAGTATTGTATTTTCAGTCGAAATTCGTTTGTTTTTACAACAATTAAATCTTTTTGAACAAAGCGAGACAGGCTAATTAGCATAGAAATAATATTTCGTTGTATTTTCAAGTAGAGGAAAAAAACTGAGAAGTGCAATGGCATTTTTTTGATTCTAGAAAGACTCAATACAGAATACGTTTAAAAATTATTTTATTAATTGTAGAGAAATGTCAAGATTGACATTATTGTACTATTTTATATTCCACTATACAAACACAACGTAGAATCGCATTTTTTAATACAAAAGGCATTGTAGAATTTCAAAGAATGATGGATATTTTATGAATTTTTCACGAAAATAATTGAATTATTGATTTATTCACTTGTTTTATATCAATTATACCGAACAATACTAATCTTTGCACTTGGTAAACTACTTGTATACATATAGGTATTTGGTTGATAATCTTTTTTCCAAATACGGTATAATTATCTTGAATTCATTTCGTCCATCTGCGATTATTTGTAATTCATTACAAATAAATTTGTTTCGTTTATAAGTGTAAACACAAAACATAGCTAGTTTCAGACGCTTGTGGTCTGAACACGCACACTTGATACAGTACAATCTATACACAGCTGATTAAATGTATTAAACTATTCTTAACAAGTGCTTGCAATGCAAAACGCTTTCTTAGCGAATGAACCTTTTTTAATAATCTTGGAAATATGGATTTAAAATTATGACCGAAGCAAATCACTTGATCACATCAAGCTTGAAATGGTTCTGACCGCGGATACTACAATACAAGATAGGTTCATCAATAGGATTCGCAGAAGTCTGCTGCGATTATGATATAGGCTAGATAAGAACTGGTTACCATGGAAGCTTTAATAAAGCAATTGTCGGTTCAGGGTGACTTCACACTTTTCAAAGCGTTAATCCTACCGTGTATTCTAGTATCCGTGGTACTGAAGGTATCCATATTACCTTTTGAAAATGCATAGAATGATAAATATGTTTTGTATGTTTTCAATTTAATATTTTATTATACTGTATATTATCCACTAGTTTTGATGTATTGGACCTACAACATCCACAACAATACATTACATCCTATACATTTTGTTTATTGTAGCCTATTACTTTTTGAGGCATCAACATTATTTCTGATCAAACAAAAGTGATGAGATAATTAGTAAGGTCTAGAACACAATCAAAATATCATAGACGAGCCGTGTAGTCGGCCTCCGCTTTATTGATTGACAAGTGCACTGAAATAAATGGAATGGATAGTTGGCTGTGATGCCAGAGACGAGAGACGACTGTGTGTGTGTGTGCTGGTGATTTGAGAATGGTCTACGCTTGGCATGGATCACCCGGAGGTAGGAAGATAGAAGAGGAAAGAGATGTAGGCTAACTGTAGAGGAGGAAGAAGGATAGAAAGGTAGTGAGATAGATGAGAGAAGAAAGAGATAGAGTGATAGGGGAGTAAAAATAGAAAGAGAGAGAGAGAGAGATACAATGGGTAAGAGAGGAAGGCTAATCTCACAACCACGTGAAATAATCTACAACTACTCAAAAACTCAACTCTATGAAGCAGTGATTGAAATCACTGATGATCGGTGCTCATCCAATGTCAACAATATTCAAGATCAATTGGATAATTCGTGGGAACTCCATTTCAAGGCTTTTGTAGACGAACGAATGTTTATGAAATGATAGTTTTTCATTGATTACTACTTTGTTACATCCTTCTCGTGGACAGGATTTATATTGAAAACGAAATAAATAATATAACAGCTGAAGGATAATCGAAATAATAAAAGATATAATATAAATTATAATAGATCAACTCTACTACTCTTATAATAAACTAATGTCTACTCAAACATTTCATAGAGTAAGCTTGTAATTTTTAATCCAAGTTAATAAAATAGAAGATCTTCAAATCCATTTGAAGGCCAACGAGGGATGTTTGTTACAAAATATTTTGAATGATTTCATTTCGATTGGCTTCGACTTTCAAATCTTCGACTAGATTTGAAGAAATCTTTGAACTTGATTTGATAATATCCAATATCCAATCTCAAAACTCGACTGCACCAAATCTTCAACTAATCTTAAAGAAATTTGATGGTCTTTCTTCATATCTGGCAAGTGATTGCACTCATGAATATTTTCCATTACCAAAAGGAGCAGATTAATGAATTCATGTTTACACAGTTGGCGTGAATGTTTTCAAAGACGGGAAATCTCACAGACTGCGGGTGAAATTCATCCTCTCTTCCGATAAGGAGGCTGTATCAAAACACAGCGTTCAATATAAAAATAATTACTCGCCTGAAGTTGATAAATGACACACCCTGTGGTTATTGTTCGATATTCTAAAGCGCACACAATCTCCAATAAGCTGCTTTCCAGTTTCCAGTCACTCGTTGCGATGATTTGCATAATGATAATAAAATTGATATTGATTTTGTATGTTATCATCGAAGGGCTCTACTTTTTAGTACTATATAGTTGTCACCACCTTATTACAAAATCAATTAGTTTTGTGCTTGTTCTAGTTACTCGATGTCTCAAGAGTAATCTTGTTTTTGTTTGAGATTGATGGTGATGAATTAGTTGGATGAAAACAGGAATTTACGAGTAAATCTGAATAAAATCACCTCTATAGCATGGA
The DNA here is from genome assembly GCA_017141395.1 of Laodelphax striatellus. Taxonomy (NCBI): domain Eukaryota; kingdom Metazoa; phylum Arthropoda; class Insecta; order Hemiptera; family Delphacidae; genus Laodelphax; species Laodelphax striatellus. The sequence continues at coordinate 10,260,344 of CM029534.1, forward strand.
TCGATAATAGCGATACTTTGGTTCAATTGTTTTCAGTATCTCATAATTCATTTGGTTTCTAATAGCGCGATTTTTTGTAATTTTTCAGAATTCGGTTGATGTAGGCCGCCATTTTCTTTCCTGATTCCTTGTTTACTTATACGTTGTCAGTCGACATAGTTTCAGTGTTATCTCTAAAAGTTTAGATAAGGGAACGCTTATAAATGGTAATATCGGGGTACCGAGCTCTGCTCGAGGGTAGGCCTACAAAGGCACAGGAATGGAAATTTTAAAGGAAAAAAAGGAATGAAATTGAACAATTTTTTAAAGTACAGCCATCAGTCTTATGCACTGATTCATCATTGCACTATAAAAAAAGTAATCTGAGCTTTCGAAATATTATGAATAATCGAGTTTGAATGCATATCATTTGAAAAATCGCACATGTGGTAAAATTTTGCTTCATAGAAATAATAATATGAGTTGACAACTATTTTTAGCTCAGCTGTTTTGATGAACTCTTGACGATTTCTCTCAAATAAATAAAAACAGATCACATGGCTAACTTCATGCCTAAAATTTAAAAACAATGATACAATATGGAATATTTTCAAAATTTCAAATTCCTTTTAATTTTCTATAGATAAATTAAAATCAGAAAAAAAGGGGAATAGGAGCAGCTTATGTGTTTCGATATTTTTCTCAATTCTAGTAATGGAACCGCTGGTTTTACCAACAACATCAAGAACCGACGGAAAATTGTTTCTTCCTGTCAGCTGATTCTCTGTCACTGTCTCAGCAGCTGAAATAATAATCTTGTCTCACTCACACACTCACTCGCTCTCACTCTTTCTCATCATTTACAGCCGACGGAAATTTCTTTCTTCTGTCAGCTGATTCTTAAAGGATCAATTTCTCCTTTTTTAGGTCCTTTAGCGAGTTATCCCAGGGATGAGACCCGGCGCAAACTAATTTTTGTATCACAAACCTCCTATATTCCAAATTTCGTCAAAATCGTTAAGCTGCGTCCATACTGAACAAACTTTTGACAAACATGTTTGTTGAAACAGTTTGGACAAATTTTATTTTGTTTTACAAACAATGTTTGTCCGTGGCCAGTGTGGACGCGATACAAACAAAATGTTTGAACGTGTGTGTAAGCCAAGGAGGAAGAAAACCATGGAGAGCGTTTTTTGAGTTCTAGGCGCATCTTGATCTGCGCAGTGTGAACATTATGAAAACTCTCTATCCTCCTTGGGTAGAACAGATTTTGTGTCGCGCCGCCATTTTTGTTTGGACTATTAATGTTTGCTCTGGTAGCGAAAACTAGCAAACTGTTTGTAGAGTATACTTTTTTAGCATGGCGCCTCATGAATAGCTTGTTATTTGAAATTTCCATAGCAACAAGTGATGTTACCAGTATTCAATTTCCATAACAAGGTCGTAGCCAGGAAAAATTTATAGATAAATACAAATTAAATAGACTTAAAATAATTTTAATACAATCATCACGTAATCTTTGAAAAAATTAAAAATCTACATTAATTAATAATTAAATAATTAATAATTATAATTTAATTAATAATTAAAATTAATACAAAATCAACACAAAAAATATGATAACATAAGAACATATGATGATTCGATATCATCACACACAGCAAACGCCGAAAATGTTTGGCAAAACAGTATAGCAGAATTCTTTTAACTTGTCAGAAAACAGCTGGTTTAACGTTAGTAAACGAGCGTAAATCAATCAACTGTTTCTGACAATTTAAAAGAATCCTGCTATAATTTTTGTTTGACAAACAATGTTTGTCCGAACTTTTAAAAATGTTTGTTCCTTGAGTTCCTCAACAAACATGTTTTTCAAAAATGTTTGTCAAACATTTGTTGAGTATGGACGCAGCTTTAGAGCCGTTTTCGAGATCCGTTGGACATACAAACATATAAACATATAAACATATATATAAGCATATGAACATATAAACATATAAACATATAAACATATAAACATATAAACATACAGAAATTGCTCGCTTAATATAATAGGATAAGAGACATAAGTAAAGCCTATTATGGTACTATTCAAATTACATATATTTATAAATAAATTATTCATATCTGTAAATCTGTAAGAATAAGTCGACTGGCAACCGAAAAGTTATAAGACTTATTCAACTTGAAGAATACTTATAAGAACTCATAATAATAAAGAATTCATACGATCCATGAATATAATATGAAACCATAATATTCTAATGAAAAGTTATAAGACTTATTCGAATTAAAGAATACCTGTAAGAATTCATAATAATAAAAAATTCATACGATCCATAAAATATGATATAAAATAATAATATTCTTATGTCACTTATAATACAATTAATAAGAATAAATGAGCTTTACTGCGCCAAAAATGTGAGAAATGACTGGCATAAGGAAATCACTTTCGACTGGCAAATTCCAATGGAAAAGAATAGACAAAATTTTAATGTTGTAATTGTTCGCCTGATCCAATGTAGCAAAATAATTGTGGAGAATATGAAAAAATCATGGAATTCACCTTATTATGAGATATGTTAGTTACATGAATTTAAGGAGGGGTTTCTGTTGAAAATCCCACTCTTCGGAAAAAATGTTCTCTTTTAATTATTGATTTTCCTACAAAGTGTAATTGAGATTAGAATAAAGTAAATCTCCTTTAAAATGTTTGGTATAACCGCATTTTCCTTGATTAGGTTTCAATTATTCAAGAATGATCAAATCACATAGCCTGCAATGGAAAACTAACCACCTACGAAAGAACGCAGAACATTAGCTAACAGTTTAGTACAGTTAGCAATATTAGACGAATTGGTCTGTCTCTCAATAATAATTAGAAGCTTCTTACTTGAAAATAAATAAACACTCAATGCACTGATAATGAATCGCTCAAATAATATTAGCGAGAAAGTTCAAATGACGGAGTATAATTTATAGAATAGACTTCTCAGACGAAGGCAATTAGTACTACCTGTCAAACAGTTTTGCTGTGTTTGCCAGCCATTCAATTCATATTCAAATTCACCCACATCATTAATATTGAGATGTAGCTGTTTGGATTCGCTTTAAACGTAGGAGTTTGACTTCAAAGCAATAAATCATGTTTGGAATTTCAGACAACTCAATGCATGAGTAGGCCTACAAATATTCGGGCAAACCAAGAAAACAGGCGGTTCTTAGCAACGCTTTATTAGGGTACATTATGAACTCGTCGGCAAAATCCGACGAGTGAAATTTAGCAGTACTGACTCGAATAAAGGAAGTGAACCAAACGAAATAAATATTCAAGTGAAAGGACTTTCTATGCAGAGTTTGTCAAGTCAAGTAATTCCAGAAAATGTTTTTAGGCTAAGTTTTTGACTTACCCTTAACATGGATCAATTCTGGCTTTAGAGAAATTTATTATCTGATCAAAAAACTTATAACTGGAGGAGAGTAAAACGTTCATCACCAATCAGAAGTGAGGAAAAGCTTTCTGTATGCTTGGACATCCATACCCAATTTTCACTTTTAATTTTTGAATCTTAAGCAAAATCCAAAAGTGTAACACAATATCAAACTCCGTAGTGTATACATTGTATACCAACCACTTTTGGGTGTTTTTCCTTTCTAAAATATATTCCTTCTTTTCTCTCTCACTCTCTTTCTCTCTCTTCCTTTCTTTCTAGTACACATAATTTAGTATATAATTTTATTATAATAAAAGTTTATTCAAAGAGAATCTCTTTTATTTTTTGTTGCTTCCCATACGTCTCTCAAGACCTGAGAGACCCAAGCCCAAGGAGATTATACAAATCAATTGCCCTTGATCAAATTCGAAAGTTACAATCAATATGACACCAAATACAGACTTCCCAATCAGTGGTGCAATTGATTATCTCTACAAAATCATACCTATTTGCATGAGAAAGGATTATTAAGATAACAAACACCGCTGGTGGCCCACATAAAATCCTTCATCGCTGGTCATGTGGGATTACATGGCGTTTTCGGGGATCATTCTCAGTGACAGATCTAACGAACATGTATATACACGTAGCATATAGTATACTTACTATATATGGATTGACAATCCATATGGAATGGTCAGATCATTGTTAGTTTAGCAGAATAACGACGGACAGTAACTTGTAATAGAAGCAGAGTTTCAAACTTTTTTGTCCTTGGTTTAGTGCAATTATAAGTGGATTTTTGACCTTCTAATCTTGGTTCACTGTAGTGAAATCACAAGTAAAAGTTGAAAACTGTAGTACCAATAATTTTTAGAGTATGATCAGTATGAAAATTGTTTCTGTACGCTACATGGTTTAGTCAAATTTAGTCTTAATTTGCTACACATTTGGAAGATGAACTTGTAATTTTATTTCAAATTGACTTCTCAATTTGTAATGTGTGATTTGAACAAAGTATGCTTATAAAGTATTGATTGGATTCATGAATTACATGCAGTATCAGACTAGAATGCTGTGATAAGAAAGAGGAGAAAATTAATGTTCTGAACTTACAGTATATGAATAATGTGTTGTATTGAGAATGTTAAAAATTTTAATAAACTAAGCTGTATGTATTTTGTTGTAAACTGAAATAATGTATTCTGTTCCAGAACAAGAAACTTTATCATCAAAATCAACTTTGAATCAATTCTCAGATCATCATACACGCCTACATCCAATGAAACTAGCATCCACGTGCAAGAACTAATCCAAATTTCGGTACAAAACATTTATATGCAAATGGAAAATTTCCATTTAACTACTAAACCGAAGCCTATAGCGACTTGGTCTATTCATACGGGATCTGTTAACCAATTCAAATCGAATCATACTTGACGTAGGTCAACAGCAAGCTGATTTTGATTTGACTGGAATTAAACCTAACTGAATGTAACTTTATCGTACATTCATCCGTAGCTATTGTTCAACGATAGCCTTGATTCATCTCATACATAATCACCAGAGCAGGTGATGCTATACAGAAGTAAGAAACCCATATTCCTATGAATTTTTAGTAATACTGTTGAAAAATGAACTATTTTTCATTTTTCAGAAACCAAGCTAACTATCGCCCTATTTTTCAAAACATGCAAACTAAGAGCCAAACTAGTTTTGGTTTCAAATATAATTACTCAAAATAATAAAAAAGAGCCTAATATTATCATGAATAGGTAGACTCACATAAAAAATCGAGTATTGTTTAAAAATAAATATAAGCACAAAAAATGAACTACTTATTTTTTAAAGAATGACAATTTCAATTAGAAATAAAACACTAAAGGGTATTGTCAATTCCACTGTTTTATTGTTTTGAGCATAAAAACAGAAACTATAAAACAGTGGAATTGACAATACCCTCTAGTGTTTTATTTCATTACGGAGTTCCACAACATCAACCAGATGTCTACAAATAAATTTCAATTAGCACTTTTTATGATAACTAACAATCATGGACAGAAAATGTTCTCATGATCAGACGAATTTTCATCAGAAATCGGAAACTTCATTTGTGTAACTTATAAATAAGCAGTGAAAAATTAATATTTTTTTAATGATGCCAACAGGCACTGTTCCATTATAATTATCGATAAAAAACATTTACTCATGAATTGCCTCATAAATAAGCTAATTTATATCATAAAACCAAAATTTCTCATGCATTAAATTAATAAGCAGAAATAAAAAATTGCTGACTTTTTCAAAGTATGGAAAGGAAAAAGGATTTTGGATTTTGGATTTTTTCAACTAGCTAGAGCTAGTACTGTTTTATAATAATTACCAATCACAAACAGAGAATATTCATATGAACATGTGCAGAAGTTACATGAAAAACACGAAGTTATAATCAAGAACAAACTTACCGGCAAGTAAGCACAGATCCGACCGATACACGAGACAGGAACACAAACTTACTTTACTCAACAGAGTTCAGACACCGACTGACTGACCGACTGACGTACGGCGCGAAGACTTGCGCTCTATGCCCCCCTACCCAGGGGGGGCACCTCCCGGTATCCCCCTTGAGGGGAATCCCCACCACCCATCAATTCACTTCTCAATCATCGTCTGTTCGTCCATTCAGAAACTCTTCCTCCGTACTCTGTATCAACAAAAACTCTTTGATAGCATCTTCTCTTTCAACTTGGAGAAATATATTCTTCAACTTACCCATGATGATGCACAGTAGATAGTGGTGATTTGCTCCTGTTCTTTATGGCCTTGTTTTCTTCGTGGCTGAGAAATAAAGTGTCTGGTCTAGTTTTATCACAAGTGAAATAAGGTGAAGTGAGTCAATTTAAACAAATACCAAGTTATCATGTAACTTCTGAAAAGTATTCTTTTACTTATATTAGTTTCATTATGTTCATAGTTGAAGGATAGTTTTGATTTTCTATCTAATACCGCAAAGTCAAGTTATCATTTCTTTTTTGCGAAAGTTTCCTCTTCCTATTATTATAAACAGTTTCATCACTTTTATAGTTGAAATATAGTTTTTGTTTCTTATCGAATAAAGTTCAAAACTGCAAACGAAATCGATTTTTTAATTTGTAGATCATCGTGGATCAAAAAATTCATAACTGAAGACCAAAACTTAGTTCTAATCTGAATTTTACAATAAGCACAGTATAAATAGACCATTCTATTGATAAAGAACTAGGCTACTTGAACATAGAGTGAAATATTTCACGGCACATGAATCTGAATTACAATTTGAGAGCAATCCAATGGATATGGTATATACTGAGGCAACAAATGACGTTTTGTCTGTTGTGTCAAAAAAATTGGCCCAATCTCCCAATCAAAAAACGACTTGAAAATAATTAAACACAAAGTAGGTAAGAGTCTGAAAGAGTCACAATACTCAATCACAAAAACAACTTAAGAATTTATACTTGAACACAAAATAGGTAGCTATCTGGTCTTTCTTTTTTCAAAGAGGAAGGAATATATTCATGAAGTATACAATTCAATAAGAATAACGCATGCATTTAAAAATGATGACAATATTGTTTTCACACTAGAATTGACGACATGCAGTCAAATTTTTCTGTAAATAACATAAATGTTACTCACTGGACTGAAGCGCTTTCAAGTTCCTTTGAACTCTTTTTCAACAGTGAAGGTCTTGTATGATGACAATTATTATAGGTTAAATGTTATAATATTTTTTGGAATAACGTTGGCTTAGATGAGAGAAGAGGTGCAGGGAATTGAAATCAACATTTTACTCCATTTGCACTAAATTTCCACGAGAAATTCCCTATTCCTTATCTGGAGCTATTTTTATCATCATCGATTATTCTTGATGTTACAGCAATGACATATACAAGGTCAAAACGGTAATACCCGGTATATGTATAGGATAGGACTGTAGGGATCAAGTTACATAATATAGATACTCAGATTCAGAGTGGGACAATATACATTATACAGGTGTGATTATAGATCTAGGATAAGGGACTTTGGGGCACAGAGTACCGTACGATATAGGACAATTACGTTACCAACAACTGAAAGCTCTATTAATTTCATGACACGCTTATTCCCTATTCGCCATTCGAATGGGAGTAGTTACAACTGAGCTAAAAATATCCGTGATTACCTCTCAATGGAATTTCAGATCCGAATCATTCCAATCATGATCCCAATCATCCATTGATTAAGCATGTCTCGGACGCATACATCAAAACACATTGATCTAATCAATGTGACTCCATCAATTTAGGTAATCAATATCGTGGACTGATTGCTTAAACGTGTACACGTTTTCAATAGTAGAGGTCGCATGTGAATGATGTTTATTGAAAGGAACGTTCTCAAAAGTTATTGGAGAAATAAACATGTATCTATCTTAAACGTGGAGGAAAATTGAATCACACGATTTGCTTGAGACATTAGATAAATAGTATCCTATCGCATCATTGCTTTCATTATTCCTTTCACAATATTTCTTTAATTGTTTTAACATGATAAACTCCTCATATCAGCCGGTGACATTCGAATCATATATATAAGGAAATGAAAGACTTTAAAGTATGTTATTAAAAGAAAAAAACTATTGCACTGTATTTCTTATTCTCATGTATTTACAATTTTTTAAAGCGTAGTAAAATGAAGGCAAGTCTATTCTACGATAAACTCCTCATCAAATCCCTCATCTCCTCATAAGATTTTTCAACATTGTAGGTAGAATATTATTTACAGGCACTATATTTCATTATCTTAGTATTTTTTCGAGGGTAATGCCCACATGAACTCGAGCGTGGGTAATGGGAAGGATGAGCATAGAAGTTGGAAGATGTAACAACATACTGCTCTTTGGACTGCCTGGATCGACAACTTTTACTCCCAAATATGGGATTCATCAATAAGAGCGATTAGTGCCATAGAGACTAAAAACGTTAAGAAGAAAATAAAATGTTCAAAAGGATCATTCATTAATTCCAAAAGTTCCTGTTGTACATTAAGTATCATTTATACATTACTGAATAAGTAAAAAGATTGATTGCAAAGGAATAAAATAACAGAATATCAATATAACCGATGGAAGCTCTCAAGATGAGATTAATTGGAAGTAAATAGGGCAGGAACTCCACTCGTTTAACATTGGTGGGGGGGGGGTTAAGAGAAGAAGCGATAGACCGCACCCCCGACCTATCCCCCTCCCCGACAACCTCGGATGAATGCAGGATAATCAATTCTGAAGGGTGTCTGAACAGGCCATAAGCGACCAGCGCCTATATCCAGCCAATATTCAATCCAGATAATCAACGTAAGCTCAAGAATGGAATTCCATCAGTGTTGTGAAGTGTAACAAGAAGGTTGAAGCTGGATTAAAGCCCTTATCGGAAACAAATTATAATTCTAATTGGTGCAAGAACGAAGAGAAAATAATCAAACAAATTAAGCTGGATCAAACACGAATAATGAGAGATTAATTCAACAATTATTAGACGAATATTATTCTATCAAAAAACAAATGAAAAATATCAATGTTAGCCAGGGGCGACCCCAAGAGGAGGAATAAAGGGGATAATATAGGGGGTATATTTTTTCTAGGTATTCATACATTATTCCATGGTGGTACATCACCCAGCTCCCCCCTGAATTTTTTTTTCTAATCTGTCAGGTTCCTTGTTTTCGAGTTGGGTCGCTTTTATTGATTCATTCTGAAGGTTTAATAATTACCTAAATTTAAGTTACATTTTTATTTGAATACCTAGACGAAATCAGTTTCACATTGTTGGAATGTATAATTGGGCTTCGACCCAAATGAAACTGGTCTAATCATTTCCTTACGATTTATTCTGAAGCAGTGAAAATTGAAATAGACCAGAAGTCCCAAAAAGAAGATCTAATAAGAAGTTTGAAATGCCTACGTTGATGTCTACAAGCAAGTTCTGTTGTGAAACATTTTATTGTCATTCTGTCCACAAGACGAGGATGTTACGAAACAGTGACCAATGAAAAAGAAAAAAAACTATTATTTTAGGCCTGCAATGACGTCATACCAACAACTGTCACCATCCAAAATAAATTTCGAAACCCACAAATTTTCTCAAACGATAAATTCCGAATCTCTGGATATATATATATATATATATATGCTCCTAATTATTTAAGACTTGGGGATTTCAAACTAAGATTCAATGTTATCGAACAATTATTAAAATTTATCATTTACGTCTCCCCACCGTTCAAAGCCATACACTGATAAAATGATAATTTACGTTTCCAAGGCTATCACAGATATACAGATTATTTTCCATAGTTTTTTGTTGTTGTCTATGACTTGGTGTACATGGGTAGTAAAGTGTAGAATTCTAAGCAAAAAATTAATGGGATTCAAAGCTTTGTTCTCCGTTATAACTGTACAAGTACATGTCTAGTGTATTGGTACGTTTCAAGTCAGCTGTTTAACTAGAGTTTATTTTATTGGATGGAATTTGTATTTGTACAAACGCATTGGAGATATATTTTGAAATGATTCAACATAAAGTTGATTGCACCAAGCAAACTTCAAGAATCGGTACAGTTATAGAGAAGGATGAAAACTTTTTCAGATGTTTGCACGAATACTTCAAGAAGACTTTTCGAAATAGCTGCAGACAGACGTTTTCACTACCACTCATTTGTATTACTATTTAAATTTAAATAAAGTTCTAGGAAGTAGATCATTTATCTAATTTATGGATTTCAAGTAACATTCTCTATTATACAGAACTTTAAAATTCAATGCTATTGTAAATTCAATACATGTATCTTGTAATACTCTTATTTTGTAAGTTTGAAACTTAACCAGTAAAGTCCCAGAAATGGTTCAGAAAAGTTTTCAGACTTAACTTCTATCAAAGCAAAAATAATACGAAGGAGAGGAAGAGCCCCACTGAAGTTGGGGAAACCTAGGCTAAAAAAGCAAGCCATGAGTCATAAGTAAATATCACGCTCATAGCACTTCTTGAATGTCATAAATTAATTTATGACACGATCGTGCAACACGTTTCACGCTTGAGGAAGCCACTAAACTTTCCATAAATTAAAACTTCTCGTTTCCTGGTAATAAGACAATTACTATCACGCTACTACCGACACAAGCTTGCGTAACTTATGTCTGAAACAGCAATGTTGAGACATGGATGTCAACAGACCTGGAAGAGAATGATGTTAATTAAAACCGATTTCATGTAAAAATTGAAACTTTGTTGGTTGTAAGTTGGATCACGAGTTGCAATTTACTCGAGGAGTGATCTTTGTGCTAACTCAACTTTTTTCAACTTTCCAAGACTCATCTTAGCCTTTCAGTACAACGTTTTTATTTTAACTCAAATATTATGTTATTAATAATGAAGTAGCCTACTCTAAAGAACATGAAGGACATGAAGGTCTTCAAAATTAAAAATTAGTAGTTGTTTGACAATCTACTAACAATTTCACAAAATTTAATATTCATTGTTTAGAATGAGTGCACATGAAGTACATCATGTAAAAGTACATCAAATACATCAAATAAAAAGTGCTTTAGCAATCTCAAAGTTCTTTTTATTTGTCATGAGAAATATCACAACATCAATTCAAACTAAACTAAATCCTCGAATTAATTTTTAACTTTCAATACTACATGCATTTACTTGTGAAACTATGTTCGAAATTCATTTATCAAGGCTGATGGCTTCATTTATCATTTATCAAGGCAATTCATTTATCATTGCTGATGGAAATTCAACAAGAACGATCAACTATATTTGCAATTTCATTGAATATATCACTTAAATTGTAGAAGAATCTATTGAAAGGAATGAATCATAGCCTAGTTATGAATACAAAATGAGTCCATATGCAACAACCAGCTCAAATAAAACTTGCCAATTATAATCTAAATTAAAAAAATCAGAATAAACACATAAAATGTTGTCTTTGTCTAGTCAAAAAAATTGAAGTTTCAACTAAAACTTTTCAAGTTTCAAATTTCGAACTTGTTAATACAACCTTAAATGTGTATAAATGAAATCTTTCCAGTTGGAAAACTCGACATATGGTGTTATTTCATAATGGATAAAATCTACAACCTTTCTGAGAACAGCTTTGAATTCGTTAAAATCGTTAAACTCGTTAAAAAACAAAATGGTAAATAAAAAGTACCCAGCTTAGCCTACTTCACTTGGTTAAATCAGTTGCAACGAGATTCAACTAATCAAACTGAAATGAACAGGAACAAGAGAAGAGTCCAGTACCAGTAAGTAAATTTCATTGATGCTTACAAAACAAGTCTGCGGGTGATAAAACGGTTCAGAGCGGAAACAGAGTTAAATCTACAAGAAAATAGTGTGAAGGCTCGTTACGTTGACCCTATAATTCACAGCGACACTAGAGGACATCAAATCAGACTGGAAACAGCTATTTAGAATGCCTCCTAGATATTTATGACCCGAGGCGATCGTACAAGTACAATCATGAACGACTAGTTCCTTGGAAACATTGTGTCAAGAAGATTACTGACCTCTTAGGCATGATTGCAGACTCCAATTTTCTGTTCCTTGAGCAGACAGGACCAAACAAAGACTCAGAATCTAAGAATTGTTCAGAATGATTGCATGACAACTTGACAAGAAAGCCAAAAGTGTAAGCTAGAGGGTAGGTGACTCAACGTAGGAGTGATTGGTAAAACAAGCTTGAAGGGCAGCACAGCACCTAACAGAGAATTTTTGTGGCATTGTTGCATGCAATGCTCGAGTAATAATCGCATTAATTTATTTTCATCATTGAATTCATTTATAAAGTCCTCCATCAGGTAATTTTTGAGCCTCGGTGGCTAATTCTTAGTACTTTTTATTGTTGAGCTTAAACTTCATCCTTTTATTCGTCAGTGATGGTGATATAAAATACAAAGATCCCCACAAAACACAGTACACACCACAGCATATAGAAGAAGATCTTCAATGAAGAAGATACACAATGGTATGATAGAAGCTATTCTTTACAAATAGATTAATTTATCTCATTTATTTGTGGGCTTATTACTATTGGAATTTTGTCGCATCAAAATTATTACCATAATATGAAAGTTGACGTTTTGTTTTGTAAACATCATGAATGAACTCTGACTTCACAATAGAAGAAAGAACACTTCTATAACTAAATAAATCATTGAATGATAAAGAGAACACATTTTCAAATTAAATCTCTTTCTCTCTCATGTTATCAAGTACAATATAGTGTTCATTATTACTTTATAAATTGCATAATGTAATATGTTGTATAATACATTACTATAACATAATTATATAATTTCTTAGCATATTATAATATTGTTTTATGATATTTCCATATACCTTGCAGGATATACCGCCAAAAATGAATTCATCGATCGGTCAGATACTATCGATATTTTGAAGAGAACAATAATAAATGAGTCGACTCTCGACTAGTACTCATTGGATTTGCGAGCGAAATTCAAATAGACGCAAAAATATCTATTGGGTTCACTTCAATACCGACATGCAGTCATGTTATTTTTGAATGACTGTAAGAAACAGAATCTTTATTCTTACTGTCTGAGCGCTTTCAAATTTCAAGAACTCATAAAAATAACTTGCAAAAATACTGTCAATAGTGAGAAAATATCTATATAATTTACAATATTCAAGATTATGATTTGATTGGTTTCATTCATTGTCTTCCCAAAAAAAATAATTCACAGAATATTTGAGTATTTCTTTCATCTTTCATAATTCATTGACTGTTGAAAGAAGGGATTGGAAATATCTTGCTTTGTTATTCAATTTTTCATATTCAATTCATATTTGTATACCTAGCCTTAAGTTCCAATTTCACAATAGTAGCTGTGTGGCAAGGTTAGTAGAGACCTAAGGTTGGCCAATCCCCATAAGAGCCCAGCAGTCCAATTTTTCGCGATTAGTCTTGCTATAATGACGTCAATCAGTGCCCGGGTTAACATATGCCCTATATCTATATTCAAGACTCATCACTTATCTAGTATTCAAATCTTTCCAGATGGTTTTTGGAGAAATGAAAATTTTCAAATTTCTATCTTATAGATTGTCAGATAACAATAATAAATTAAAATAATGCAATAAAAATAATTACTGTGATCAAATATCTACAATAATAATAAGAAATCATTTAATATAATTGTAATATCACGCCTTGCTTGCCAAACAGTAAACTTCAACTATTCATATTTTCCAGCTGATTTCTGAGAATTTGAAATTATTACAAACTAGCTGTCCCGGCGAACTTCGTATCACCCTCTTCCCCCCCCCACAAATGTCCCCCCTCTTCACCCTACAAATGTCCCCCTCTTCATGACACCCCCTAAAAAATGTCATCCCCCAAATGCCCCCCTTCATTCCCCCCAAAATGTCAACCCCCAAAAATCCCCCTTCATTTCACGAAGTAAAAATATATTTAATATAATCAATGTATTTTTTATTTTATATAATCAATAATTTTTTTGTTTTAATTTATTTTATATATTTTTTTCAATTTTATTTCCTTTCTTCAATTTTATTATTAGAAACAATAAAACATGTATGATACGAACGATAACTCATTTTTATAATTGATGATTCTAGCGTAAAAAAATAATTAGAGTAGAAAACCTAAAACAAAAAGAAATTGGCCGTAGCGGGATTCGATCCCGGGACCTCAAGAACGAAAGGCAGAAGTTTATCCACTGAGCTACCGAGACTTAGTCTAATGTAGCTGAATTTTCTGATGTTGAATCACGATAATCTTTCGGTAGCCGCTTGGCGGGCAAGTTCAAAACAATCATGCGTCTGTAAAATGTTTGATAGGTTAGGTCATTAATGTACTAATTATTTATTAATTATAAAGGGATTTTCCTATATTTTAATACATATTATGTTAACCAGTGCTGTAAAAATTCAAACTAAACCAAAATCATCTAAATCGGTTCAGCCGTTCTCGAGTTATAAGCGAGCGTACAGACACCAACTCTCTTTTATTAATATAGAAGAAGATCTCTAGCACAACATGGAAAGCCTAGTAAAAGTTGATGCTTATTTTTGATTAATTAATAATTTGTTTCAATTACAGTGAATGAATCCTTATTATAACTACAGTAATTATTTAATTAGTATTTTACAATAATTGATATTTAACGGAAGGTACAACAGGCTTACGCCGAAAAATGTACCTTTTTGAATTTACATTAGCTATGAAAACAATCCAAATCTAGGTTATGAGACATTTTTCACAAAGAAAACACTAAAGGAATTTCGAATATTTTAAATGGTAGGTCTAATATGAAAGCTCTGAACCAAAAAAGCCAACATATCAGTAATCGAAATTGTTTGTAAATTTTAATTTTGATACAATTCATCAAAAGAGATAATCAATTACAAGACACAATTAGTGAAGTATTATTTTGTTTTGCTAATCAACTGGGTAACATCTGAATAAGTTTACAAACACGATTCATTTTTTGCCCTGCAGAGTGCATTACTAGAGGGCACGCGATGACGTATTTACTCGTCACGGCCGGTCGACCTCAAAAACGACATGATTCGCCTACCTTGTAGCTCTACATACCTTGGCTGTGTGGAGCTTGTTCAACAAGTTCAACTGATACAAGATGAACAATACCTGCATACTTTTCTATGTATTGACATAATAAATTGAATAAATAAATACCTGTAGACCTATTCCAGCACACAAGCAGAAATGCTTGCATTATCGATTTATTTCGTTATTGTTTTCATTCCTTGATGTCGTGATTTAATTTTGTATTCGTCCAATTTGTGCTGTATCATTGGATTTCGGAATAGAGAGTTTTTTGGCAATAATTTCAATGCGATATTAAAATCTAATTAATTAATTTCTTTCTTTCTAACTTAATGACTGTAGCCTACCACTGTGAGTTTTTCGTACCTATTTCGAAGTAGACAGAATCTTAAATGAATTATTCAAATCTTATTCTCAAGAGCATAAGAATCAATTGCAAATCTTCATCACAAACTATATAACTATCTCTACAATATGAGTAGTATGAATAAGTATAATACTTTATAATTACAAATACTTCCATTCAGAACACTCACCAGATGACTCAATTTCGTTCTTAAAACTAATTTTCAAGAAAAAAATCTAATTTTTTGTAACAATAAATTCCAATAAAATAATTCTGAAGGATATCAAAATCCAAACTCGGTCCTTTATTATTTATTCATATCACCATTCTCTTCATTTCTCTGCTCAAAGACAAAGATATTATTTTGTGCGCAAAGTGGCACGTTATTGTAATAGTTTCAGTTAAAGGTGGATAGCTACTCTAGACAACTTCTATTAATTTCCCATCAAATGACGTCATCACACCACCCCCCCACTCCCTATCGCAGAGAATTGCATGATGTGTCACACAAAAAGGTCAATATGATGGGTCATTGTGGTCTGTTGGGTGGTTGGGGTGAAAGGGGGGGCAGTCGGGGGACACCTTAGTCAGAGGTAGAGAGGAAACGATTACGTCAGCCCTAAATAATATATCAGTATTAATCTGAACGCTCAGCAGCAGCAGGGTTTTTGAGATCGATATGATCGTTGAGAGGAGTGGGGGGAGTATGTGTGTGTTGGAGGAGGGGGGGATGAACCAAAGAATTGGTAAACTTGAAGTGGATTGATACCAGATCATCTTTTTTCAACTTGTCGACTCTCTACCTACCTAATCTGACGTAAAACGAACAGCTTCCCCTACCAGGCACCCTCCCTCCTCCCTAATACACCAAGGTGGGAGGCCTCTGACGTCAGACCTCGCCACTCTACATAGATTAGACAATAACAAAGATTGGTTTATTTCTGGCTTCTGTTCATTCTGTTGTTCGTGAAGTTCACGAGGATGACTGAGTGAGACGACAGAAGGGAGGTGGACTAAGCGAGGTGCGGCGTATAAAATTCGCTTGTCTCCCCAAATAAGTTGGAACAGTTCAACTGTCAATTTATTGGACAATTCTTTATAATTACAATAATGTTTGAATTGTATAATCCCCCATCTTAGAGGAATCAGATTTTCTGCCAGTGTTGGGCAATTCTCAATTATTATCTTTTTTATATTGTGAATCTCATCTTGGAGGAACTCAATCATAGACCATAGAGCACAAGCTGACAGAAGCTGACAAAGCTTAAACTGACAGAATCAATACCAATTATTGGTATCAAACTCAAAATAAATTTTAATATTTGTAATAAACTCATTACTTTAATAGCACTAAAAGGATCTCCGTTTTATTGATATATTTTGTTATCATCAAAATATTTATTCGGAATTTTTAATTGAATTTATGAAAAAGCATTCTATTACTATGGAATTCATAATGGATATTGATTTATAATTTGGATAGCACTATCAGGATATTCAGTCCAATAATTTCCTCACAGTATTGATTCGATGTGGTACTGAATTAAATCAAATCATTCCTATTTGACTTCAGATTAAACGACGATTATGCTTTCGTGTCTTTATAATTCATTGTTGAAGTCCTCAAGCTTCAAATTTGCCATTCAATGGTTTATTCAAGATTTCCCATCTTGGCCACCTATGCACCAACTTCGTTTAAACTCAGTTTAACTGAACGATAGTTCAATCTTGGTGAATCTTCAGCTTGAAACAGTTAACAATTTGAACCTAGTTCAAACTAACGTTAAGTTAAATTTAGTTTGATCGAAGATGGCCCATACGAGCCATGTAAGTAACCAAGTTGAGAGACAGTCAACAAAAAGAGAAAAGCTATTAAGATGTGTAATTACATTTGTTATAAAGCAGATTCAATTGAGTTGAACTGACAGAATCATTCTTTCAATGTGGGAATTGAGTTGAACAGGAATTTAAAAATAATGAGAGATACTTTATCACCGTTAACTTTCAAACATTATTTATTTTTTGTTATATTTATTATCTGAAAAGAAACCGTCATCATTTGTAAATGATGATGACAATACAATAATCTGAAATGTCTTTATTTATTTCAGTAAATAATCCAAGTTTGTACTAAATCTGTGGACATAATTTATATATTTTCAACACTTCATGAATAATTTGACTTTACATTGCTTTTAACTCGCCTGTTATTTAGTTATTTAAATTTTAATTTCCATCAACTTGAACTTACATTAATTTCAGGTAATACAGCATACAGTACGTAGAGGAACATTTACATACACATTTCTCTCTATGTTATCTATAGGTACGCCTATGTTATCCAATGATTTATGACGAATATTTCAAATTGACACCACTGTTATAATACTTTGACTTTCAACAATTAAAACATTATTGTTCTATGAAGAATAATGAGCTCCCGATTATTTTTCGCAGTGTGGAATCCAGAAACTTTACTGCTTAGTGGACTTTTCATTGGAAAATCATCTTAGCCTATTTTCTCTATTCCTCTTCTTTGAGCTTCAGAACTTCACACATGTTACTTGAAATTGACTCTTCATTGTATGATGATTTCAATTGTGTCTATTCCTCTTCTTCCTCCTCCTCCTCCTCCTCCTCCTCCTCTTCTTCTTCTTCTTCCTCCTCTTCGGACGTTGCGTTAGCTCCTTGAACATCTTCGGCGATAGCAGTTGTCGTTTCGTCTTCCTCAGATTCGGGATGCTCGATCGCTGGTTCCTCGCCTCCGTTATGATGATAGCTGCCATCCACAGTGCTATCCGTCAGTGGGCAAACGTAATCCTCAGCCAATGCCAAAGCCTCCGCCTCCAATCTCGCCAGTTCTTCTTCAGCCTGCTGTTTTGCCAACTCTTCCAGCTCCTTCAGCATTTTCTCTTTCGCAATCCTTTCCTCTTCTGCTCGTTTCGCTTCGTCAGCTATTCTCTGTTCCTCTGCAATTCTTTCTTCTTCGGCTCTTATCGCCTCCTCCTCTATTCTCTTTTCCTCTGCTATTCTAGCTTCCTCGGCCAATCGCTCCTCTTCGGCCTTTCTTGCTTCTTCTGCTAACCTTTCTTCTTCTGCTTTTCTCGCCTCTTCCGCTAGCCTTTCCTCTTCGGATATCTTCTCTTCTTCTTCAGCATTTTCTCCTTCTGCTGAAATTATTTCGATCACCTTTTCATCATCGGCTAGCATTTTAGCTTCTTCGGCTGCTATTGTTTCTTCCTCCGCCTTCCTCTCCTGTTCTGCTTTCGCTGCCTCTTCTGCCAATCTATTTTCCTCTGCTAATCTTGCTTCTTCTGCCAATCGCTCTTCTTCTGCTTTCCTTGCTTCTTCCGCTAACTTCTCTTCTTCTGCTTTTCTAGCTTCTTCCGCTAACTTCTCTTCTTCTGCTTTCCTTGCTTCTTCCGCTAATCTCTCCTCTTCTGCTTTCTTAGCTTCTTCTGCTAACCTCTCCTCCTCAGCTATCCTAGCTTCTTCTTCCTCCTGTTTTCTGGCTTCCTCCTCTAGTCTCGCCCTCAATTCTTCTGCTTTCATTAATTCTTCTGCTTTCCTAGCTTCTTCAGCCTGTTTCGCTTTCTCCTCAGCCTTTCTTTGTTGCTCTGCCTCCTCTTCTGCTTGTCTTTTCATCCTTGCTTCAACTTGTCTCTCCATTTCCAACATTTTCTCAATTTCTCTCCTCTCCTCCTCTGTTTCTTCTTCTTCCTGATCTTTCTCGGCTTCTCTGGCCAACAACGCTTTTCTGTCTTCCTCGGCTTTCTTCTTTCGATCATCTTCGGCTTGTCGTTCCTCTTCAGCTAGCTGTTCTGCTCTCAGTTTTGCTTCGTTCAACTTTCTTGCCAATTCTTCTTGGCGCGCTAGTTCTTCGCGTCGTTCCCTCTCCTCTTCTTCTCGTTGTCGTTTCTTTTTTAATTTGGCCACTGTTTCTTTTGGACTTTCTTCGACGGGCTCTTCTTGTAATCCATTCACCGGTTTCGGATCGAAGATGTCTCTGGTGTGTGTCAGAGTCCTTGGAACACCAACCTGAGAACATAATTCATAGTGTTGTAATCTATTTTTTTTTACTGATGAAATTACACTGACTTTAAAAAACTTTCAAGTAGAAAACAGCTTGACTCACATCATATTGACGATTGTTTCGTCTGAAGATGTCCAACACCTTGACGTGACTATGATGTAAGTCTATGATGCAACATTAATTCACTATAGGGCTCTCATCCACTCACACTTGAAACTGCAGACTGTTGGACTGTTGCAAGCCCAGCCTGCAGTAAGAACTGTGAGAAGTTGGGGAATCCGGAAGGTCGATCTTTGGACTGTCAACTGTCGCGCGGTGCGATAGTTCAACGATCAAACTACATGAGGCAATGCTAGTTAGTGAAATGGACTGCAGTCCGAACTTTCTTGTATGTTTTTGAACAGTCTACAGTCCATCTTTCACAGTTGTGAACTGAACTGCAGTTAGATCTGTAAGTAGATGAGAGCCCTAGGATAAAGAGCTTTCACTATAATAATAATGTATAGCTTTTAGGCTAGGCGTAGACCGGTTAGTCAAGACAAGACAAGAAGAGATTAGTCACATTTAGTCACAGTGATTCAGATAGTTGCTTATGAAGTTGCTTATGATAGTTGCTTATCAACACACACCGATTAGTCATTGCATCAGTGTGTCAGGCTTCATAAGCAACTATGTGAATTACTGTGACTAAACGTGACTAATCTAGTCTTGTCTTGTCTTGACTAACCGGTGTACGCCTAGCCTTATACTATATAATACAATACAATACTAGAGAGTATTGCTTATCTATCTATGCTATAAGTCTTTTGCACTGGATGTAGCCTATTTACTTATAGATTACATCTCATGATAGTTGCAGCTTTTCGTATAATAACGTTTTGTTACAATAATTAATTTCAATGTGATTTTTATTGATTTTGGCATCAAATTTACATGTTCAAATCTTTTATACAGTATTATTAATGAATAACTGAAAGCTTACACTAAAATCTCCTTCCAGAAAGCCAATAGAGCACTTGAAAGACAGAAATGACTCTCATTTCATATAAACAAAACAACATGCGTCACTTTGTTGATTGACCAAAATTGAAGCATGCGTCTGTTTCTAATGACCAGCCGAAGTCACGTGACTTTTCTGTGTCATCGATTTAGGCTATTAATTTGTAAACAAAGACCAACAACAGTAAAGTTCAGTTAACATTAGTAAACAGAGTTAATTTGAATCCAGTTTGAACTAACCCGTGTCGGAAGCGACCATGTCTGATCGTGTCGTTTTATTGGTCTCCTTGAAGAGAGTTGTCGATATCCTAGATGAGAAAAAGATATTTTGTAATCATTATTTGCGTCATAGAATTGATTATCAACTGAATCCTTCTAATTTGTCAAGATGCTCTTGTTCATTGATAGGAACAGAGACTCTCTTGTCTGTATGTTTAATGTGTAGCCTACGTCCATCATTCATTCTTATTATTAAAAACAATTATCTAAAAATAATTAGTTATCTCTGAGAATACTTCTTGGAGTTGTTGTACTCAACAATACTCTTCGAGTCTAAATTAATAATTCCGTAGGTACCGGAATTGTAACTGAGACATTTAAATAAGAATTATTAAAAAAATTAATAGAACTTTCTAAAAATTAAAATTCAAGATATAGATAATATTAAACAAGATAATATTCTTTTCATTTTCAACAATGGTAATTTTCAAATTTTAGATTTTTTAGCCTTTTTGATTGAATTTCAAATATTTTAGCAAAGTTTCATAGAATAATATTGTGATTCTTCTGTCCTAAACAAGACAAAAACGCATACTGATTGAGAAATTGTCTCAAATTATTGTAGTACGATCTCTAAGAAGCTTTTTAATATAATATGTATATTTTAAATATTCTGTCTATATATCTCTCATTACAAATTGAATAGGGTAACTTCAATTGAAAAATTTAAAATAATTTTAGAAATTAAATATTTCTTGTTCAAGAATATGAATTTGTTGCAGAAATATCTCTCCAATAGCTCCTTGCACGAAAATGTATAAAAATCAACTAAAGTATAATATACAGTTTCATGACTACATACATTCATTATAATAAACGAGCTGAACCATGATTAATAAAAACAAAATATTTACATTTCCACTGAATATATACAAAAATTATAAGAATAGACATTTCTTTTTCAGCTATTGAGGTGGTTCTCAACATTCATACGTAGTTCAATGTCGATTTGTACAAATATGAAGTGCTAGAAATGTATATTAGGCTATTATTTTATCATATTTATTTTTTATATCAATTGGTGAATATTTTTCTCACATCAACGAATTATTTGCAAAAAATTATATTTACACGATATTTTCTATTGAAATTCACTTTTATTCTCCCTGAATGAGTGTTACAGTGATTAAACCATGAATAATAATATATTTAATATAATATGTTCACATATTTTCATTTTGTTATTGAAAAATCATATTCATGACATCTCAAATGCAATATCCAATTCCTACTAGAGAATTCTATGTTAGATGAATCGATTATACTGTAATGGGGGGAACCAATTGAAAAAAAAATAATGATGACTCATGATTGTTACAAAATATTAGTTGTTGTTTTCTAATCAGGCTACTCTCCATACAAAACCATGCTTGAAGAGGGTTACAACTCAAAATACAGCATTGATAAACTAACAATCAATCATGAAACATTCCATAGACATTCAATAAAGTGAACAGAAAAATACTTACAGTATTATTAGTCTATTTGATAGGATTGAACATGATAGCGGTCAATGTCCTCCTTTCTCTTCCTCTTGACCATTCTCAGTTGATGATGATGATGATTGTTTACTTTGTTCAAATCTTCCAACGATCAGGAGAATTTTGTATTCTCAAAAATTTATTTTCTAATTCTATCCTGCCTGAATATATTCAACGATCTTTGCAGTCTAATACACCTTTTTTTATAAACAAGTATGTTTAAATTAAACGATTGATACATTATTATTTTCACATTTGATAGAAATTTTGAAATTACTGTTAATTAAAACATTTAATTTGAGAAATCAATATTTTTCTTATTCACTGAAGTTTATTTCTCCTCAACTTTGATCAGTTTCAAACTGAAACTGTCTTAATAATAAGTGACACTTTTTTGCTGAATAATTATTTTTATAGAAAATTCACATGGTAATTTCTATTGTATCAATTTTATACTTCACTCCAGCACTTGGGCCAGGAAGCTTTAGGCTAGGCGTACACCTGTTAGTCAAGACAAGACAAGACGAGATTAGTCACAGTACTTCACATAGTTGCTTATGAAGCAACACACACCGATTAGTCATTGCATCGGTGTGTGCTGCTTCATAAGCAAGTATGTGAATTACTGTGACTAAACGTGACTAATCTCGTCTTGTCTTGTCTTGACTAACCGGTGTACGCCTAGCCTTAGTCTTTACTTCTTATTTTTCCTATTAATACTCAACTAAAGTTGTAGTTTGAAAGTTTTCAACTAAATTATTCAAATTAAAAGATATTCTCCAGTACGAACAATATTCACCACAAATAATAAACTAAAAAATCATAATTTTTTCTCAAAAAATCCACTATGAATTTAAAAAGTAAAGTATTTGATTTCAATGATCTTACACATCAAACATAACAAACATGCTGATCAACACGTTGTTTCGTGTTTATAAAACTGAAAACTATCATGCCTTTTTCCTCAAACTCTGTTCCTCATCAACAATTCAACACTGTGAGACAGAACACAGGATTTGAACAAGATAAAACTAACGACAAATTTGAAGATAAAACAGTGGTGAGGTACATGCATAACGTGATACAAATCAGAATAGAAAACTCAAACATTCTACTACAAAAAAAATCTGTCACGAAAGAATATTTTAATGATAAATTATTGTAGTTGACTTTGTTTGATCTGATCAAGGAACTTGACAAGGAAGATACAATGACAAGACAAGGGTTGAATCATTAGTATTGAACAGTTTTATTCAAGTTGGATAATAATAAATAGCGATAGAATACATTCAAAGAGTTTAGAGATAAATCTTGCAATGTTCCCAAAAAATAGGAGCAAGGATTGAAAATTCGGATATAGCAGCTCAGCACTCTCTAATAATCCAAACTCTAATCAATGGAAGATAAAATTTTTGATTGACAATTGAATCATAATTGACGATTAAAAGTTGATTGGATAATTTTCTTGAGGAGAGAAGTACACGGTAGGTCAGTAGATAAAGCGTTTCAGCCTCTAATGCGCTCCAGGTCCTGTGAGACAAATAGATACTCTTTAGACCCGTTTCGCATTGAAAATCAGCGATTCCCAACAAAAACTCCCAATTTTCATTTTCCAATGCTAAATTCAATCAAGGGTTCAATGAAGATTTGGTAGATCTGTGAATTTTTAGAATTAAAAGTAAAAACGGTTTTGTTTTGAAATGAGACACTCGAATTCAACCGTCAATTGGGATATTACAGAGTTGAAACCTGAATTCAACATCGTATAATTTAAGGCGTTTATACTCAATAAAATTCGATCCAATAAAATAACCTTAAGCTGAATTAGTTAATAAGTTAAGTCTTAGTTCGTTAATAACTTAGCATACCATATTACAGTATGCATGTCTGGTGAGTTAATTCCTCACAAGCTAACTAGACTACTCAAACTTGTATCATTGGAAGTTTTTTTTTTATCAAGTAGGCTACAAACACCCCAACCCCAACAAATCAAGAAATCTACCAAATTAAGAGAATACTCTGTAATATCAAAGTTGCAAGTTCAATCAGTATTGTATTTTATACTCAATCGAGGTATTGTTAGTCTGTATCAAGTTATGAGGGAAGACTTTAAGGAAAGCAGCAGTAATACGGTATCGAATGCCATATCGTTTTATTCACATCGATAATAGCAATTTAGGTGTAAATTGAAATATATTAATCATTATAATATTTCATGGATTGATGTACGGTACTGATTATTCCATTTAGTTAAATAATATTTTCGTTGGGAATCGCTGAAAATTTGTTAAGACTAAACAGCAACACAACCAGTTTGAAATACAATCGCAGATGCGGATAAATGATGAAGCGTTTAGAAGAACCCTTAATACCTTCGAAAAAACTACTTTGTCTGAGTTGGAATATCAAATCTTTCATGTGAATAATTAAAAAGAGGAGAAGTAGTCAAATTTGAAGTTCAACGCCGCATTCTGACAAACCATTTAAGAAATTGATGAATTTAAAGTAGCGATCGAATCTTCGAGAAATTATTGATTCTTGTGCTTTTCTCAAAGGTATTAAGGACTCTTAATATGAACTCTAAAGTGCATTTCACTTATTCACTCGTCATGAATAGTTAGTTGAGTCAATCGACGACTAATCACATCAAATTCACTCAGACATTTAGATTATAAGTTTTTATCAAGACTACATTTATATATTATCATCTATTGCGACTATTGGATTCTACATCAATTGCAATTCCTAGACATGAAAAATCGTATCTACTGTAAACATATTTTGATTGTATCGTAAAATGCTATTTTCTTTTATATCATTTGGATATGATTGACAAAGATAATGTTTCCATGCAATGAATTCTAACTAGCTTTTGAAAAAATAATTGAATTATTCTAAATGAGTTTTATTCCTAAAGGGTTTTTCAGAATCACATTTGAGATGCACTTGTCTTGGTTGATTCCTTTTAACGATTTTAATTATTCTAATGTATTGTTTCCATCTCTACACCGTCGTTCCATTTAAATCATAACTGGACATTTCGAAAGAAGTCTTCATTTTATACTCTGCAGAATTCACAGAGTAATTAATCATATTTAAACTATCATAAAACTAGAATCCAAACTAAATAATTTTGAAACCTACAAATTAATGATAAAGTTAGTATTTTAATCTGATGTGATTTTTCTGGAAAAATTAATCTCTAGTGACTTTTTCATATTACTCACTTAAATGCACTTATCTGATTTTTAGGAATATTTTAATCTGATAAAAGTAAATATTTCAATCGAATGTAAACTTTCTAAACGGGGGCTTTTTATTTTATACATTTGATTTCTTATTTCCAATTTTTTAAAGTATTTTTCAACTATTCTAAAAGAAAAAATAACAATGTATAAACTTCTCCAGATATTCTACATTAAATTTTCACGGAACCTGAATAACGCTATTTTTATTTGAAAAAGGTGCAAGTAAAAATCATGTTAAAATTTATATAGTCTTGTGAGTTGTCACATGCCTCGACAAAAGAGTGAGAAAAATTTATTGAGTTTTCAAAATTCAATTATTTTATATAAGACATAGAAATAAATATTCTTCAGGTCAATTATCGTATTTTCCCGCAGTAAAATTCAAATTTCAATTTTCAAAATATCGAACGATGGATGGACATATTACAGACAATACGATTTTCAAAAACCATATCATTTGTTAAAAATGTTAATGCTGTAAATATAATCAATCTTCACCATATTTGTAACAATCTATCATCATTCAATTTTTATGATAGGTTCATATTTGATAATGGAAAATTTGATCGTAAAATATTTGACGGTACTATAATAGAATACATAAGTGGAGTGGCCAAGTTACCAGACTCTCATCTGTCTGCCTCACAAGGTATGCATAATGAAGCAATGATTCATACAAGAAGTCTGAATGGTGATCTGAATAATTAAGAAATAATGTAGCCTACATGTGGCTACATTATCTTGTCACAGCTACAAATATCAAGATACCAGCCGGATTTGGTTGTGACATCCATCATCAATCACTGGTTTACCATTTTATTAGAGTTGATAGTCTATCAATAATGGTGTCACAACCGAAACCGGGGTCTGGATGTACAAAGTGACGCAGAGAAACTGGAAAATTTGAACTAACAGTAACGAGGGTAAGAAGGAATAATTTCCAAATCGGGTGATATCAGGGAATGGAGAAATTTCTCTATGAAATAATGGACAGCAGAAATCGCCTATACAAAAATATCTGAATCGGGAATGACAATTTGAATGTTGTTTCTTGAATGCTTTTTAATGTAGATAAGATAGTAACAATACAATTTTGAAATCCGTTTATTTTTCACAGTAATTTCTAAAATGCAGGTTTGATTGGTACACCCTTTATAATTTCAAAATTTCCCAATTCCCTGCGCCACCGTGTATTAATACAGAGTGATTCAAAAAGAATACCACAACTTTAAAAACGTGTATTTAATGAAAGAAACATAATAGAACCGTCGTTTATACTTCATTACAAAGAGTATTTAAAGAAGTTTTTTCACTCACAAACAAGTTCAGAGATGTTCAATATGACACCCTCCAGACACTCGAGCAATATCAACCCAAACTCTTCATCACTCAGTAGCATATCAGGCGTATTAGTTGCTGTTATTTCTTGTTTCAAATCATCAATGGTGGATGAATATTGATGATTCGAAACAAGAAATAACAGCAGCTTACCAAACTGTTACGCCTGATATGCTACAGAGAGTGTGGAACGAGTTTGAGTACCTATCGGATTGATATTAGTCGAGTGTATGGAAGGGGTCATATTGAACATCTCTGAACTTCTTTGTGAGTGAAAAAAACTTCTTTAAATACGCTTTGTAATGATGTATAACAGAAGGTTCTATTATGTTTCTTTCGTTAAATACACATTTTCAAAGTTGTGGTATTCTTTTTGAATGACTCTGTATATATGAGGTGGTGTCAACTTCTAATCTTTTACAGTCTTCTCATGAATGCCTCCCTAATAATCTGACTAGTTGCCGAGCAAACTGACCTTTTTCCTCAGGAGTAGAAGAGTCGTCGGTAGTAGTCCGGAATTTGTCGTAGTAAGACCTGTAGAGAATCTCGTCCTTGATGTGCCGCTGCTCCTCGCGCTCCTCCGGCGATATAAGATATTTTCGACGCGGGTACCCGCGCCCGCCTGCGTAGCTCATGCACGCTAGATGTCCTTTGCCTACCCCAACAACCATTACAAATACAATAGAAACTTGTTGAAACATGCCACAATAACTGTTAAGAATATAGAACTCACTGTTATTGAAAACGTGTATAGCAGGATCCTTTTAACTTGTCAGAAAACATATGATCGACAAGCAATATCACAATACTTAACCTACAAATGCTGAATCTCGCAGATTATTGAAAAGGTCTTTTAAAAAGTTATTCTTTGAAAGGTCTTTTAAAGACTTTAAAGGTCTTTAAGACTTTTAAGCCTTTTGATTATTTTGTCGAAATCAATTTTTAATTATTACCGACACAGCTGATTTCTGACAAGTTAAAAGGATCCTGCTATAGGAAGTTATTGTTCATATCTCGAACGATAAGACACTACTCACTCGTGAATACTCAAATCGCGGAGTCTTATTAGCGACTCGGATGACAAACATTTGTGTTTGATGACACAAATGACACGTGGATAACAAACAAATGATGATGCTCAGACGAGATGGTTCCAGATAACAAATCCGTCTGAACAAATGATGATGGATTACATCATCATTAACAGAATACAGGTTGAAACAAATGATGATGCTCAGAGGGGACGGTTCCAGACTCGTCTGAGGCTAGGCGTACACCGGTTAGTCAACACAAGACAAGACGAGATTAGTCACATTCAGTCACAGTAATTCACATAGTTGCTTATGAAGCAACACACACCGATTAGTCATTAATCAGTGTGTCAGGCTTCATAAGCAACTATGTGAATTACTGTGACTAAACGTGACTAATCTCGGCTTGTCTTGTCTTGACTAACCGGTGTACGCCTAGCCTAAGTGTCATCACTAAGAAACAGAAGTTTGTTATCCGATTCGCCAACGAGTATCCGTGATTTTAGTATACACGTAATGAATCAGTAGTGACTTATTGTTCAAGATATGGAGGACATTGTTATTAAATTAGAATTTATTCAAAATTTTTAGTTTTCGAAAAGTTGATTTGATCAAAGATGAATGAATCATGAATGCTGTTACATCAGGTTGCAGAGACTGTATTATTAGAGTGTGGTCATTGAATGTCACACTTTTGATTGGTCAAATCCGCCATACTTTTACAAATTCCCAAAAGATTTAAATAGAGAAGAAACGTGATTCATATGTTATGTTAAATAATAACATCTCTTACCAAAAATTTGCTTATGCCAGTGTTAGTTTTTATCATATCAAGCTTTCAAACAATATCAAGAATTGTGACACCTTTTCAATGTTAGAAAAGTGATTTTCAATGTCTTTCCTTTTGAATAATGTTTGAGAAATAAGTGATCGGGTATCTCACGCTCAGTATCTTTCGGATTACACGCCAATATTATTCAATATTGGGCACAAAATATGCAACCAGCAATACATGAAACTAGTTTTTGAAGGCTGACTTCGAAAATTGAGTTTGGAAGTGACTGGCCGAATTTCCTAGGCAGCTTTAAAAAACTAGTTTCATGTATTGCGGGTTGCATATTTGGTGCCCAATATTGACTAATATTGGTGTGTAATACGAAAGATTCTGAGCATATTACATTATTACAAGTTGATTTAATCAACTTTAGGTTAGGTCTATAGATACTTCAATAAAACCATTAGTTCGAAATAGTCGAACTCCCGTTAAAACTAGTTTGACGTTGATCTGAAACACGTGGATAAGCAGGACAGTATCCAAGTTGGGCTACGAAAAATCGCTCTAATCGATTTTAAATCGTTCTAAACGAGCAATTTTTACTGGATAAAAAGACTTGAAGTTGTCAAAACCACATATTTAATAAGACAACGAGATACCGGTATCGGTTGCTACACCATTACCAATCTCTGGTATACTAAAACTAAAATTCAGTTCAGCAGAATTTATACTCGTGTTGTGATTGGGAGTTGAACGGCCTATCAAGGTAAACGCCTGCCATTGGCCTAGATATAAGTTCCTCCCACAATGGGCGGTCTCTACAATCGTCATAGCAACCGCCCAACGTAGAAACCGGTCATTGTGGGAGGAGCTTATCTAGGCCAATGGCAGGCGTTCAACCTTGAAAGGCCGTTCAACTCCCAATCACAACACGAGTATAAATTCTGGTGCACTGTTTTTTTAGTTTTAGTTTAGTAGAGATTGATAATGGTGTCACAACCGAAACCGGTATCTCGTTGTTTTATTAAGTATGTGCTGGGGTTGACAACTTCTAGTCTTATTATTCAGTATGGATAACTACCAAAATGTCACCTTCACTACACAGAAAGAGGGCGATTTTTTGTCGCCCAACTGGGACACTCTCATGCTTTTTTGAGATGCTCTCAAGCTCTCATTCTCTCAAGGTTTTTCGTCGCTCAGCTAGGACTGGCCTAACTCGAACCAAGTTTCCGAAAACTACTTTTGGATTTAAAGCGAATTTGGAGAAATCGGGCTTAGAACCATTGAAATATTTAAAATAATTTATAGAATTATCAAGATTGCATAAAAAGAGCTTTCTGGTTCTATTAGATCTAGAACGAATTTAGATTCAACAACAACACAAAATCATATTCATTATTGTTAATCAATGAGCTTATCATATATCATATGAGAATTATTATAATAATGTAATTTTGAAGTACTTGAATCATCTTCACCAACTTTATTTTCTATTTGGTAGCATAAATGTTCATGATCATCATTATTTTTTAAGAGAGCATGAATGTTTATTATGATGATACTTGATGAATATTTTTACAAGCTAACTATTCACTACGGTTCATTTTCTTTTCTTTTTGTTTGAAATAGCAGCCATGCACATGGTATCAAACAAGTAAGCTGTAAGAACAATATTCGAACATCAATATAAACTTAACGAATTAGTTAAAAAACTGATATTGTCATGGTGACAAAATTATAGCAATTATTAACATAAGAATTACTGCAACAGAGATTTTGTATTGCATACGATTGTTTAGACTAGGATTAGATTACTGCACTGTATATGCAAGAGCATGACATGACGACATGAAAATAGGGACAAATAATTCTGAAGACTTAGGCTATATACGTCTAAAACCACTTGATTATAAGTAATTATGCTTAAAATGATAAACATGCAAATGTTCAGTTTTAAACACATTTTTCTCAATTAGAGGAGGGAAGAGGTACTAACTTACTGTGAATTAGAGTAGGCATAATGTGGGTTTCTCAAGTTAGCTTGCAATGCATGATATTCTTCAATGTACATGGAAGCATAATAAAAGCATTCTATTGAACGCATATAGATATTGTGAATGAGATAAGTTCCTGATCCAATTATGATTTTGAGCCAAAAGTAATGATCATCGATGTGATATGATATGGTGAATCATTGTTATTCGCATTAAACATTAATTATTTAGTTTACTTTTCTCTAGATTCATTAAAGTTCGAATTGCTTTTCAAAACATATTACATTCTGGTCTACTTTTTCCAAGAGAATGAATGAATCAGTATCTGGATTCGGTCAATTCTACCGGAAAATATCAATTTATCAAGACTAAATTGCAGTGAAAGAATTAATAAAAATATTCATGGTTTCCTCTGCTCCATTTCTCAATTTCCAAAACTAACAAAAGAACTTGGATTTTCCTAGTTTAAATATTTTAAAAACATCATAAAACTCCAAAAACACGTGGAAAACAAGAAATTTGAATCAAGAGAAGAAGAGGAAGAATAGGTGTCACACAGATTCAAAAAATAATACTGTCAAAAAGTCATCAATTTTGTTCAAAAATATTGATGAACTCAAGTTTTTCAAAATTGTTAACCAATTGAAGAATTCGTGTATAGCAGGATTCTTTTAAATTGTCAGAAAACAGCTTATTGATGTACGCTCGTTTACTAACGTTAAATCAGCCGTTTTGTGACAAGTTAAAAGAATCCTGCTATAGAAACAAAAATCTGGAAAGGCCACCTCAAAAAACAAATTTAGGTAAAGAAACACAATCAGGGTCTAGAATGCAAGGAAGGAATCTACTTTTTGAAATGTCACCCATGCATAGGTAGTTTTGATCAAAATTTGCTTCCAACCATGTCACATACGGTTTGCAGAGTCATGCTACAACATGTAGGCATATACCGCCAATCATTTTCTGTTATGCACAACATACAGTACCGTACTCACATTTCCACGACCGTGAAGCCAAAAGTTCATGGTAACTTGACCGAAAAATAAATAATATGAATTAGATTTTGAGTCGAGTTAGGACGATTGAATGAAACATAACACTTGGTTATGACAATGACAAAGATGGACAGTTTGGTTTGACACAATTTCGAAGGATGTTGAGGGTTTAGGTTTGGTTGTAGAGATTGGATAAAAATAATTGGGCCAATTGGAAATTGTTGTAATCCACCTATCATCCCTACCTAACTGATAAGTCGGGCTCCTAAATTGGTAAATTGGAAACTGATTGGTAATTCCTGATTAGTCACTCATGTCAGTGCTATGTCTACTGTTTCTTGATTAGTCTATAACTAAGATAGTTTTGAGCTACGTTCACTTCTGCTACGGTACCAAGCTGCGGATGTGTCATCCGTGTGTGAGTTCAAACTACGCGTGAAAGAGATCCGATCGCGATATATCCGAACTTTTATTTCGCGTTATTAACGTCACTACATTTTAACAACGCTGCTATGCTACACCTGTATAATCAAAAACTATATAATCTACACCAGCGCAACATAATAGCTCTCAAGTATTGGCTGTGTTCACATCTGCGAATAAATTCTATGTCACTACTAATAATAAATACTATATCACTACAAAACTGCCTGGGGTACAACTGTACCCTGCGCGCCTATTGGAGGGTTAAACTCAAAATCCAAACTCACACGGAAATCCAGTTGAATTCAACCAACGCCAAATTATGTCATATATAACGGAAAAAATATTCAATGTGAACCAATGAACGAATCTGATGTCAATGAGATGACGTAATTTTACGGTGGTTAAATTTAATTTAATTTTTGTGTAACTATCTGCATATTCTTGACATCATTCAACAACTTGTTAACTTCATGAAACACTAAGTCAACATCATGAAAAACTTCAATGTTTCTTTTCAATTACGAATCATTTCACGGTTATAATGAGGAATAACGATTATTAGTCTTTGTTTTATTTATTCATTTATTCAGCAATGTACAATTGATAATATACTTGAAGGATTTTGTAGGCCTACTCCAAAGGCTTTTGCCCAAATCTGTCCCTCTTCCAATTTATAAACAAATACAGTACTCACAAATTTCAACAGTCAATAGAAGTATATTCATAATATATATGTCTAAATAAATATTTCGAGGGAATGATTGAATGATTCATGTATTTATTTTTTATAAGAACAGCTATACAAGAAAATAGCATTCTCATAAAAAGCGTGATGAAGAACTGGGTATGAGATTTAGTCGCTGATGTGAACACTACACAATTGACTAGAGTTGAACAATAATTTGTATTTTTATTATGAGGTAGGATATAATAAACTCGAATACTACATCCTGAATGTCCATTTCCAAATCAATTTTGGATAGAAAGACTGGTCTCTCTCCATTGTGACTCTCACTTCCAAAATATTATATTTAATTTTCTACTTTTCAACCAAATTTACATGGCAATGTCGCAGATGTGAACGTAGCCCAAGACTTGATTGCTTTCTTGAGCAGCCAAAGAGTTCATAATATAGGCCTATATCACTTCAAAAAATAGCCCAGGTATTTATATTATGAACTCTTTGAAAGCCTAAGCGGTACAGCTACAGAGCTACCTTACAGTTGAGTCTTCACATGATGATGCAAACGTTTGAACAAGAGGACTACCACAGCATGTGCATTTGCACTCAATTCTACTACGCATTGCTTCTGTAAGGTAAGGGACCTGTTACTTTTTTGGACCTGTTACTTTTTTGGACCTGCTTGCTTATAGAGGGATCTTATACAGTATAAGCAAGATCTGCGTTCTAAGATCTGCTTAAGGGATCTTATAAAGAGGGATTTGTTATTAGAGGGATCTGTTTCATAAAATATTAGAGGTTCTGTAAAGGAAAATGACACACTCACATTAGACATATGAATGCACAATATACACAGTATGCTATTAATGCTATCCTAGTATAGAGTGTGTCTCCTAACTACTGTCTCACAGGACTTCAAATTTATCATAGAACAGGCCCCTGGTTGCATCATCAGATGAAAATCACCTGTAAAAACCTGTTTTGTAATATCAATAGGTACCAACTAAGTACATATTTGTATTACAAATTGATTGAGCCTGCACTAGCTGTGGTGGCACTAATAGACTGGCGCTACTGGTGTGTGCGTAATTTGACCTACCAATGGACATTTTCTTTTCGTTTTCCTCCTGGGCAAGGGTCGGATACTTGGCGGGGTCTACCATTCGGCTGATGTAGTCGTCAGAAGTGATGCGCTCGGGTATCGCTGTCTCGATGTGGCTGAAAACATGCAACATGCCATCACATAACCTCACTTTCTGTTGTAACCAACATGCGTCATGTTGTCAGGTCACATAATAACTCTGTTTTCGACAACCTCAGCACTGTTTGCTTGCAACCTACCGACATAGTGACTTCGTACATAGATGTCGTTGGCTACACTACGCGGCGGTTCCAACATACGTCTCACGTAATCGTCGGCCTTTGCGCTGTGTCTGATGACGTCATCATCATCGTCATCTTCGTCATTGACATCATGATCAGCAAAGCGGCTGCTGGGTCAAGATCACAACCAATGTCGGCTTTAGTCGGGGAGTTCAGTTTCGTTTTGTACAGAGGAGCGTGCTGTTTGTTTCAAGGCTACTTATTCAAGGGTTGTAGTTTAAAGGGTGGGTTCAATTTTCTTTAGTTTGTTCTTGCAATGAGGAAAGTCAGTTTGATTTCTTTATTTCATTCTTTATAGAGTGGATTCATATTCTTTCTTACTATGCTCTTGCTTGAAGGAATATCATGCAGTTTGTTTCAAGGCTGCTTTAAAAGGGTTGTAGTTTAAAGGGTGGGTTCAATTTTCTTAAGTTTGTTCTTGCAATGAGGAAAGTCAGTTTGATTTCTTTATTTCTTTCTCTATAGACTGGATTCATATTCTTTCTTATTATGTTCTAGCTTGAAGGAATATCATTCAGTTTGTTTCAAGGCTGCTTTAAAAGGGTTGTAGTTTAAAGGGCGGATTCAGTTTTCTTTAGTTTGTTCTTGCAATGAGAAAAGTCAGTTTGATTTCAATGCAATTGAAAAGTCAGTTTTTGTAATACAGATTGATTCAGAAGCAGTCTGCTTCAAGAGTTGTTTCAATTCAAAGGGTGAACACAATTTTCATTAGTTTGTTCCTGATTGGTTTTTTAAAGGCTGCTTCAAGGGTTGTTCCAATTTATAGGGTGGATTCATATTTTTTCTTCATTTTGTTCTCGTTTGAAGGTATATCATGCAGTTTGTTTCAAGGCTGCTTTGAAAGGGTTGTTGTAGGCTAATTTGAAGAGTAGTATGTTCAATTGTCTTAAGTTTGTTAATTCTTGCTTGGGGAGATTCCTACAGTTTGTTTCAAGGCTGCTTTAAAAGGGTTGTAGTTTAAAGGGCGGGTTCAATTTTCTTTACTTTGTCTTGCTTGAAGTTATGTCATGCAGTTTGTTTCAAGGCGGCTTTAAAAGGGTTGTTCTTATTTGAAGAGTAATATGTTCAATTTATTCCAGTTTGTTCATGCTGCTTGGGGAAAGTCAGGGCTGTTCAAGGATTTTTGGCAACTTTCTTCAGTTTCTTCTTGCGTTGGGAAATTAATTTTTCAATGCTATTTCAAGGGTTACATTTTTAAAGGGTAGATTCAATTCTATTCAGATTGTTCTTTCTCAAGGAAAGTCATACAGATTGTTTTAAAAGGCTGTTTCGAGAGTTTTTCTACGAGTTTTTCTCGTATTTAAAGCAAGTGGCTACTGATTGGTTCATGGATGAGCTATGGATAGTTGAAGCTTTTCTTCAATTTTGTTGTTGAAATAATATCTTACAACATATTTTATATTTCACGGATTTTCCAAATCGAGTTTTCATTTTTTTAGTTCGAATACGAGAGCTGAGAGGTTGTTTGAAGTTTGTTTCAAGTCTGCTTCAAAGAAGTTACTTTGAATGGGTTACTATACGTTGATCAAATTTCTTCTTTCGTGTAGTTTTCTCCAACGCTGCTCTAATAAGGAATGTTCTTGTTTCAAAATGTAACAGATGATATAACTGGTGATTTTCTTGCAACGTTTTCTATATTTTTCTCTCCATTCTTTCTAATTTCTTTGAGTTCGCACAGGTACACAATCAGTCAGTCCATTATTGCAAGCCAATTGAGTTGATGATTAGAATTCTGTGTATTATTTACAGATGCATTATTGTAGATGACTTTCCTGTGCCAATGAAACTTAGGCTATTTGGGCGTTCATCTCTATCCATAGAGAAATGATTTTTTATGTATAGTGATAATCGCGTGACAGTGTTATATGAAAATATTTACATGAATTCGAAAAAAATGTATTTATTAATATATGTGATACTTCAGTGGTGTAAAGTGATGAATGACAGGGAAAACTGATAAAATACTCTATCCATAGAAGTAAAATTCTGATACCCGTCAGTTAACGATGGATGTTTTGTAGGAGAATCTGTGGGTGAACCTTGTGCGTTTTTGTACGCAATGATTTGTTTTTATATAGACTAGAATTACTTGTGATAATGTATAACATGATGATAAGTATTAGACGTGTAAAATTTAACTCTTTTTTTAATGAGATGGATGGGATGGTTTATGATACATGTGAGACAAAATGATGGATTAGGGGGTTTGAGGAGAAATACGTGATGAGTGGGCTTGGAGGGATACAAACAATATTAATGAATAATGACAATTTACA
The DNA here is from genome assembly GCA_017141395.1 of Laodelphax striatellus. Classification (NCBI taxonomy): domain Eukaryota; kingdom Metazoa; phylum Arthropoda; class Insecta; order Hemiptera; family Delphacidae; genus Laodelphax; species Laodelphax striatellus. Next base: position 10,296,692 of record CM029534.1, read on the forward strand.
GACATTTACAAGTCAAGTGTTTGATTCTCAACCAATGATACTTATCGCAAAAATTCTAAGCAATTTAATATAAGTATTACTTTGTAGAGAATCTACAATTTTTTAAAGTATTATTTTGTAGAAACTGACTAGTAAACTTTATAAACTTCATATTTGAATCTATTACGTTGAAATCAATGATTGAGAATCAAACACAAAGTTTCTAGATTATTCATGAATGAAGTAAAAAAGGCCTAATAATCATACCTAGTAATAATAATAATGATGTAAAGTGAAACCTGTCTAAGGCAGACCCTGTGTAAGATGGAAACCTGTTGAAACGAAATGCTTTTTCTGGTCCCAAGGAATTTTGTATAAAGGTAAAAGGACCTTTGTAAGCCGGCAATCTGCTAAAACGGAAAAGATTTTTTAGCCCGGTCGAGTTCCGTCTTAGACAGGTTTTACTATTATACAATAAAAACATAGATTGAACATTAAAAAATCTTCCAATATTTACTTGTAGTGGAACTTGACAATCTTCTGGTCGATTGCCCGAAAGTCAATTATATTTAATTGCCAAAGAATGTCGTCATTTGATGGAGCTAAATATCATTTTATTTTTCAAAGGTTTCATTTTAATTCATTAGAATTGAATTAGCTTTCATGCAATCGGCCGTGCAAGTTCCATATTATTATAATTTTATTGGAGCAATATTCAAATACATACTGTATTTTGACAAACATTCAAATGCATCTTGCTCATTCAGCTCATGAAAATTTTCTCTCCAAACTATGGGCTGACTATTTTTGCATTAATTTTCAAATGCAGATTCTATAAGAATTTATATTTCTCTTCTACATTGTAATATGAGTTTCATGAAAGTAATAAGACAAGTAGACTATTTTCAATAAATTTAGAACTTTTTTGTTAACTCGTAATAAATCTATGTTGTCTCTTATATTTAAATTATAATAATAGAGATTGTTATATAAAATATAATTATAAAAATATATTCTTAATTCTATGAAATTTCAAACAAATGTACATACTCGAATGTGCCGCTGATAGGCAGAGGACGGACAGCGCGGGGGAGGGGGGTGTTTACTCTCTTCAGCAGGGCCGCCGTCTGAGCTCTGATGGATCGGGTCTCGTCATTGAAATTCTAAAATTTATTCAGCAAAATTTAATTATTATTTATCATGTTATTAAAATTTCAAATATAATTTTAAAATATTATTTAAATTTCAAACCAACCATTTTCAATCAATGTATTCATCCATCACATCAAAAAATAAATACCAACATTACTCTTTCATTGGGGAATAATGGTCTCATTCTTTTACCTACTATGGAGAAATTCTACAACATCTCTAAACCAAATTTGAATTATTCATTTATTGTGAAGTGAATTACTGAATTGCTCATCAATTATTATAGAATAATCAACCCTCACAAGTAATAAATAAAAGTATTTTTCTTTTAGAGTTCTGTAATATTACAAGTGCATATAAACATACTTAAGGTAGAAAGACTTTTCTTTCCTCATTAAATTTGTTAGAGAAAAATTTAAAGAATTATAACATACTTCAAATGAAGAGATTCTAAAAGAGAGTACCTCTCATTTGAGAGATACTCAATGAGAGTATTCTCATAGAGAGGATACTAATACTTGACGTTATAGAGTGTAATGAATTAAGTAATAAAACTTGAATATTATATATATTGTCACGATACAAATTCTGGCAACCAAATAAAGCCTCAATAAAATATTGTCAATGACCACTAAATGCTGGTATTATAATAGATAGCATAATTAACGGTAAGCTGACCTAATTTAGCAGTACTCAATATTGATAAAATAATGATAACAAGGAAGCGAGCTCCGACTCACCACCAAAAGTCTCTGACTCATATCACATTGTATATTTATTTGTATTCTTTGATGTTAATTTATGTAATTGAAAAATCCAAATCTTGAAGATGGCCATAACCTTCATCCAAAAATATCAAAACACACCACTGCCTATATGGATCATCTACTGAAAGATGTCAATGCCAATAAAATCATTGGAAAAATTATGATTCATCAATTATTTATAAAATGTATAAATACTTAATCCACATATGTTAACTTGCTACTAAATAATGCATATTATTATTTGTACTCACCAAAAATATCATCCCAAGCCGGTGAAATAATGTATACAGGTCTCGTATCTTCGGTGGTTTCACGAACATAGCAATATATTTTGGAAATATTTGTTGTATACGAGATCATACTATTTTAGGAGTCAGTTATTTTATAGCATAAAATATTTGGATGTATATTAATTTAGCAATAAACTTTCAGTTCACCTTTTGGATTTGGCAGTGGAGTTGAAAAGTAAAGAATATTTTTAAAGGCATCTTCCAAAAAATAAAAATAAAAATTGAAAGATTTTAATGTCCTATATGTTATTTTGTATTATATATAATATATCGCATATTATTTAAGTGGTTATTGTAGCTAAATGTTGGAACTACTTTGTGCATTGTACTGACGTCAAAAAACACGGCATTAAATTGACCAATCACAGCCCAGCATTTCATTAAAAATTCTAGAATGTTCTATTGAAAAGTCTGTTTCCTTGAATTTTAGCAAGGGTAATTCTCTTCCGTTTGAGACTCCTTAGAGCAGTTGCTTTTGAGCACATGAGTGCAGTTTAATTATTTTCAAATGTAATCAGTTTCAATTTCAATTTAAATGTTTCCTAACTGTGATATATTGAGCTGTGGCAATATATAATTGATTAAATTCATGTAAAGTCGCGAAAATATTATAAACCATAGTCCAGAGCCAAGCAGTATCGTGAGATGACACACGGAATCCAATCTACCCATGAGATGGCTGCCTAAACCAGGATACGGTAACCGACGTCAAAGCATCGCCAATACTGTGAGTGATCCGTTTTATTAATCCTTTGGCCAAAGGCGCGAAAAGCCTCTTTTAAAGTGAAATAGTGGGGAGAAATGATCATACTGCGTGAAACATAAAACATGAGCTCATGGTCTAGTAGTTAAGACTTTCATAATTTTAGAGATTTTGTAATATCTTATTGCCAGGCAAAATACCCACACCCACGCTCTACCGAAGATATAAATTTTGTAACAAGCTATTTATTGTTATTAATAATTATTAACGAAACTTGTAAAATTCATTTAATTGTTCAAGTTGTGTGTTCTAAAGGAACAGGAGAATATACTCCAAGTTTTTCACCTAATTACTGGGTTTTCTAGTCGTTCTTGCACCTGTCTTGGCAATCCCAATTGATACATTAAATTTATTTAATTTATGAAAATATCAGTATCCTGGATGAGCCCTTGCAAGGCCAAATTTTGACATGCCCAGTCACGTAAGGAGTATGCTTAGCCAAGTGTGTTACGTAAGTGGATTGAGATCTTGTCTTTGATGCGTGACTATAGTCCATCACTCAGCTCTCCCTTATCTTGTGACACATTTGACTATATTTGCTTGATCCTGACGTCACGGGACATACAACATAAAGATAATAGCGTTACACACATGACCCACAACATAGTAATGTTACACATGGCACCATAACGTGGGGCTGTTACACAGTAATGTTACACATGGCGCCCAACGTGGGGCCTGAGGGAGATATACAAAATTTCTTTATTAAGAAAGCCAAAAAATTTGAACTCAGAAATCACAGAGTTGATGGTTGAAAACTTTTTGAAATTGAAAATATACCTTATGGAATTGCCAAGCTTTAATAAAGTAATTAATTAATTTGAATATTGATTTCATTATTAAATTATTCCTGAGGAGACGTCGAGGAAGAGTATACTCAGATATATCGCCAACAATTTAAAGAGATATACGCACCTATTGCTATGAATCACACTCTGTGATCATTTGAATAATTATTTTAGGTAGCCTAACAAGAAAGCCAGCTTATTTAACCTTGAAATTAAAGCTTTAAAGGTACCAAAATATTATTAGTTTACCAAGAGCATTAAGGTCTTGGGGGCTTATTAATTTGTTAACCAATTTGTTAATTTAAGCAAAATCCCCAGAATTGATCTCATAGGCAAGATATTAAGAGTATTAACTGTTTATTTATTGTTTATATGTGATAGTTTGAAAATCGCCAGATTATTAATGAGCATTGAATATAGGGCTATTTATTAATAGTTACCATATATAAAAATTTATTTACTGGTAATTACCAGATATCTATTGATTTAACTATCATTGCCTGTTTATTTTGTGCATGTTTATTTGTAATAAGTCTTGGAAAATTTATTGTCTCACTGTATATATCACTTGTCACTTAATCCTTTTGGTCAACATTTCACTGCACTTGAGTCACTATCGCACTCACGCCGGCGCATTCATTTCCACGCCGCGCATACACCCTTCGCCACGCATCTATTTCCACGCCGCGCCTACACCCTTCACGCCGCGTTCACACCATCGGACCGCGACATCCTTGGATTTCACCACTAGCCCAGCTGTCCAAATCCTAACTCACCATCATGGAGAACCTCTCAGCCAACTCATCTGTATCCTACATAGAGCTGGGAGACAACAACACTCTGCGAGAAGCGACCACACCCAACCCCGAGGCAACAAACAACACTGACGAGACAGCGCCCAGGGAACGAGACGCGGGAAGTATCGCTAGTGCCAACTTCGACCCTGAAAATCTTCGTCAGCTGTCTTCCACCCGCCTGGAACCAGATGTCAGCCCGACAGAAGTGCCTCCGCGTACGCCGTCACCTACCACTGTCAATCCTACTACACAACTCTCGCCAGATGAACTGAGTCCGCTGACTTCCAGATTAATGAATGACACTCCAACCGATTTGGTCACTCTCATGCTCAAAATAAGTAATGACCTCAAAGATTCCCAAGAGAAACTGCTCAAAGATTCCCAAGAGAAACTGGGTAGTCAAATCAATAATCAAACGGAAAAAATGGAGAAGATGAATAACCAAATAGAAAAAATGGATGGAGGATTGAGAGGAGAAATTAGAAAAGCTAATGAAGAGATCAGAGGCATCAAGGGGGAAATGAAGGATATGAGAAAGCAGTTAGATGACACTACTGTATGCCTCAACAAAAGAATGGATGATATGCAGATGAATTTGAGGAAGGAACTGAGTGAAGATTGGAGCAAGCATGCGATTGAACTGGAGAACAAGGTCATGCAAAACGTAAGTGAACACACTGATGGATTAAACAAAAAACTAGAAAATCTTGAAAAACAAACCAAAACCGACATACAACAGGCAGTAGAGAAACAGAAGACAGAGTGTGTCACCACCTGCAAGAATTTGGAAAAGCAAATTAGAGATTCCACCCAGCCACTAGAAAAATCTGTACAGAAATTAACACTCAACTCAGCCTAACAAACACGTCTCTGAATACCACTCAAACCCAAGTTGAAAGTCTAGTAACCGAACATACATTAATTCACAATAGAGTTAAAGAAACCGAAAAGAATTAAACCAACACCAGATAACCATCACCCAACTAGACAGCGAGTTGCAAGATACTAAAATCGATTTAAATAGTAAAATAAAACAGACACACACAAAGATATCACAGCTGGAAATGAATATAAGTAGAGTGAGAGAAGGAGGTGAGATAGTAGCAGTACCGAAACACAGAATGTGTCACAATTAATCAGTGGATTAGGAAAATTTGATAACACAAAATTCCATATGACACCTAAAGCGTTTGCAGAACAGTTAAAAGTGGTACAGGACTTAGTTCCAATCAGTTGGCCTGTATGGAGATTCCGGCTATCCTCTCTTTTAATTGGGGAACCTCTGCTCTTCCTTCATGGACGTGCACATGAATTCAACAGCCTAGAAGAATTTCTGAGAGCTTTCCTCGAGCAATATTGGAGCCTAGATAGACAACAAGAATTGTTATCTAAAATAATATCCTCCAATTTTGACGAAAGAGTGGTCAGACATATACCGCATTCGTCTCACGGTTACGCTATCAAAATTCGCAGCTAGACAACCAGATTCCCGATATTACCTTAGCTCACATCGCACTTAAGAAGATGCCGTATCACGTCCAACTAGCATTGGCCACCGCCTCCATTAAAAGTTTCAAAGACCTTGAAAACCACCTTCATTGTGTTCAAGCTGTCTCCACAAGCAATATACAGCATAATAATCATAGAAATAATAATAATTTTGTACAAACCAACCTGCAACCAAATCAATCAAGAAAATTCTAACACTGCTGACAATACAAATAATAATCCACAGGACTTTGAAATAGAGTCACCACCACCAAATAACAACTACCGAAACAAAAATGGGTTCAGAAGGAATCAAAATAATAACAATTTTAATAGAAATAAAGATCGTAGATACCATGATCAAGATAGATTCTATGATGGCCGAGATTACATGAACTCCAATAGAGACAACAACACAAGTAGTTCTAGAAACGAACCAAATAAATCACCATCACCAAATACCACTTTTAATACAGATAAAGATAATAACCCACCACCTTCTACTAGTACACCATCAAAAACAAATGGAAAATCAAATAATCCACCAGGAAAAAATTCCGGCAGTAACCAGCGAGCATGACAAGATGGGGAGAAAACTTATAAGACTCGGACGGTTCAAATTCCGGCAGCCCAGAGCAAAGTTAAGCGGCAGTTGAGCAAAATAAATAAGAGAGTGTATCATAACTCTCATCTTCACAGGAAACATGCTCGATATAAAAAGCCGACAGCTTTTGAGCATTATGCATGTTTTCATCCGCGGCATACTCGCTTCAAGCCCGCCATAAAGTCAGGAGATTGTAAAATTTGGACACCAAAACCTAACCTCTTGAGACGTTGATCAACTACCCACAACCAACCAACATAACCTAAATCGCCCACATCTGGTATACGAAAGGTTAATAAGAGCAGCTTCAGGACCCTGGAAATATTTCGTCTATTTGGTACGAGAACCTCGCCAACATTAAACCCTACTATAGAGAATGAACAATATCATTCCTAAGAACCACATGCTTCCGGTTTGGAGATAAACGAAAAAAGTGATTTTTCTACAACAGGATTCAAACTAACATGAGCCAGAGATCGTCCCAAGGATGTACTACGACGCCTGACCGTATTAATTACGCAAAATAAGTGATATTGAACTTTTTAGAAAATACACAGTTCTGTTAATAAAATAATTGATGGCCAACGATTGCCATATTTTCTGATCAAACCAAACAGAATCCTAACGGTAAATTATTACCAACTTCAAATATTAGTGAAAAATTACCTTCTTTTCCAAGACTTACTATGTTATTATATCATATATTTGTTAGTATTAGTAAATATCTGAATTTTTTGTTAGCTTCTACGAAGTCATACGTTAAGCACAGAGGCAGAAGACACATATGTTATGATGTCTACTGGTGTGGGTAGAGGAGATATTGTACACGTAGGATAGGCCGATGCCGCGGAAATCGAAGAGGATGTATATATTCCATACTTCACAGCTGTGAGTTTATAATCAAATTGTTATAATGTAGCCAGTATTATTAAGTAAATTTTGTTAAAATTAAGGTTAGCACAGATATTGATAACATTAGTTAATGTTTATTTATTTGTAACCATAAGTGTTTGCTTGGCAGTGCATTTTGCGTCAAGTGGTGAAACCACAGATTACGTTTGTGAGCCCTAGGCTAGTAACTTGTCAATCGATAAAACAAGTCGGCACCCATTTAAGTTACCTGATATTTCCTTCAGATCAGTTACCAGAGTTATTGTACATCTATCTATGTAAATTGTTTGAGAGCTTTATTTATGTCATTTATTGTCTAGCAGAACTTATGAGTTTGAATTGTATTGTATTTTCGAGTGTCATCTGAGATAACCTCACATACCTTTTGTGCATCAGCGCTTGTAGAGATTCCTTCGGCACCTGGCATACTCTTTGGTTTGACATGTCGTCATCATAGTATTGTTTAGCCGCCAACTTTTGAATTCTCATATTGCTCTTTTAGATGTATTATCTTTGCTCTATTTTTTTCTCAGCTAAATGCTTGATTTTTGTGTAAATCACTGCCATGATTAGATGTTACGCTTCTGTAAATCTTATGAGTAGGTAGCGTAGAATATTTCCGTACCGAATTCGAGTCGGAAGGTAAGCTAACATGAGACAGTTGTGTTCACATATTTTTTAGAGCCTTCTTTATGTTATGTGAGATCTTAGAAAATTTGCCTCGTTTCTTTGTATAGTTATACAAACTCGTCTCTATCTGCAGCTTATTAAAAGCTTATTTATTCGCTCATTTATATAACTATAGGGGCTTCTGTCACGATACAAATTCTGGCAACCAAATAAAGCCTCAATAAAATATTGTCAATGACCACTAAATGCTGGTATTATAATAGATAGCATAATTAACGGTAAGCTGACCTAATTTAGCAGTACGCATTAGTGATAAAAGAATGATAACGAGGAAGCGATCGCCGACTCACCGCCAAAGGGCTCTGACTCATATCACATTTTATATTTATTTATATTCTTTGATGTTAATTTATGTAATTGAAGAGTCCAAATCTTGAAGATGGCCATAACCTTCATCCAAAAATATCAAAACACACCAATGCCTATATGGATCATCTACCGAAAGATGTCAATGCCAATAAAATCATTGGAAAAATTATGATTCATCAATTATTTATAAAATGTATAAATACTTAATCCACATATGTTAACTTGCTACTAAATAATGCATATTATTATTTGTACTCACCAAAATATCATCCCAAGCCGGTGAAATAATGTATATACAGGTCTCATATCTTCGGTGGTTTCACGAACATAGTAATATATTTTGGAAATATTTGTTGTATACGAGATCATACTATTTTAGGAGTCAGTTATTTTATAGCATAAAATATTTGGATGTATATTAATTTAGCAATAAACTTTCAGTTCACCTTTGAATTTGGCAGTGGAGTTGAAAAGTAAAGAATATTTTTAAAGGCATCTTCCAAAAATAAAAATAAAAATTGAAAAGATTTTAATGTCCTATATGTTATTTTGTATTATATATAATATATCGTATATTATTTAAGTGGTTATTGTAGCTAAATGTTGGAACTACTTTGTGCATTGTACTGACGTCAAAAAACACGGCATTAAATTGACCAATCACAGCCCAGCATTTCATTAAAAATTCTAGAATGTTCTATTGAAAAGTCTGTTTCCTTGAATTTTAGCAAGGGTAATTCTCTTCCGTTTGAGACTCCTTAGAGAGCAGTTGCTTGAGCACATGAGTGCAGTTTAATTATTTTCAAATGTAATCAGTTTCAATTTCAATTTAAATGTTTCTAACTGTGATATATTGAGCTGTGGCAATATATAATTGATTAAATTCATGTAAAGTCGCGAAAATATTATAAACCATGGTCCAGAGCCAAGCAGTATCGTGAGATGACACACGGAATCCAATCTACCCATGAGATGGCTGCCTAAACCAGGATACGGTAACCGACGTCAAAGCATCGCCAATACTGTGAGTGATCTGTTTTATTAATCCTTTGGCCAAAGGCGCGAAAAGCCTCTTTTAAAGTGATATAGTGGGAGAAATGATCATACTGCGTGAAACATAAACATGAGCTCATGGTCTAGTAGTTAAGACTTTCATAATTTTAGAGATTTTGTAATATCTTATTGCCAGGCAAATACCCACACCCACGCTCTACTGAAGATATAAATTTTGTAACAAGCTAGTTATTGTTATTAATAATTATTAACGAAACTTGTAAAATTCATTTAATTGTTCGTTGTGTGTTCTAAAGGAACAGGAGAATATACTCCAAGTTTTTCACCTAATTACTGGGTTTTCTAGTCGTTCTTGCACCTGTCTTGGCAATCCCAATTGATACATTAAATTTATTTAATTTATGAAAATATCAGTATCCTGGATGAGCCCTTGCAAGGCCAAATTTTGACATGCCCAGTCACGTAAGGAGTATGCTTAGCCAAGTGTGTTACGTAAGTGGATTGAGATCTTGTCTTTGATGCGTGACTATAGTCCATCACTCAGCTCTCCCTTATCTTGTGACACATTTGACTATATTTGCTTGATCCTGACGTCACGGGACATACAACATAAAGATAATAGCGTTACACACATGACCCACAACATAGTAATGTTACACATGGCACCATAACGTGGGGCTGTTACACAGTAATGTTACAATATATATATATATTTATTACATTATATTAGTCTACTTGGTGTTAGTAATTGGAAAAGCTTCACTTTTCTAACAGAATAATGCAGTCAAGGATCCTAAAACTCTGAAGTAAACAAGTCAGGTTTCTACAACATTAACCTACATATTATCTTCTACTGGATCTATCGAATTAATAAAATTCAACAGAAAATATAAGAGCAAGTTAAACAATATTATATTACGTACAATTGGAACTGTTCAATATTAGTATAGATTGATTGCAATAGAAACAGAAGATGTACTAATAAATATTATATTATGAATGTTACACTCTTCTTACCCACAAAATGTTCACTTCAGAATTTTTCAAGCATTATTCCAACATAGAGTTTTTAATTAATATAGTTAGTTCACACATTGGTTGAAATGAACATGTGAGTAGACAAATAAGGAAAAATGTCCCAATAATTTTCCTAACAATTTTTTCATAAATTTCATGTCTCAAGAAAAGCCTTCCAGCAAAACCAAGATACATGGTCTCCCTTAATTCGAAATTGTTTATAGGTATGAGTGAATCGGCTACTATGTCTATTAAGGGTTCAAGGAATATCCTATAGTTAAAAATCTTATATCATCTTTGAAGGTGAACCAAAACCATAGGTTGATTACATTTACGTTATATCCACACAAAAATAATAAGCTTTTGAATACGAAATCACTGAACACCAATTCAAAATAAACAATGAGACTCTAAAACTTCCATTTCAAAATATTGTACGATATTTGAAATGAAAAGGATGTGCAATATTTATGAATGGAAATGTGATGAAATTGAAGACTTAAATTATTGTGGTTGATTCTGAATTATGTATTGTTCCAGTCATACAAGTTATGAGTATTATGGAAATATTTTGTAGCTAGATCGGTTCGTGATGGAATAAAATATTCCTAGTTATGAAACAATTATAAATTAAAAGTGAAATATTATTCCTTTTGTTGATTATTAAGACTAGCCTTCGCTTGTTGGCCCATTGTTAACTTTGTTTCTGACTGATTCTATATTTTGCGATTCACTGCCATATTAAATAATTGACAAATGCGATCCACATTTCTTCACTTTTGATAATTGATAAGAAATAATAAGGATAAAATTTTATTATTCAAGGAAGGACTTGAACTGCAAGCATAATAGTTGTAGGCCTATACAGCAACTTTGAAGAAGAATTAGTTATAAACAATAAAGCTTTGATTTGATACAGCCGATAATGTAATTAATTATTCATTAGACGTTTTTTATAGAAAGCAAGATACTGCAGAGGGTCGAAAAGCTTTTAAATGAAAATTGAAAAAGGACATTATTTCAGGAATTCTTCAAAAAAGCATTATTGTAATACTAGTTATTCTTATTCATGAATTTATTAATCTGCTTTTAGTTAAGCTATTTACACTACATAAACAATCAAATATACAATTTTAATATAGTTTTAAAATTAATGATTTCATCCATTTTAACATTTCTCAACTAGTATGGATGTGATTTTCAAATATGAATAAATAGTTAAATTTTACACTTTTCATAATTTAACACTTTTTATTTGAACTGGATGTTATGAGAGAGATGGAATAGAAACTTTTAACATACACTAATTTATTTGATGACTGGTGAGGGGAATGTCAAAGATGACATTATTTGACAATCTTGCTATTACATTGTAGCTACAAGTTAACAATTTTATGGTAACTAATATAATATTTGGTATGTTGTGTTGTGGTGCATTTGAAAATATACAACAATGTTCGTTGATGATCATAGAAACTATATGGATGAAAAAATGATAACTGCGGACTATTGTATCATCAATGAAAAATCAGGTTCAAAAACTGCTGTAGGCCTATATACAATTCATCTGATGTAATCATAAACTCTCACTGCAAACACGGCATGCATTACTTTTTACATTTTGTTTGGTGTGGTGTTGGTGAAGATATATAGAAGTAATTTTGTGCAATGCATTATGAACAAGTGTAATAATATTATTTGTGATGAGTTTAAGAGAATGGTATTGTTTTGAAACTAAGCAATTTAACTGATGATAATCAAAAACTGTACAATCCCAAGGAGTATAGAATGAAAGGAGGGTCGGAGTGGAGCAGCTTGCTGGGAAAGTCGAGATTGTGACGTCACTTCAGTCCTCTAGCCACTAACTTTGCATTCGAGTTACTATCTTTATACGTCACTATCTCAACTTTTCCAGCAAGCTGCTCTACTCCGACCTACCTTTCATTCTAAACACCTTGGTACAATCTAACTGATGATAGGTAATCAAAAACTGTACAATTTCATCCGATGATAATCAAACCCTCACTGCATGCGTTACCGTTACTTATTTCTGTAGTAGCTATCAGATTTAGAGAGTTTTAGGTGTCTATTCACATATGAGGACCCTCCCAGTCCTTCCATCATCTCCCTGTCCAGTTCAACTGAGCCATTGCAACCCGCATGCTTACCACAATCGATCGGGAGTTGAGGAAGTCCTCGGAGGGTACGTAAGAGAGGTGGGGCCGTACCCGGTGGTTGATGCGGTCCAGTTCGGCGTAGAGTTGTGCGCGTTTGGTGCGCGGGGGAGGGGTGGATGCCGATGAGTAGTTGAGCCGCTTGTGCGCAATGTGTGGGATGCCTGGATGGTAGGTGTGCGCCTGTCGACACAAATAACAGAAAATGGATATTAGATATTGATTGATTTATTTATTGTTGTGCTAGAGGAAATCGAGATTAGAGATTGAATGATTGATTGATTAATTTACTGTTGTGCTAGAGAAAATGGAGATAAAAGATTGATTGACTGATTTATTTATTGTTGTGCTACAGAAATCGATATAAGAGATTGAATGATTGATCTATTGATTTATTTATTTATTGATTTATTGTTGTGCTAGAGAAAACGGAGATTAGAGATTGAATGATTGATTAAATTATTATTATTGTACGTTGTGCTAGAAAAAATTGAGATTAGAGATTGAATGATTGATTAATTTATTGTTGTGCTAGAGAAAATCGATATAAGAGATTGAATGATTGATTTATTGTTGTGCTAGAGAAAATCGAGATAAAAGATTAAATTATCATTGATTGATTCATTGTTGTGCTAGAGAAAATAATGATTGAATTCATCTCTCAACATCATCCTTCTCATTACCCACGCACAAATCTATAGCTTATTATGTGGGCATCATCCCCAGCGAAAAAAGGATGATTGATTTTTTAATTGTTGGGCTAGAGAAAATGGAGATAATAATTGATTGATTTAATTATTCATTTATTTATTGTTGTGCTAGGTTCTAAAAGACCCATTTTCCATGATACATACATAATACAGAGAAATAGTTACTAGAAAAATTGTCTAGAAAAATTATACAGTAATTGAAAATAATATAGAATAATAATTATTGACAAGAAATGCTATGAAAACAATCGAGAAATGCCTATTTACAGTATGTGCTGTGTGTTAGTAAATGATGCCTTGGATAAACAAAAAATATAATATTTAGAGACAATTAAGAAATTGTCTGAATGAATAGAACACAATAGAGAGTATTAGATATAAAGAATATTAATAAAAGAGAATGGAAATAAAGTTAAGTGAACATTTCAGAAGAAGATGTGAGGTTTGTTATCAGAGAGATAACTTATGAACAAAATTGATTGGAAAGTGGAAGAACTACCGTATGAATAGTAGGAAAGAATGATGTAGGTTGAAGCTAATATTCCAGGAAAAAATAGTAGGAGTCAGAGGGAACATGTAGAAAAATAAACAGGAAAATGGTGGATACAAAGACAATGTCAAGATTTTAGACGGGATGCAAACGTTCTTAAAAACTTGTAATCATCTATTTCAAACTTCATATTCAATCAAAATAACGGAATTGAATGAGAGAACCCCGTTTTCAAAACTACAATATCAATATTATTATGAAATCTATTATAGGATATTAATTTCGAGTGCTGGAAAGGGGTTAGATTCTATCAGTAGAATGTAAATTCCATTCTCAATTTTTTGTACACAGATAATCTTATCTAAAATCGAACAAGAACTGTTTAAGAACAATGGATCTTACGAATATCTTTACTCAATCTGTAGACGGACAATCTACTGGGTGCTTTTATTCTACATCGAGCAAACAAAAACAATATATTTTTCAAATATTCAAAACAATACTGGATGTCAAATTTTCTAAAGTTTCAGGTAACATGCCGCATCACTGGCAGTACAATCGATTCCCTTAATTGTCATAATAACCTCATCTTGAGCAACGGAAGACCAATATGAATCATCAATTTCTGATTCAGAATCCAAATCACAATCCTCAGTATACGGTGTCATGGCTGGATGTTTCTCTGCACAAATAATATAATGATAAAAATGAATAGATTTCATTCCAAAATTTATTAGATTTGAAGTTCATACGTTATTCTGAAACGAATTAGCCTATAAAAACAAAACATAATGATAGAGAATGAAAAATTAATAATATTTATGTAAAGTGAGAAAAGGGAGAATTGGAAAATAAAGTGAGAGTTTCCATTCATATTATTATTATTATCATGAATGGAAACATTTAGGCCTATGAGAATCAAAATTATACAAAGAAAGCATATTAGTGCATTTGAAAATGAATTTGATTGAATAATAAATGAAATCTTGTATCGAATATTAAATAAAATGGATGTATGATTAACAACAACGCTTGAAGGTGGCTAAAAAAATGAATTCAAGTTGAATGATTGAGATAACTGAATATCATGATAAATGAAAACATTTGATAATGCTGGGAGCTTATTTATAAAGTATAAATAAACAAGTAAATTACTAGTAACTGAATAAATGTAGAGTAGAAATGATTGAGAAGTATTGAATTATTATAAAAGAATAGATATTTTCACTTATTTCGACAAGTGAGGATTTTTTCCAGATAAATAACAGATAGCTGTATTTTGAAGCTAATTCATTATATCAAAGAAAACCTGCTAATATACTGTTTATCCAGATTCAATGTTTATTTAAATCTCAATTCGAAGAACTTCAATCATCATTGTTAGGTGATAATTAATTTTTGAAGTAGTAAATTGTTCAAGCAACTCTCAATATTGATGATGAGTCAATAATAATGACGAGAAAATAATAAATTAGAAAAAGTAATAATAATAATATTTGACCTGTCTTCTCTTATTTGATTCGGGGACCAACATTTTCAAAAGGATACATGCAATCAATCTCAAAGACATAATAGAATTAATTGAGTGCCAATCTCTATAAGATTGAATGAAGTTGATAAGAAAATATCTTCACAAACTTATCAATAGAGTGAATAAAGAAAAATAATAAATTAAAATCTCATTTTTATATAAAGTGAATAAGATAATCATGAATTTTCAATCTTCACTTGAGTGACTGCAATAATCATTGCTTACAAAACCTCAAGCTGCAATCAAAACTAATCATCATTTAAAGTGAAAAATATTTTTGTTTTTCATTCTTTTGATTCAGTACGCTAGCTCAAAGTTTAAAAACCATTGACGACACCCTACTTACTATTGAATTCCCTTGAACCAAATTCCATTTCTGTTGATCTCACTCCACAAGAAAACAACAAACAAAGAAATTAAAGAAATAAATAGGCTTCAAGAAAACAAAATATGCGTACAGAAGTCAATGCGAAACAAGTCACTGCTAACAGATTTTCATTCTGTGGCGGCCAATAAAATTATGGCTTTGGGCCAGGCTGTGTGATGCTTAGCCCACTGTCAGGCGATTTGGCAACAGGCTTTTGAAATTTATTTTCTCATTAAAGAAAATTTCAACTTTGAACGGACAGACAGAGGCTGAAGTTCTTGAATCTAAATATTCTGATCGAATAAATCTATGAATTTTTAGAACAACACAAGGATTGTGTTAGGAATTTGTTATGTTTATAGGATACAGCATTAGAACTAAAAACTACTTCAGTGTTGCAATCTTAATATTCTAATTAAATAGAAATTTTGTAATCCATTTTGAATCCATGAATTGATAAAAAATAAAACATTGGAGTTAAATGAGTTGGAAGTTAAAATCGTCATTGAAGAAAATTTAGACTTATGCTTCAGTTGCCTACTTACAGACTGGTTATTATTTGAAATCAACTCGAATTAGCTATGTATTATGAATAAAAATTCGAATCTTATTGGGATTGGCATATTGTTTTCAAATGATAAACTAATATTGTTCAAGGCTCTATTAATTTCCGGAGTAAATATACCACATTACACACTTTTTTATGAATGATTTTTTAATAAAATTGAGTAGCCTGCAGCAATAGGTTGTTCCTGGCAAGCTACATGATACATTGTTTCTAGACTTCGGTTTAGGATTGAGTGAAGGCCTAATATGAATATTTGGAAGAGAAATAATGGAAGAGAGAAGGATTCAATTATATTCCAGTGAGAGTCTGTTCTCAATTTTCGAAAACGAAAGCCTTCGGAATGATTCGACAAATTATTTATTTTTTAATAAATAAATAAAGAATAAATTATCTCTGTCTCTGATAGATAGTAGGCTACTCAACTAAAGATATTCCTCTTTCTGACCTGGCAACTTATTCAACATCAATATCAATAAATGATGAATATATTAAACTTTCCTATCACCCAATTTCTTGTCAATTTACACATTTATAACTCAACAGTACAGAGCTTTCATGGCATTCATCACGCAAGCTCTTACTTCATATTTACTTCCAGTAGAACTCTACTGCGATAATTCTGGTTCTATTTATAAGCTCAAATGCGCAAAATAAATTATTGACTTCAAAATAAATACGTCCACTCCACATCCTTCTATAAATGAGTACATCCGTTCACTACTAAGAAGATTTATTGGCTATATTGGTTTGCGTTGAAATAATAGTTTGGAAAGAGAGGAATGTAATGGTGTAGTTTCTTTTAAACTGCTACAATTCAGTAAATGCATTAATTTATTATTGATACCGTAGCTAAAATGAGATCAAGGCAATTTATTTAGAGTTCATCAAAAATGGATTCTCTGATGATAAAAATCAGACAACGCTCCAAATATAGCCTATTCTTCCCATTCTTCTCATACATGAAATGTTCTTATTTTAACTTTGGCTTACGCACAGCCTATTTGAAGTCTGTTCATTTTGTTAAGTAATGGTTCCCTAAAAAAATATAATATAAATTTCAAGGATTCGAGTTCAACTGTTCTCTTTAATACTTTATTCTAGTGTAGGCTACTGTTTACACATTATTATTTGAATATCTATTTGAATCACTTTTTAATTCTCCATTGTACTCACCCTTCCAACTGCTGGAGTCAGATGTTTGAGATCCATTCTCTGCTTCTGTTGATCGGACAACCGGACCGGACACCGGACAGGACAAGGGCGGACAGAGAGGACAGACAAGGACAGAATTAGCAACACTTCACAGCACAACACCACCTCAAGTATGTTTCTTTAGGTTATTCAAGTTCATGTATGATGTCATATGTGCCTTTATGTTCAAATCAAACAGTTTTTCACTTTCAGTGCAAACAAGAAAGATCCCTGTCTTGAGTGGACCCTTTTTAGATGAAAGTGGGCAAAAATTGTTCGATTTGTTAGATGAAAGAATAGTGGATGGTATACTGCAGGTTACTATAATATATGGTACTACAGGTCACTGTCTTGTTTGGACCCTTTGTAGACGAAACAACAATATTGTTTGTTTTGTTAGATGAAATTATTGAGGATAGTACACTGCAAAACAAATTCAACCCTTGCCATCTGGAATTTTTGTTCTCATGGACTAGGAATCTTCTCAGGTAAACACAGGGAAATGAGTCTTTATATTGTCCTATCATATTTTGGGCTCTGGTGATAACTCTTACTGATATACTCCGTATATAAATTCAACTTATCTCATTCAACTTCATGGATGTCTCAGTTCTATTACTTATATCTTCTATATCTTATTTTTGTGTAATAATCTATTGCATTTCTTTCAATTGTGTTGAAGACAATGTTTGAACCATTCTCAAATGGGTGAAAATAAGATAACATAATCGATAACAATTATGATTTTACCTCTTCGCTCAATTATTTATGAATAATAAAGTTTCAATCCTAATGATAATTTTTCTTAATTTTTTAAAAGTATTGGGAGCAAATAAATAACATATTATGGATAGCTTATCCTTATGCTCAAGCAGGCTACATTTATTATGAAAAATTAATTTTTGTGTATACTAGCATGCTTGCTCAGTCTACCCTTCATTTTATTCTCCTACTATTATTATTATATTCTTTTATAGGCTACGTAATTTATGAAGTGATAGTGAAGAACATAATATCACTTTAGGCCTAATAAAACAAAATGAATTGTGAAAGCCTGTTTTATTTAGATTTTTAGATTTTGGAGCAAACATATGAATAAGTAGGAGATTTAATGGTGATAGTCTTATGTAAGAATTTTGTCATAGCTTTCATCCATATTTGTAAATTAACGTATTAAAAAGTGAATAAATATATCTCATGAATGAATAAATAAATAATTTAATATGAAATCACGCTTAAAAGATTTTTGTCAATATCAATAATTCAATAATGAAATCAGGCATAATAAATATCGTTTAGTTAGGTGAAGCTTTAGTTTTTTGGGGAGGTTGGGGGATAAAAGCGGGACTTGCTCTGTAATAGTAGCAAGCGACCTCCTACACGCGGTAGGAAAAGTGACGGTAGCTGGTGCCACCTGGTAGTCTGCCGGAGGTGGTGGAAGAATAGGAGTGGTTGTAGGAACCAGGATAGTCGGAGGAGCGGGAGGTACGCTCGGTGGTGGAGTGATAGGTAGACCCGGGTCCGGATCCGGTGGCGCGCTGCACTCGCTCCGTGCTGGAGGAGTAGTTACGGGAGGGAGGAGCCGAGCCTCCTGCTTTGGTTGACTCCGAGGTTGAAGTGTAGGAGTAGGAGTACTGCTGCTCTGCACGACGGGGATGGTCCGCAGTGTCTGTCACCACGTAGTGACGTGGCGTCTAGAACAGCCAACGCGTGTGTGACGTCACAACAGGGATCATCCGTAATCGGACACAAATTTAAAGAGTAATGCATGTTCACATGTTGCCATTGGGATATCCAGTCAAAAATTTCAAGTGCACAATTCCTAGAATTTTAGTAAGGAATCGCTCATTTTTAGTTTTAAATAAATTGTATTAAAAGTGCCATTAGATTGTTATGTTATTATGACAGAGTAGGTATATCGATATTGGTACCTATATAGATATACAGATGAAGCTACACTGTGGTATTTAATTAAGTATGACATTTATGAGAATTAAATATTGTTTATAAATTATTGTTGAAATAAATCGACTGACAATTTTTTGACTGTCGACTTATTTCTGATAATTTATGAATTATTAAAAAGAATAAATGTCATTTAGAATACAATAATACTGTAATGTCACTTATAATAGCCTGCCATTCATAGGAATAAATTTGAGCTCCCTTGACTACAATTTCAGAAATAAAACTGGAAATTGTCAACTGAACTGGCAAAATGTGAACAATGCATAAAGCTACTGTTTCCATAAAAGCATCTGACACACCAGCATGAACGTGTGAGGATCGTTCTCAATTTTCCCCAACAAATGATTGCAACGTTTTCTGGTCATAGAGGAAAACAGAGAAAATCTTCACACCTACATGTTGGAAAATCAGTTTGTTCTTAGAAACGGTGGCTTGAGTGACTCAAGTGCATTCTTTTTGGGCATTGAGAAGAGCTTGAAAAATTGAAGTGGGAGAATCGTTTTCAGATTGTCGCGTTATTTATGATCTATTCTTAAATGGCATATTTAGTCGAACTGTTTGTTTCATATTTCAGGGTTTCAACAATATTGTCCTCAAAGAGAGCCCGACAAAAAGTGTGATTTTATACTCGAGTTATGAAACCAGAATACCTCGGTGCTCTACGGTAGCTGTTT
The DNA here is from genome assembly GCA_017141395.1 of Laodelphax striatellus. Taxonomy (NCBI): domain Eukaryota; kingdom Metazoa; phylum Arthropoda; class Insecta; order Hemiptera; family Delphacidae; genus Laodelphax; species Laodelphax striatellus. Next base: position 10,316,914 of record CM029534.1, read on the forward strand.
TTTTAGCTTGTTATATCGTCACTCCCTTCAAAACACTATAGGTAACGTTTTTTGTCCAAAGCAAGTCTGAGTCCCGTTTTTTGTAAATAAAGTCTCATGGCAATGCATCGCTCAGATTATAAATTTGAGAATGAACAGCATTAGAAGAAATATTTTTGGTTGAAGTTTCATGAAAATTTACTCAAGTTGATACGGGTTGACCGGTTGATTATGTAGATTTCACGTGGAGGACGGGAGAAAATAGCAGCAAAGGATTTGGGAAAGGAGAAATTGGGTCATTTGTACTGTAATTTCAATTTTCTTGTTCTATGTTTTGCAAGTTTTCCTACAATTAACAACCTACTCCTACTGTGAAGTTCTGCTAGTAATATTATGTTACTTCCACTCTATATAAACCCAATTCAAAGCAGATCTACATCAGTTATCAATTGCAGTTTCAAGTTCAATTTTAAATTCAGTTTGCTACAATTGTGGAATAAAGGTTGGATTGATGCAAGGGTTGAACGTTACATGAAAAAAGTGTAGAAGGATGTAATGATTCATCAAAAATACCATGCAAATCTCACAGAGATGTAAGAAGAAAAAGTTGAATCCGATAGAAATACTAATATTCTGAATCAAGTACCATATTCTCAATATGCAACTCGATCAATTCCACTTTTCAACTATATTTCCAAAGATATTGAATTCTCGATTGGTGTAGCAGTAAGGATGATTCAACATTTATAATAAATCATAATATATGGTACTTTATCTGTAAATTTGGTTTTGGAAACAGAAAAGATTTTATTCACTTGGAAAATTTATTTTTCATCTCAACCAGCAAAAAGTTCAAAAATGTTCTCTTTAAGTGATAAACCAGGAGCTAGGAAAAGCTGAAAATTTCTCAAATGTAATCCAGGTTCCGTATTGTGAATCTAGTTATTTTAAAATGACTGTTCAAAGTATGTATGAATTTTATAGGTCGTCATATAATTACTATGTGTATATAAATTAATCCTCAATGTTCTATAGAAGACAATATTCATGAAAATAATGCATAATTTTTGCTTGAAATTATCATATTTGTTTGAATGATGTTGCTATAATTTTTGATCATTTATTAAAGTTTCTAATATTCCTTTATTGGAATATTGAACATTAAATTTTGTCTTTTATTTTATTGATCGAACGCACTTGAGTCATAAAATTCAATAAAGCAGAAATATCACTAATACCATATTAGTAGACAAACTTGAAATATACAGCAAACATAAAATGAGATGAATGTATGAAATGTATTAAAAGAAAACAGATAGAAAATAGAAGAGTTTTAATTATTCATAAACAATAGAAATCAAACTATTCATTGAATATTACCTGTTCAACTGAGGAATCAGCAACCATTCTTCTATCAAGGGATTACAGTACTATTTTTTTAATAAAAAATGTTATTAAAAATCTAGGGCACTAGGCCTGTGTATTTTTTTTATTATATCTTAACAGATATACGCAATGAAGGATTAAATCCTTCTCATTTTAATAATCTCTTACAATATTCATAACATCTTCGTAATAGGATAGAATATTATTTCCTAAGGAATAGATATAATTGATCGAAATAAGAATAGAATTTATTGCAATTTGCATGTTAAAACCAAAATATTCCTCTGTATATAAATTTCCGGAGGTATGGAAAATATCATCAATTTTCCCAGTTCAAGCTGGAATGAACAGAACAGAGCCCCACTTTGCATGCTATAGAGTGGACCAATTTCGCAATATTACTGCTTATTCAGTAACTAAGTGCTATTTTTAAACGTTTGGACCATACCCAACTATCTAATAACCCGCATCAGTACTTGAAGATAACTTACTGCACTCAAAACTCTTATCCTTGAATTAAAAACACATTATTTTTACAATTTTCTCACACGTTTAGTTACTGAGAGTCTGGTTCAAACGTGTAACTAGCACATGCTGAGTTTGTAACTAGCACATAAGGAAGTGCAAGTAAAATTTTGAAATGAATTCAAATTTGTTTTAATTTTTAATTCATTTACAAGGTACAACTCTAACTGATTATTATATTCAACTATACTGACGATTTGCCTACAGCAATGATCCTGGATATGTTATCATGAATTTAAAGACATATCAATATAAATCAATATGGGTGCAATAAATCAAAATCGGGGTATTCAGGTTGGGCTACTCTAGATTCATCAACAAGGTCTAACTCCCTCTAACAATCTTATACTTCATGGAAGGGTGGAAATATTTTTCTATTGATTCTTAATTACAAGGTACGGGTATAGTTTTCTACATCGCACAGAAACTCTACAGGAGAAGGTATTTTCAAACTTTAGTACAGTTCTATATAATTCAATTAATCCCTTAATAAAATAACGAGGGCTGATAAAAAACAAATATATTATATTGTACAACAGCCAACTCTGTTATTTTATAGAAGAGTGACACAAGACTTCCATTGATTGATTCAGGAACACATCAAGGTGCGGTCTACACAATATTTTCTACAATATATACACTGGCAAACATACAGGGGACGGTCTCTTCTAACTACAGTTGCACGATGCAAATAATTCCCGAAAAATATAATTTCTGACAGAATACGTACGTAGGGATTCATTTCGACTGGAACATTAGGAAAACCGTAGACTGAAGCTGGCCAGTCATAAGCCACCAAGCGTCGTTCTTGTGGGTCCCTCTGTTCACAAAAAATTGGTTAGCAGAGTAATTCTTATCGGTAGCCTTCTACTCTGAGGTTTCTGTGAATTATTCATTCCTAATGGACAATTAAATATTTATCTATTGAAGTAAATGCGTTTTTATTGAACCTTATACGATTTCTTCAACCAGAATCCTATTAATTCAACAAGAAAATTGTTTGATCAGCTCCTACTTCATACAAGCATCAGTTGTTATCTGTGTTCTACATTATTCTGTTAATTTTCATTGCTTAACAATGAGAATTATTCTATTTTTGTGTTGAAATGAGTTTGAGTTGAAATTTCAGTAAGCCAACTAGAAATTGTATATATCAGTTATTGCATAGAGCAAAACTTTTTAATTCTAAATTCATAAACTATGTACAACTCTCTCCAAACAAATTATTATATTTAGCTATACTGGTTCATACAAGGAAGCCTATAATGATCCTGGAAATGTAATTATAAATTACAAGATGTCAATATCAATCATTATAGGATAAATTTAAATTTGAGGAGGCTATTCAGATTGGGCTACTCAATCAATTCAATCTACAAGGGCTAGGCCTAATACTCTTACTTTGTGGAAGGGTGACAATATATTTTTATTGATTTGTAAATAAAAGGTAGTCTATAAGATTTTCTACAGGAAAAGGTTTTCCAAAGCTCTATGATGCAATTACTTCCATAAAATGAAATAACAAGGGCTAAAAACTTACAAGGGCCAACTCTCCTATTTTCACAGACGATTGATAAGACTTTCAACGGTTCTTGAATACTAGGTGGTCTAGAAGATTATCTACAATAGCAATATTAGCAATAGGGTAAGGTCTTTTCAAACTGCAGTTGCATGATGCAAATAATTCCCCGACAATATAATTTCTGATAGAATACATACGTTGTAAGGATTAATTCCGTCTGGAACACTAGGAAAACCGTAGACTGAAGATGGCCAGTTATAAGCAACCAAACGTGGAATCGTCTGTTCACAAAAAATTGGTTAGCAGAGTAAATCTGAATTGTATCTTTGAGTTTTTGTGAACTATTTACCAACGGTCAATACAATATTGAAGTAAATTCGCCAATGCTAGAGTTGGAAGAGAGCCTTGGTGGAATTGACTTAAACTGAATCTCATATTGATTAAACAATAAAGTCGACTCCTACTCCACAAGCACCAGCTATCAGTTTTGTATTATTACTCTGTTAATTTTTCTTCGCAATAATTACTCAACAATCAGGGTATTATTTTTTTATCAATACTTGTGGAACGGTTTCAAGAAATTTGTTTACTAAAGGCATTTTGGATAACAATAAAATAATCAAGATTCAACGTCTCTCCATCAGGAAGAGTATAATAATAATTACGGGATTGATAAAAATCGTATTGCCATCAATCAATGTCAACTTCGAACTTAGCTCCATATTAGATATATAGGCTATTTTCCAAAACTAATATGTAGGCTTCTGTGTTGCTAACTTACACTATGTATTCTATACATGGTCTAAGGTTGCTCCCATTTTCTTAAAAAAATAAGAGAGATAAAACTTCTTACATTAGAGGCTATTTCCAGCACTAAAAAATTGTGATAATATTCTAAATTTCAATAAAAGGCACAACTCTTTTCAAAAAATATCATACTTAGCTAATGATTCATACAAGGAAGTCTACGATGATCCTGGATTCGTATAATAATGAATTACAAGGTGTCAATATCATTCATTAGGAGTGCAATAAATTAAAATCAGCGAGTATTCACTAAATAAATTAAAATCGGCAAATCGAAATTTATCTACAAGGGCTAACACTCTTACTTATAAAGAGTGAAAAAATATTTCTATTGATTTTTAAAGGTGCAGTCAAAATATTATATAAGATTTTCTACTAAGAAACTCTACTCTCTACAGTGGAAGGTTTTTTAAACAACAGTTCATTGATGCAAATCAAATACTGTATAATAACAAGGGCTAATAATATGGAAATATGATATTCAAAGGCTCAACTTTCTAATTTTACAGAAGGATGCCAAGATCCTTGTACATACAGATACGAGGTGGTCTACAATATTTTCTACAGTATACCTACAATGGCAACCTTATACAGAGTGTCTCAAAAAGGACTTTGAAACAACTTTGAAAATACATAGGAAAGACTCTTTGAAATACAGGGGAAAGTCTCTTCGAGCTACAGATGCATGATGCAAATAATTCCCATACAATATAATTTCTTATAAAATACATACGTTGGGATTCATTTCGACTGGAACATTAGGAAAACCGTAGACTGAAGCTGGCCAGTTATAAGCAACCGAACGTTGTTTCTCTGGGTTCGTCTGTTCACAAAAAAATGGTGAGCGGAGTCATTTCAATTCGTAGCCTACTTCTAAGTTTCTGTGAATTATTCACTTTATAGACAATAATATACAATAGTGCGCTATAAGAGTAAATGCGTTTTGAAGCAGCCTTGGTAAAATTTTCTCCAACCAGAATCCTATATTAATTGGAAAATAATATTGTTTGATCCTCTCCTGCTACAATCCTGCTTCGATCCTCTACAATCATCAGCTATATCGCTAATTCATATTATTCTGTTAATTTTGCTTTGCAATAATTTTCACCAATCCGGGTACCTATCATTTCGCTATCAATTATTCTTGTGGCTTGACGTTGTGGAATTGCTTTAAGAATATTCTTTTTCCTAATAGTATGGTATTTTAGGAACCAATTCAGATTCAACCCTCAGGTAGAACAATGATAATTATTGATTAAAACCACTTTATTATCACCAAATTAATGACAGATTTGAAACGTTGTTAATAGAGTAATAAACTTCTTACAATAGAGGCTTTTTCCAGTGCTGAAAAAAATGTTAGTAAGTATACGTAATTTATGCAGGAGAGAAACTGAATCGAGATTGAAATTGGATTTTTTTTTCTAGTATAGTAATTCCAAGAGAATACAAGATTATTTTTGAAAACTTGCTATTAAAGTGCATCTAATAACGAGTTTTCAATTTTTCGATGGACATAGGTATGTATGAAAGGACTTTAGGTAAATTAGTACAAATAATACAAAATTAGCTACATATTATAGTAACATTTATTCAATTTTGCACGTTCTATTATATGAGAAGCCAGATATTATTGACATAATTTTTCCCTATGAAAAAATCATACTTTATCAAAAATAAAGAGATAACACTCCATTCATCTGTGGTGTACTCTACAATTACATGAAAACCTACAACGTTTTGAAGTTATAATAGTAGTAGAAATACAGCTGAATTTATTAACTTTTCATAATAATATAAAATAAATCTATAATAAATTGTCTGTAATACATTCAGGGTTTCATCGTATTTCACATCATTATTGCCGCAATCTTTTTTATTCGCTTATGTTACAATCAAGTTTGAAATTTGAAATAAAAAATTCTAGTCACAAAGATTAAACAAGTTACAAAACTATTTGAAATCGAAAACAAGTTATCTTATTCCAGTGGTTTCATCACAGATATTAAACATTTTTCCATATTTAGTGTATTTTTGTGTACAAATGAGTTTGGATAGAAATTTGAGTATGCCTACTGGAAAATTTTAGCAGTTATTATCAACAATGTTAAATTTAATTAACACTAATAGACGAAAAAAACTTTGATTGTTAGTGTTACCATCCAACTCAACATAGGCTAACAGTTTGTTACTAAAATCTAGACTGCTGTGAAAATAATTCAATTTTACAACGACTACTAGAACGTTTTGAATGTTATTATAATTTTTCTCATTTGTCTTGCACACTTCACCATCATAGATAAATATAAGTTTAAAAAAACTATATGTATTTTCTTTGTTGTTTTTGTAATTTTTTTCCTCCTATAAAATGTATTTTGTGTATTCAAATAAATTTAATTGGATTGAAAAATTGAATATGCTAATGTTTTTCTTTACTTTAATTTAATTGTGGACTTTGTGTGTTTTCTTCAGTGTGTGTTTCCTTCTACAAGTATTTTTTTGGTATTCCTAGTATGCCATCCTTAATCATGGGACGGGTAGCCCTCCCAAGTGTATGCCCTGTAGGGGGTGGTGAAGAGCAGACGCCGATGCGTGCGACGACAGACTTCGCGATGCTCTCCCGGCGCCTGACCGCTGGTGCCGAACACGGTGAAGGCTGGCTCCACCTGGCTCGGACGGGGCACGCACGGCACTTTGTCCCAGGGCACTTCGCGTCTCTGAGGGGCACACAACGACAATAACAGACATGGTCGGCCGTTTTTGTCAGCATCACGACAAGTCGAGTAACGAGGATTGCTGCATCAGGTAATTGAAATTAGTTGGCCTTCGGTGCATATGCGGAGAGGATCTGATGATCAGGGAAATAATCGGTAATTAAAATTAATTGGCCGTCATTGCATGTGCAGAAATGATCCAATGATTAGGAAAGTTATTGGTAACTATGGGTAATTGAAATTACTTGGCCTGCTTTGGTGCATGCTCAGAAAAGATCCAATGATCAGGAAAATAATTGGTAATTATGAGTAATTGAAATTATTTGGCCGTCGGTGCATTTTTGAGGAAAAACCAGTAGAATCCAGTTCAATCCAGTAAAAATTCAAAATAAACCAGACGACGTTGATATAATTTTTCGTTGTGAAAATCACAGAAACAAACTCAAAAATGGAAAACTATGGGTGGAACTGAGGCATAGTAATAGAAGACTTCCAGCAAAAATAACCTCATCACAACGATATGGATAAATCAATCATAAAAAGTGATCCTCTTCTGAAAAATTATTGAGCCTTTACCAATCAATACATTTGCTAAGTATTGGTAGATCAACGAGAGCATAGGGTACTATCCTAGACCTCCTTGGTAAATTTAAAACCTCATCAAGACATCAGAACCTCAATACACAACCTGCTTCCCGCATCAGAATGATGGAAAGCCATGTTTGAATCTATAGTGACTTTCCCAGAGAATCCAATGTTCGCAAAAGATATATATGCGGAAATTATTCAGAGATTCTTGTGCCTTTTACTGTTGAGATCACACCTTATTAATTAGAATCAATTGTAAAAAAAGGTACCGGTGACTACTCACAATCTAAACCATATACTCACTTTTTAATATTTAATAGTTTTAGTCCATATATTGCAGCAGCCTCAAATGAAACTTTCAAATTGAAGTGGTTTTAGTTAAAATTAGGGATTGAAACCGTTTTGGGCGAATGCCTGTTGTTTCTTCCCACCCATGGTGTGTGTATTGTCAATTAATGAAATAAATAAATGAATTTATAGTCTTCTATAAACATATACAACTACTGTATACTGATTAAAAAAATTCAAGTTCTATTCCCAATTAATATGTTAACGGTGTTACATAATATAAGTCAACTCTTTGCTGATATAATATCCTTGCAATAATATCTAGGTCTGAGTAAGAATTAGAGAATACCAATTTTATCTTTATTGATTGTTTGCCAGTATGAAGAAATTTGGAAGTTCTATGTTCGATAATTCAAGAAGTTAATGTGATTTCTTAAAAGTTTGATTGAATTGTTGAAGTTTTGGTTTTTTCTGTTATATGTATTCATTTATTTTGGTGATTTTTTTGTGCTAGTGAAATTCATCTAAAAAATATTAGTTCTAGTAAACCATAATAACGAATTGTTTAATAATTTCAGCAGAATTATAATATAATCAATCAATTAATCATTATTTATTTAACATACCTAACAATCCTCGTTACTCGAAGTTTAATAAAATAATAAATTTTAAGCGAATATTTTCAGCATCAATGTAAGCCAATCTTTGCTCAAAATTCAGCTTGGTTTTGTAAGCGTTATTGTTTGAGATATTTACAATGATGAACAATTTAATGTGAAATGGCATTGTGATGCTCAGTTAATTGCAAGCTGTATGAAATAAAAGTAATTACTCTTGAAGAATGTACGTTATTTGTGATGTTTTGGCTGTGAATGTTGATGAATGAATATTATACATTTGGCTATTTACACAGTAAGCTGGTATATTCGAGCTTTTATATATGAAGCTCTATTCGAGCTTCTCCTATAATACTTTGTAGTCTTATAAGTCTTATGATTTTTATATTTTCAGGCCTGATATTCTTCTTTTAAGAAATTAGATTTTTACGAATATGATTTCCACTTGGAAACAATTTGTTCAATTCATAGCAAACTATAATTGTGATATAAATATAGAAACTCTCTCAAAATTTCTCAAATGTTTTTAAAAAGAGAATTGACATTTAGTATTGCTTCGGGATATACATTCCTTTGTGATTTATTATATTTTTTTTGGTGATTGCGGCTCAAATTATTCTCTCTCATTCACCACATTTCCTCCATGTATACTATATATGAATAATTTATGACGATCTCTATGTGGAAAACTCGTTTATTTATTACTCACATTTTTTTCAAAGCCAAATTTCTCCCCTATTATTATTGTTGTTTATAAATAGTTTTGCACGCCACTTCCGCGTTCAAACGTGTGTGGATCATTATTTAAAAGCGTTTGCAATGTAAAATGTTTTTAGTTGCACACATCAGAGAGGCGTAACGCGAACTTTATTTTCCAATTCTCAACCACTTCCTCTCTTCAGCAAATGTTTACTTCGTCGACTATATCAACTTCCAAAAATCTAAAAATAAATAAAGTTACATTTCAAAATGTTGGGCGACTGCCCACTCGCGATCACAGTTCCTGCACACACTCTGAATGAACGTATGAGTCATGTTCAAGGTATACGTGATGGTTGGGGGTGTATTTTTAAATTGAAATCGGAAATTTTCTTAGTAGCGTACGTCACAACTCTTCATCACTTGTGGACTAATGAATCAAAAATCTATTTTGATTGCAAGATGTTGGCAATTAATGATTGTTGCAACACTAGCTGCTTTTGTATGCAATAAATATAAAAAATAACCGATTATACTATGTTACACCTAATAAATGCTCAATAAATAATAATCATCTGTAATATAATCAATCATAGTATGACCTGTTTATTTTATATTATGTCGATTTATTATTTTCGTTATTATAATCAACATAATTATTTTCTAGCTTCAATGTTTTAGTGTAGGCTATTAGAAATGCATTTTTGTTACTTTATTAGTCATAGGCTCATAGCTGCTTGTTTTTCGAGAATAAATTGTTATTTTTGAGTGAAAATGGTAGTTTTTATATTGTTCAATGGATAAGAAAATCACAATTTCTCTTAAAAACTCTTTTAAAGACCATTTTTTCAATGGTATATGAATGACGCTTCAAATTCAAAAATTTGATTATTATTCCTAGATCTCTGACTAATTATGAAATTATTGATATAATATGAACATAATGATAATGTAGAGCTCCGTCTTCTTCTTTTTTAACTACTCCCTGCTTCGTGACCAAGTAGAAATTATTTATTATAGAATTCCTTCATATCTTATCTCCAGAAAGATTTCTCAAAATCATGAGTTATTTGTCAGTAAGGCATGAAAACAAATGAATTTATGAAAAACATTTGTTAATATGCTCTAACGCGTGCATAAATAGTTCAGTATGGACCAGAAATCTTCTCCAAAGCTGTCTAGAAAAATTATGATAGATAACTCTCTGTATCACCAAATTGGTTGTTGATCAATCATCAAAATTCATTCATCAGAAGAGACACACATGACAAAAATAGTAATAAATTATTGTTAACTTGGCGAAACTTCCCTGTAGAATAATACAACAATATTCGAACCAAGGTGGAAGGAAAAGACTAGTACTTATTCATTCTTGAGACAAATAAAATGTATATTTCCAAACTTGCAACAATTTGTATCGAATAATTAATTTACGCGAACTCGTCACAGATTTAAGTTATTTACAGCCTTCTTTTTACAGAGTTATAAGACCATATGTAAGACATTTATAAGATTTTCAAAAACGTTGCGCTCATGTTATCATCAAAGATTTTAGCAATCCTTGGAGCTGTTACAGACTAAATATAACTCAATTTTTATTTTTGGTAGCAAAACAAACAACGAATTAAAATAATAACTCAAATTTGAACGGGTTCTATTCCACTTCTAGTTTTCTATGGAGAACACCATGGAGTTCTATATCGCTTGAAAACACATTATAATAACCACAGGGATGGTTCTCATCATCTTTGCGTTTGTGTTGTCGAATATAATCAAGCGATAGCTTATGCATTTATTGGGTTGAAAAGACACAATTTCCAAATACTTTTGCTCGGTTTTCTCGCAAAATCTCACCCTTTGCAAGCGGCGAAAAGCGTGATGCGTATGACGTCAGAGAAAGAATCGCGCGCCCAGATCTGGTGGCTAAATTTGGCCTCGCAGAGCGTTGCTCAGGAAACGAAACACAAGACGACTGACTGCTCTGTTACTAATGTTTATGATGTGTGTTTGTCTCGCCTCATCACCGACAACTCTCATTTCTTACTGTTACATTTCCTTTCTATAGATTTTTCACCTCTAGAACAAACCTACGAGCAACAAAACCTTAGAGCTTATAGAGGTTTATTGTTCAGCTCATGTCCATTATTCATGATAATTTTTTAAATCTTCGTCATACATCATAATAACATCCTGCATTTTCTATTTCACTGCCTATAACGACGAACTGCTACCGGTAGTTAATAATTCACTTTAAACATTATTTCGATCACATAGCAGTCTGAAATTTAGTGGTTATCTAATATTAGTTGAAACTACAGAGTCTCTGTAGTTGTATTACAATAGTACTTACGTGGTGGAGCGCTGATCGATTGATTGCCGTAAAGTCCGAAAGCGCTCCACCCATGTGTGAGTAATAGAGTTACAACTAATTATCACTAGATTCAGACAGCTATGTTGTCAAAAATCATGTTTAGAGAACACTGTGTCTAGACATTTAGAACATGTTCACATTTTAGAACACCGTAACACACAAAACCACTGAACGTACATAGAGGAGAAGTACGAACGTTTGAGCTAATTTTTCAAACATTTATCTATAGAATGAACTTCAATGATGCGAATAAGTGGTTGAAGAATTTGATCACAAGATTTCTTAGCCGAATTCCATCAATAAAATACAGTTTTTATTAAATTGATAGAATACTGGTTCTCAATAATATATTATAATATTATGTTCACGCTGAGACGGGTGCAGATAGCTTATTGTTCAGCCAATAGATAGCGTTGTGCTCCATCAGTTAAGCTGAGTCTGATTACCCACTATGAAAAATGCCACCTCGAGTTTACTGCGGTACCTATAAGTTATATTTTGTACTTGGTCATTAAATGAATAAATAAATAAATACCTACCTATCTAGATTACAGTGTCTACAACAATATTATTACTACTTTAGCAGATGTTCACTTTGTCTATTCTATTAGATGCGTAAAAGGATATGTGAATAATTTATGTCTTCATTCTTATTCGTTCTTACTGAAACACTATCAGTTTCTAATTATTGTTATTCATCTCGAAATGTTATAATTTTTCTTTCCTCTACTTCTAGAGTGCTGGCGAAATTGTTTCTTTCTCATCATGCGAGCTCCTTTTCGTCTATCTCTCACACTCCCACTTATTGATATTAAAATTCTTTCAACACTCTATTTTCTGTGGCTTGCGTTCGGAACTGGCCAAACATCTGAATTTAGTGGCTGGTTAATATGGGAGAGGGAAAGGGGTTGACGTAGCTTTTGGTCTGCGCCGCAATCACCTCACAAAGTTCAATCGTGATTGTTTATTCTCGTGTCGAATGTTCTCTCCTCTGATTGAATACACGTGGCATCTTTTCTCAACGAAAATAGAGCTGAAGGAATAGAGTCTTTGCAGATGTTGTTTCGGAGGAAATTCAAATGCTTGGAATATTGGGTGCAACTAAAATACTGCATTGCTAAATGAAGATTGTAGTCAATAATGGAGAATAAAGTAGCAATTCCATCAACGGTAGGTACTGTACTCTAAACATTTTTAATAAATTTCCAGAGAAATTGATTAAAGATGAAAGACTGTTCACTATGTCTAGCTGATGGTTCATTCTGGTAAAGCATAGGGATTGACAATGGATTATGAGTTACGTTCAATCGAGATATCACGTTTTACGAATACTCAAAGTTAACACGTATCAATCCGATGCAACCATTTGTGGAAGAATTCGTATAGGCTACAAGTATTAATCTTTGGACATTGTAAAAAGCGTTATAAAGGGTTATAATGGTCTAGGTGCCTCAATAAAATTTACTTTACAGCTACAGTACGGTAAGTTGAGTGCTTTAATCGAATAAAACAAGAATGCAAGATCTTGCATTCTCCATCCCATTCTTCAATTTTTATCTTTTTACAGTAGGCCTATTTTCTTCAATGCGGTACTGATTTTAAAATGTGAAAGACCAGTACCTTACTTTTATCATAAATTCTGCTTTTTAATCAAAACTCAGACAGATCTTTATTTGCGAAGATTTCATTTGTAAAGTGGAAGAATCACTACGGTACCGTGTATGCTTAGAGATATCTGTTGCCTTCATCAGTGCACATTTGCTCAATTGAGATTTGTTTTAAATTATTATTGTACAGTGCGTAGGTTCTAGAACTATTATTTCTATTATTGTGTATTTTGATAGTTGGGAAATAACGATTCATTTGGTAACAAGGAGCAAAACAGTAAATTCAATTTCTAGCTAAGGTTTCTCATAATAATAGTAAATTGGGTGGTCTATGGTGTTTACTAGCTTTGCTAGGCTATGTGCTTCAATGATAATTACAAAATCTAATCACTGTAAAGCTCCTTTATCTCTAAACCAAAAAGTGTCAACTTTGAATTTGACAACAAGCCAAATTCATTCCAATTTATAATCATTGAAAAGAAACTCTGAGTCATTGCTCTTGTTCAAGACCCTAGAACCAAGCTAACTGTCAAGCCTTGAACCAAGCCGGTGGTGTGCTAAAAAAGCGTACTCTTGGCAAAGTTTGTTGTAACTTCTCGAAAGATTAATAAGATTTGTATCTAGTTTGATAGTGGTGCAAAAATTATTAGCCATGCCAACAAAGGGAGGATCAATTGTTTGTAATTTATTGTTATTACGGTACTGATAACTATTTAATGTGTTTTTTTATTTGATTTATTAATCGTTATTGTAATTTAGCGATGATATTTATGTTCTATGATGTCTTACAGATACCGAGAATGATTTATGATGTGATTTTTGTTACAGATGAACTGGAATATTGAGAGACATTTTGGCAGATGATCATAGACAGTCAAGTTTTTCAAGGGAGGGGACAAAAATGCCTTCTGGCAGTAATTTCTCCTATTTTCAATATTTTGCTCTTGAATGAATATTTGAAAGAGCTTATATGGGATAACTTCCAGGGAGCAGGATTGTTTTCCTGATATGATTCAACTGCTACATGGTTCTAATTTTGGAAGAAATTATCTAATCAACTAGAATAATGTGTATAATATACATGTCTTGTTTGTACCTTAATGAGTAGTTCATTACAATTTATTATAATCTCCTATTTTCAATATGCATATTATTCTCTTGAATGCATATAATTAAAAGAGCTTATATGGAGATAACTTCCAGGGAGCAGGATTGTTTTCCTGATATGATTCAACTGCTACATGGTTCTAATTTTGGAAGAAAGTATCTAATCAACTGGAATAATATGTATAATATTAATGTCTTATTTTTAACCTAATGAGTAGTTGATTATAATTTATTATGTAAAGTATGTATTGGAATACGAAATGCTTTTTGAATATGGATGCGGTACCTGTTTTTATTCGTTCATTTAGTCGTCAGACCCTTTTCCAATTGAAAATAAGAATCAAAATATAGTGTGACTTTGTCATTATTCATAATATTTTTGATGGTCACACACTTCCCCCAATTGTTTTCAAGTATTTTAAATCATTATTGCATTGTGTTTCCTGGGTGGTGCTTGAGAGTCACTGCAACTGGCCTCCAAACTATCATCCCAATCTCTTTGGCCAAATATTCCAATGAGAAGTAATAGAACATTTTGAAACGGCCCTACCCAGGGCCAGTCGATCTGTTATGACTCCTCTGACTCGTATGCACAAAAATACCATACATCTACGGGTGTAATATATTTATACTTCTATCTTTTCAAGTATATGGTTGTATGTTGAAACATTTTACCAGTGCCTGATGTCATACAATATAGGCTATTTACTTGAGAGTCATGAGTGGTTGAAAAAATATACCGTATTATAATTGATAAAAATTGAGGTATCATTTCACCCCTAGTAGTAGGCGCCAAATTGATTTTTTAGTATAAGTAGTACGGTAGTAATGGTAGTTTTAATCCTGGTAGTAGATGCCCAATTGAGCTTTTAGAAGTAGTACTACAATCAAATTGAATCTTTTCTCTATCAATCAAAACTTCTAATGTGATTTGACATCACCTGGCTTGGAAAAATTTTCTTCAAAATCCAATTCCAACTCGTCAATTTCTCTCTTATAGCAAAACAAATAGAACAGGTTTAGTATGAACGACTTGACAAACATGCATGAATGATTGTTAACATGTTTTGATGTTGATTTGAATTTTTGATAATTTAAATGATTATACCATGATGTGAATACAGCAGAACCTCATCATAACCTTATGCCCATATTTAATGGTAATAATGAATTATTATAAAGATGATGTGATTTTCAATTCTACAGTTCTATAATAATGGGGTGATGATAGAGCATTAATTAAGAAGTAGAACCTTATCTCATCATAACATAAAACTTAGAATCAGTACCACTTATGAAATTATTCAGTAGGCCTTTACCAGTGGCGTAACGTTTGCCAACTGGGCCCCCCCGCAAAAAATAATTACGGGCCCCTCCTTTCAAAATCTCACCCCCTCTCTTAGCCACTTTTCCCTGAACCGCAACCATTAAACTCATTAATGAGAGCGTACCTCATGAGTGAATAACATATTCATGTAATAAAATAAAACATGCTCTTGATTGAATTCTACAATAATTGTAATAATTATTAAAGATTTATAATAATTCATAAAGACCTTTTATAAGTTCCTTATTTTTTTTCTCTTTTGAGCTCCACTCAAATGATTGTAGGGCTTCATAATGCTGTTAAATTAATATACAAAAGACCATCAAATCTGTGTCACACCTGGTTACCAGATTGAAGTAGCCTGCTGGGACACAGGCTTTACTAACATATTACGAACTGGCACACAGACAACACTCATTTTGAAAGCTAGCAAAATATTTTTGTTCACTTGAAGGAAAGAAAGAAAGTAAAGACGGAATAATTGAAAATCGAACATCATAATACTGAAAATACGTGTAGGAATTCAATATGAATCAAATAATAATATGAATCAATTTTTTGTACCAAAATAAAGAATTAAAACCCACTTTCACAAACCCACAGCTTACTGCTCACTTCACAAATTTCTATTCACCGAAACGCGTTTACATGCGTCTAGCACAACGGTTCGAGACGAACCGAATGAAAATGAAATGATGAATTAAGATTGACTGAGTAAGCTATAGGCTATTCTTCGACAACTCTTGCAGTCTATTTCTATTATGATCAGGGATTCGATGGGCGATGGATTCGAAAATTGTGTAAACAGTCAGGGTCTGGGATCCGGATGTCTGCCTCCATTCAATGATTTGTAAACATAATTATTTCCCCAATCAATGTTTCTTTAAACCAGCAGACCTTTTTTTATTGTGCAACTATTCTTCCGTCATAACATCTCTTAATGACAATTTTTAACCAACTGATGCATAATTTTTTTATAATGGATGATTATGAATGATTGAAATTTCAGTGCTTATGGTTAATGTCACCGTAACAAATAAAACTTTTCGTTTTCTTGTTCAATCATTACTTTAATTTTATTTCTTGAAAAAACATATGATATTATTTTCAGGCCCCAGCCCTGGGCCCTTGGCGCAAGGCGCCGCCAGTTGCGGTGTAAGTTACGCCACTGGCCTTTACTCTGATTTAGTACGGTATCTAATTTTTCTTTTTATCTGGTTTAGTACCTGAATATATTGAAATGAACGGATATGGTTTTACTGTATTTTTGCTGGAAATATTGATGAAGTTGCTGATTTTTTGAAAAGAATAACATTATAATTCGACTTTTATATTTATTGAAAATATTTCTAAAGTCTCTATATTATATTTTATTTATTTCAAGAATAACTAAGTTGAGCATCTATTTTTTTCTGGAAATAGTGATGAAACTGACAATTTAGATGGAAATATCAACAATCCTACTAAAACATGAGGTTCTACTTTTTTCCGACAAAATTGATAAAAAACTGACTGTAATATTATGAAAATATAAACAATAAGGTACTTGCATAGGTAGATTCCATTATAATTATATTATTTAGTGCAGTACAAGAAGTATGGACAACCACACAACAACCAATACAAAGGTAGCCAATACTAGGTATATTTTTGCTGAAAATATGAATGAAACTGAAGAATTATAATGAAAATATCAACAACTCTACAAAAAATGCTGTGAGGTTCTACTGTATTTTTGCTGATAAACTGACTAAGATTATGATGAAAATACCAACTATACTACCACTATTATTGTTAATTATGAATATTTCTACAGCGAAAATCGTTAATTCGGCTTACCGTGACAGTGTATGAAGTGATGGAAGGGGTGGGCCTCGAGTAGGGACGGCGGGTGGTGTAGAAATCAGATTCGTAAACCATTTTTGCGATTTTCAGCGGCTTTTCCCTGTGTTGTGTTCGATTAGTTGCTTGGGCCCCTCACGAATTGACTACACTGACACTGGTCTGAGCTCTGGAGATCCGAGGCCGTTCGGCTATCCTTAGACTTTCTCCCACCCCAGTCGGCAAGAATGGACAGTCGCCAAAACTTATCACGTTGGTTATTTTTTACTTTCATCTCGCGGTGTTCTCTCTCCCTCCCACTTTCTCTTATCTTTGTTACTCTCTAAATTTTTGTACTGTACTGTTTATTTTAGTAAAAATGTTAGATCTCTAAAAGTTTTCATTGTTTACTGAAGAAATTATTTTTAATGTTCTGTTCTTTTCCATGTTTCAATGTTTAGTAAATTTATCATGTTGGTTATTTTTACAGTCGTCTCTCTTCCTCCCATCTAAATCTTTGTAATTCTCTATTTTGTTGGTGTTTTTTTTTCAATAAAAATGTTAGTTATTTCCAAATGTTCACCAAAGAGATGATATTGTTTTGTTTCGTTTCTGTTGAAATAGAAGAGATTTCGATAAAAATAGCCTTGAAGTATTGACAAAATTAGTGTTTACTGAAGAGATTATTTTTTCTGCTATAATTTTCCTTTTAATACGTTTTTCAAGTTCCAATGTTTCATAAATTGATTAGCTTTCTTCTCCTTCCTTCTCTCTCTCTCTCTCTCTCTTGCACATCCTTCTCCAAGAATGGACATTTATATGTCCAAACTCCGCCATTTCATGTAGATACAAAATCAGTTGCTTATATTTCCAATGACGTTCATTTAAATAGAATATATCACTAGTATTAAGTTGTATTCAAAATCTTGAATTAAAATTTATACCTATATATTTTCATTTAAAATCTTTCTTACTTATGTTTTGTTCAGTTAATCTTATGCTGTAATTATTATTTTTAAATGACGCGTTCATTGTAATGATTTTATGACCTTGAATGACATATTTTGTAATCTGCGTGAATAAAGTGATTATTCTATTCTATTCTCTCTCTCTCTCCTACTCTCTTTCTCTGCATATCTCTCTTATCTTCCTCATATTCTAATTTATGAAATATATGTCCAACGGGATTTGGACTTTAAACTTATTAGGATTTAAACTTTTTTGTCAGGTTACAATACCGTATACCGAGAAATGCCTGAGTGACCGGTAATAGAATCCGCAACCGTTGAAGAAGCAATCATTGTTTGATATTCACACTCAGGTATGAATTACTTTGAATTACTTTTTTAATGATTTACTTTTTCATGTTCACCCTTTTAAGAAAATACTGAATATTCCCCCATTCAAGTCATCTCTCATCATATAACTTCATTTTCCATTTTCTTTTTTCTTTTTCTGAGGATGGTGCCCACAGGAGTCCCAGACTTGTGCGTGCATATGATGATAATGGAGGTTTCATGATAAAAAAGTGAACGTGGCTTCTTCTTTCCTTCTTCTTCTTCTTCTTCTTCTTCTTTTTCTTCTTCTTCTTCTTATTTCTTCTCTTCTTTTTCTTCTTTCCTTCTTCTTCTTTTCTTTTCTTCTCTTTTTTCTTCTTCTTCTTCTTCTTCTTCTTCTTCTTCTTCTTCTTCTTCTTCTTCTTCTTCTTCGAAGAAGTTTTAGGTGTGTCGTGTGTTTCGAATCGGTGGTGATTTCGAAAGCACTGAAATCTATTCAAATGTGCGTCATTCATGTATCTGTATTCAATTTGAGGCCTTTGTCCAAGTTATTACAATAAAGTACCTACTGGTAAAATCATTGATAAAAACCAAGTCGGTTCGCTATATCTGTTGCAAGTGACTCAACTAACAACACTCACGCAGTCTATATTGCACAATCGGTTTATTATGAACTATTATTAGATTATTGGTTGGCTGTTCAGTGTTGATCGTTGCTGGTGAAGTCAAGTTCAAATACGTTATTACTCAGTTGAATTCTTTGACGGTGGATCACATTCACTATTTCTAATGCTACTCTACTTTGTAACCACTCTATTATATTGTATTCCATTCTGATTTTCAATGCAAATTCCGATAAGTCGATTGGCGAATATTGGTACTACCGAATACTTTTATGAGTAGGCTAATAGGCTATAATAATTCAGTTGAGCGATGAGTCGATTAGCGAAAATTTTTATTGTAATTCTCTTATGAGGCCTATGACTCTGATTCTAACAATATCTCTCTTACGTTATTGTCAGAGTCGACTAGTTTTCATTGTTATTTCTGAAATGTTATGCATGGTAACATCAATTTATTCTTATAAATAACATCAATTCTTTCAAATTAATCATGAATAATTTTAATAAAATAAGTGTCATTATACATGGAACACTGATACTGTAATGTCATATATAATATCATTTATATAGTTATAACAAGTTACCGGTTACATTATTGTTATACCATTCTTATAATGCTTTTTTGTGCAAAACTCTTCATTAAGTTCAAGTTCATCACAGATTGATAATGTTGCATCAACAGGCACATTATGTATGTATAATATTATTATGAATAATAGCTCCACTTAATCCCTCTTTTTTCAATAACTAATGTTTGTGTTTCAATAACATTGTTCATGACAACTGAAATAGATTTTAGTTTTCAACTAAAATTATTTTTACCATCAAATAAAATGTGACAGAGTCTGTGATTAATTTAACAGGTCAAGGTCCGTCCAATATTGAAATAAACTTGAACTAAAAGTGGGAAATACACTAAAAATGTGATGCTGTAAATAAAACCGTCAAAGTTCCTTTTCAACAACATAATCACATGAGAAATTTCTGACCAAATAATTTATTGTCACAGCTACAACGATAAGAGAGAACCGAATGTAAATAATGAAAACTCACTGAGGAGAGTGCATTAAAAAACTTATAAGTAAATATTCTTGCATATTGATGAATAGATTTTTAGTTTTAATGTTGAGAAATAATGAAAATATTTTAAAAGTGTTAATTAAAAGGGGGGAAAACAAAAATTAGAATTGAATAAATGCCTTTATTTTTTGCCTAAAGAATTACTGTGAGTTGGGGAAAATTGCGAGTTCAAAGCAGGAATTATTAGATGTTGCAATTGATCAACTGCAATTGAATCCATTAAAATAAAATACAGTAAAATAAATCTTCAAAGAAATCCACATAAGTTTTTTGTACAGAGCTCTTCAACGAATCTCTCATTTGCTATATGATTTTTTATCAATGTTTGCTGTTGCAGATGTCTCCAGAGCCGTTTGTATAGATTTCTTTGGATTTTCGATGCACTTATTGAAAATAGCGGAGTGACCGAGTGATTGATTGTAGCAAATACAATGATGAAAGAGAGTACCAACAAGAAACTACTGTGAATAATTCTTGTGTCAATTTGTTGTGTTGGTTGTTGTATAGACCGGACAGTTTCCGAGCGGGGGCGTAGGGAGGCATTTTTATCACCAACATGCAATGGAGCTCTGTTCGTTCTCTCCACACATTCCGTGTTCCAAAATAGCTCGAATCGTCCCAGATTTTTCTTCCTCTCAGTTCTAACGTCGCCTGTCTCCTCCTCGGCTCCATGACCCACTTATGTATGCGTTATTCAAAACTTGGGAAAATTTTGTTGAGCTGTCTTGCAATTTGATTCAAAATGTTCAATATTATTATAGAAACATGGCCTACTATAGATGAAGCCATCTATAGTAGGTGGCTTATTGTCATGATGATATTGTTGTTATACTTCTAATATTTTTTTGTGGTTTCATTACTGACGATGTTTTGGTCTTTGGGTTTTTGTCAGCTGATAGGAATTTTTTAATTTTACTATGAGGTGCAGCCAATTTTAAATAAATAGGCTACAATATTGAATATTGATACATTACAACATGAAAATGAGAAGAATCAATATGATAGAGCTCATCTTTGGAGAACAATAAGCTATAAGCTAACGGTGCCAATTATAACGAAATATATGTGTATCCTATTAAGGTGTAGTTCAAAAACACTCCTACATTTGAGCCTTCATAGATATTGAAAGTTGAAAGGTTTGTTGGATATAATCGAATGTGAAGACTAATAATTTTTAGCTCACCTAGGCGGTAAAAATTGATGTATTTCATATATCAAACTCTCCAATGCGATAGAAACACTTTGGTTTTAACCATAATTTTATTTTTTTCTGAATTTTCCAACAGAGTTCAGCTCCCGTATTTCTGAAGTAATTGTATTATAAACCTAATTATCTCCATCAGATCATTATTATAAGTTATACTTTTTTTTATCTATTTCGCTGTCTTGTCCTCTCGATGAAAGGATCAGATTGAATAGGTAATTGTTTTTCTCCTAAAATGATTGCTGAAGATAATTATCTAAAACACTTGTTTTTGAAAGTAAGTGTAATATTTTGGATGAATATTTAAAAATATAAATGGTTCGAAACAGACTTTTGCAATGAAACAAGAAAAAATTAAAATATTTTTCAAATATGAATTTTGTTTGAAAACAAACTTTTGCTTTAGATTGAATTATGACCTAGGTATTTCCCCCGCCGATTTTTCAATCTTCTCTCACCTGAGCGCTAGTATATTAAGTCTTTCTCCATAATGGCCGACCTACAAAATGATGTCATTGCATGCAGGCATTTCAAAACACGTATCTCGCAATCTATGATTACTTGACTTAAAATATTGAGGTTATGTTTTAATGTTGTGTTTTGTTGAATCTGTGGTAGGACTGGTAATATTCTAATTCAGTCTTATTTATTCAGGTAAGAAAACAATTATCTTTTACTGAAGATGTTGAAGATCGTGGGTTCTTCTTGTCCTATAAATTTATCTTGATGATTCAATTTCATTTATTTATGATGTAAAATAAATTCGTAGACTTAGGCCACTGGTTCCTTACTTGATTCTTCTATATTTTAGGTAAACAAAATAATTCTGTTTTGCTGAAGACGTTGCAGATCATGGATCCTTGTTCAGTGCATTCATCTTCATCTTGATAATGGGTGGAATGTTGTTAAAATATGCATTAAACATTTCAGTGGGGTTTGAGCCACAATATACTTTGCATAGGACAGTGTATACTCATCTAATAGCACTTCAGTACCCAATAGGTACTTGAGTATTAAACGGAGGCCACCATTAGCTTCAAAAGTATCGATACCATCGATATGACTTATAGAAGGTTAAATTGTTATAGATGTTGTAGTAGAACTATTCTAGTATTGTTGTGAGTCGAGCGTTAGGTTAGGTTTAGGTTAGGTTAGTACGAAATATTTCTGTAGGTTAGGTGGCCTCCGTTTAATACTCAAGTACCCCTACATACAATATAAAATGACTCTTTCCATTTGTGATTAATAAATTTTTGAAATAAAATTATATTATCAACTTTGTAATGTGTATCCAAACCAATATTTATAAATAAGCCAACAATAATTATTACAAAATTAATCTAATTTTGTTAATTACTTTTTATAATATTTCATTCTTTCTGTTTTTGGCAGTTTTTATTGCAGTCAGTGAGCAGTTTCAATAAAAATTAAAAATGTCATGGTGGTACTGGCAAAACTACGAAATTTGTAGAAAGTGGCGAGAGGCACATGAAGATATATTGTTGAAAATAGCCTACGCAAATAGTAGATTAGATTCTTCTAGTTACTATAAAAATACTAATCCAACAACAGAAGCAGAGTATTCTGATAGCAGATATGATGAGTGAAGTTGGGTATTGTTTGAAATTCTATTCAGTTAATTATGTTTTTAGGTATCAGGATTCTTTTAAATTGTCAGAAAACAGCTGATTGATGTACGCTCGTTTACTGACGTTAAATCAGCTGTTTTATGACATGTTAAAAGAATCCTGCTATCTATATATATCGTTTTAATAGAGCCTTAAATAGTTTATTGAGAACTTGCAAATCTTCTATAATATATATATATATATATAAACAATTATTAAATGTTAACATCTAGATTTTTCAGCCATTCTCTGGCTTCGTCAGTAACATAATATAATTCTTTTCAGCTGCCACCAGTAAAACCTCGGTAGCAATCCCCAACTATAGTGCGATTCACGTCAAGAAGTCAGCATTGCTTAGATGGGAGTTTGCTATCCTTGTTCAGCACAAGGCCGTTGCTGATGTCTCCATCCTATTCGCATGGTGCATGGTTGCCGCACTGTGCGTTGTTGTCGCACACAGTCCCAACAAACAGGTTCGGTGCAGTTTCTCTTTCTCAATGAAACTCGGCATCAATGCTCCTCATATAAGCAATGCTGACTTCCGTGAATCGGACTATATAACATTTTTGGGTCTCATGTCCGCAGTGACATGATGGGATATCCCACTTATACAATAGATCCCCACACTTTCCATGAGCTGTTATATTACACGGTTCAAAAGCTTATGAAATATGATTTTCCATGAATTGAGAAAACGCAAGTACGTGGTAAATGGAAGTGGACAGGTCGTTTCAAATTAGGCTTTTCAAAGTGACGATAAATTAATCTATTTAAAACAATCACTAAACAGGGGCAAGCAGGGTTGCTAGAAAATATTCATTCTTGTACTGTAGATATTTTTCTGAATTTTCATTTGAACTAAGAGCTTTGATCTAGTCTAGTACTTTCAATACAATTTATTAATAAGGCCTAAATACAATTAACAGACAGCATTTTCAATGTGTTATGAATATTCTTTACTTTTACTAAACTCACCGTTTTGTGAACAAGCAAATTAAAATATAAGTTTTTTCATTTAAATGTTTATTGGTAACGTAACGTGATGTATAATACAATAATCCATCAGAAGTTACATTAACCTTAAGTCTACCTTTTGCTCGTCTTATAAAGTTAATTCCCAGCTTGCCAATGTTTAGTAATTGTTATAAGCCGCGTATCGTAACTCACTAAAAAGCTTAACATGCATTGTTTTCGATGTAAAATAACTTCAATTCATTGAATAATTATTGGATGTTTGGGGTCTTGTTATTGAAGTATGTAATATTCATATTGTGTAATTTTTTATAGGTTCCATCAGAAATTCATCATAATAGATGTAATGAAGAAGAATCATTTATGGTCTGTGATGGTGATGAGGATGGTGATGATGAAAATGGAAATGAATGTGACAGCTCACAGATTAATTTCGAAGTAGATGAAAACTTTTTAGAATTTTTGAAAATAAGTATGAAACATAAACAGGATTTGAGTAAGTATAAATCTCTTTTATAGTATTTGTCATTATAAAGGCTCAAATATTCCTCAATTTATTGAAAATATACCTTTTTTTTCTGAGGATGATGCCCACATGAGCTCTAGGCTTGTGCGTGGGTAATGAGTGGGGTGATGATGAGATATGACGACTACTTTTTAGGCAGTCGGGACCGACGGCTTAACGTCTCCTCCGAAAGACGGAAGTGGCCGTATTTGTCAAAAATCCTTCCGTCAACCAGGCTCGAACCCTGGCCCAATGGATTTTATCTGACTGCTGATAACTTAATCAGTCTGACGCCTTAGCCGCCTCGGCTACGAACCACTCCGAGTGCTTACCTTACATTGTAAACAAAGAATCCTTATAAAGAAATATTTTGCTCAAAGCTGTTTCCACCCCAAACTCCTTGATTCATCTGGGAAGTAGGCTAAATTAATTTGATTCACATTATAATGGCTTTCATCCCACCACCTAAATCCTTGGACGAGGAGCACTCCATGTAGATTGATGAGGTGAGCTCAGGTGGAAGTGATTCCAGCAAGTTTGCTGAGCACACAACTCATGTAAATAATTGGCCGGTATTTTTCTTACCTGCTTCTCTTCACCGCCTGTGTCGATATTTTTGGAGATCAAACGGTTTATGACAGTTAATTGAGGTTTTTATTCATGTAGATAGATTTTGTAATATTTTGAACGTTTATTCTGTAATTATGCTGTGAAAAATATCATGTGGTAGGAGATTGTGAATTCAACATCCTTGAGTTCATGGCTGTCTTGACTTTTTAGCAGTCTATTTAGTATTTTTGCAATCATTCTTCTTGTGTTGTGTTTGTTTACACTGTCAAGTCATTTTCATTATATTGTCGATAATGTCTTCAGTAAAACAATCCGCATAGTGTTTTAGGAGAGACAGAAAAATAATTATATTCAAGAATGTTGGATTTTATGGTTCATTTTATACAAAGAAAACTATGATAAGACTCAATATTTATTCCTCAAAAACACATTATGCACAAGTACCACAAGTGTTTCTCACTCTGGAAAGAGACAGAAAAATAATTATACTCAAGTCAAGAAATGGTTTTTGAATGATGAAAGATTGAATTTGCTACGCCGTTGACCTTTATGTATTGTTTTTTCAGTTTGTTTCACATTCATTTGCTCGTTTTAAATAAATTTTCACTTACAAGAGGGGATACAAAAGATATGTAACTATCTCGGAATACATTTTACTTACAAGAAAATATAAGAGATATTTCACCATCTCGAAACTTTGACATCGAATACTGTACCAACGTGTAAGAATGGGTTTCCTGATGGATTAATAGTTATGGCTGAAACTCACGATTCCAGTAGACGTTCAGGTTATCTGAAGCAGGTAAACTGCACCGTGAGACCACTTACTTGAACAGGTTATGAGGCTGCCAGGCAAGTAACCTGCCTCCAGTAACCTGAACGTCTACTGGAATCGTGAGTTCCAGCCATCAGTTCTGTTAATTCAAGGCTACATACATTTCTGAATCGACAGTAACACACAATGCTTATGGCCTCCTACTGGGTGGAATAAAGCCTAAATGATTTTTAAAACACAAAAATATTTTTAAATAAATTTTTATTTTTCAACAATTTTTTGGGTGGCGAATAAATAATCAAGGCACATGCTAGTTCCTCATGAATATATTTAGTCATTATTTTATGTAGCAGTAGTGGGATTCTGACTTTGGGATTTGAAAAGTAGGAATTCTTGTGGATGACAGCGAATCACTAAATTAACTACACCTCTCTGCCTCTTATTCCCTATACTTTCAATTTTGTAATTCTGGTTTGGATTTTCTATTTCAGAGAAGGAACGAATGCAAGGAGAGAAGAAATCGAGACAAAGACAACCCCCAAATAAAAACGAGAAAAATGAAAAGAGCAGTCGAAGTGTGAAATCAAGTTTCAGAGGTATGTTTACAAACCAATAATTTTGAAATAATAATGAATTTATACAAAATAAACTAATTTATAATCAACGAAGTATAAAAATTCGTATTTAAATATTAATTTGTACTTCTCATCGTAAATCTCCAACAATTTCCAATAAATTATTTAATATTCCAGTGAATTAACATTTTACAAAGATCCGTTTGTAAATTAATTTCTCTATTCAGTTTGAGGTCAGTAGAATATAATACTCAAATTAGAGGAAAGAATAATATTCAACGAATAAAAAGTTCAGATCTTGTTTCATTATTGGGCTGATAAATTAATATGAAATAATTATGTTTATAATATTCTATGCTATGTTCAGAAAAAAATTATTTTAATATGATTCTAACAACTTCCACAACTTGAATACCCGCAATAGACACAAATTCAGAATTCCGCAATATAGCCATTCTAACTCACAGAGAAACTGGCATTTTATGTTCATGTACTACTCTACGCCAGACCAGTTGAAGGTACTCACCTTTACCCTAATCAAAAATAAAATGAAATTTGTATTGATCGAGGCGTGTTAATTTATCCTGTAATACATATTTAGTTTGATTTATTCTGTAATGTGTTTAGTTCGTAGCATTTGTATAAATTATTGTAATGTGTAATGGGAGGATGATTTCTATGCCAATAATGTGTAATTTTATATTGTTTTTGTGGTTTCAATATTGAGTTTTTATGAATTAGTTTCTTTTTAATGATTGTAGGCCTGGTGCCTTTGGATTGAAATTTGACGAAGTCGATGTATTCGTTTGTAAATATTGAATGACCAATAAAATTCTATTCTATTCTGATTTTCCAAACTCTGCTTTCAGATGACAGAAAGTACACTCCTGCGCCCGATTGTCCTTTAGGTAAAAAGAGATTGGAAGAGATGGGGTTATTATATGGAAGTGCTGCTCAGAAAATAATAGGCATGGAAACAGCGCTCCAGTTATCTTTCAACAAGAAATGTGATACCTCCCATCCTGTTTATTGGCCTGCAGTGCCCATTAACATGAACATGTATTGATTTGATTAATAATTAATCATGGAAGTGGAATATGCCAAGATAAGGCATCCAAGATAAGGTAATTATTGTGATTGTCTCGAGTTTTATTATTTTTATTTTTTAATATTATTTGTGCGTTTTTATATTGAAAATAAATGTAAAAAATTATGTCTTTAAAATTCAATAAGATGACTGTGAACATTAAAAATGTCCCTTGTCCAATTTGACTGGGCTAGTTATGATGTTACTGGAGCTGTAGTTTTGGGACTCTCTGAACACAGAGCTTTGCGTAGTTATAAAATAACGCCATTAGTAACATCAGTATTAACATCAATAATAATATTGTTGAGTGCTAGTTGGCACTCTGGGATTTTTTTTGCAAATGAGCTATTGAGCCTTAACTGACCGAGTTGCCATCTCGTTAGTGTTTGTTTTTTTATAGTTTGTTTAAACGTAGATATTTTAAATTCTTGAAGCAAGCTATTCGGCTCTGCTAGCATTGGTGAAGGAGGTATTTCAGGCTTCATACTTATAAAAATGCAGTTAAGACCATAGGCTAGATAAAGTCACACCAAGGTCCTTTAGTAGCTGCTACTAGGTATGAAATAATAGCAGCTACCAACAGTTGCGTGCTAGCACAGACAACAGATTGGATTATAATTCCCATTGCACGTTTTTTGCTGCCATTTCCCATCAAAATGATTTCTCATCATTTTGTGACTAGAAATTAAGGGGCCGATCCTAGCGACGTCTCTTAGAACTCAGAGTAACTGGAAATCTTGACTGACAACTGGCGATGAGACAGTGAATGGGAGTGAGTGAGAGATCGATTGAGAGAGGAACGCCAGCGTCAGCGCGATCTTACCGCCCGGCACATGAACTACGTGGCCAGCACTATTTGACAGCACACAAAACCGGATCACAGTTCCTTATTACTTGAACGATCTACTAGAGAGTATCGCTTCTCTATGGTGCAAGTCAAAATTCACTAGTTTCAAAAGTTGAACATGTTTAAATTTTCTAGCTTCTAACTCGCATTGTCAAGTGACGACCAACTAGCAGCTTGCAAGTCGTCTATACTGTATAGTCTGAAAAACATTGCTTGCAGACTAGCAGTGCACCAGGTGTTCCTATATCACATCACTTGTTTCTTGCATTGACGAGTGATTCCAAACCTATAATGAGTTATCCCAAGTTACCTGGTAGATGATATTTGATAAAATTTCAATGATAATTTTTAAAATTGTTGATTTTTCTACCAATTAAATGCTATCACAGAAATAGCATCAAGTAGCATGTAGTTGAAGCTACTAATAGCTGATACCAAAAAAGGAATGTGACCGGTTTTAGGTTAAAAATATAGTGTAGTGGAGAGCGTAGGTGTAGATGCCCACTGCATCTCTATGTTTTGGCGTGCTTACTTACACGCATTTTTTAAACCCTCCTTAGCTACTCTCTGCCCTCGCCGCTACACTATGTTTTCAGCCTGAAGGTAGGATTTCGCTTCTGCGGATGCGCAGCCGATCTCAGCTGCGGATTGTCAAAATAGCTACTAATTAAAACAAAAGATACCTACTGCAATTAAATGTACCTACTCCTACTCGTAAATTAAATACTGAATATTAATAAAATCAGTGAATCAAAAATATTCGTACTAAATTGTTCCCATTTATACATGGTTATTCTTATAAATTTTTATTTCAAGTTTTAATTAATTGTTATTTTGACTATCCGCAGCCGAGATCGCCTGCTCATCCTCAGAAGCAATAACCTACCTTTAAGCCAAGCGCCCACTGAGGTGGAGTGGCAACTATCTGGCGCCAGATTAAAATGAAACTAAATACTCGTAAAACAGCGCGTGAGCGAGTGGAGTGGCATATATTATGGACTATGTAGTGGCACCAGACGGGCTTCACTAATCGACAGCTTATTTAATTTTTTCCATATGCCACTCGTATTTCAAGCAGGCAAGCTTTTAATGCCACTCCGAAACGCCATTACCACTTGGAAACCAAGTCGCCATCACTCCACCTCAGTGGGCGCTTGGCCCACAGTGACATATACAGTTTTTATAGTTGAGACAAATAATCTCAAGTGAGCAGTGGTGTGATCTCTATACCATAGAGTGATTTGAATTTCTGCCAAAGTGGGCACAACTACTATACATGCGAATTCGGACGAAAAAGTGATCTGACCACTTCCAAGACCATCCTACAGAGAAAACAAACATGTGGTCAGCGAGCCGCCAATACATTTTTGTCAAAATTTGCAAGCATGGAAACTAAAGCATTTCCACTTATTACAGGAAAGTTATGGATATTTTAAAGAGGAATTCTAATATTAACTAAATCTAAAAGTTAATATTAATCAACTTTAACTAAGGTCTATGCCATAGGACTAGTCAGGTGCCTGTGAGTGACATGCAGAAACCTCAACGCGACTGTACCGCAGGGCGGCTTAGCTCACCACAGATTAAAATGCAGTGCAGTTGCGGTCGGTAGTCGCCATGCTGCTCTGGCTGTACTAATCTATGTACCGCAACTTACCGACACTACAACTACCGCCCATGTGATCTGAACGACCATTCTAAAGTATAAATCATGTTAATAAAGGGCGATTCACACATAATCAGTTCTCTGTAATTGGTTCAGCATCATTGACGTATTTTTTCTACACTTGCGGCAATCACAGAGCACTGACTGAAACAAAACTGATGCGTATGTAGCAACCATAAAAAGCAATTAATTTGGAAAGAATGGTATGTTTTAGAATTGTGATAGTGATCGGTCACATACTACTTGATAAAATATTTATTCATGAAAGATAAATTACAGCTCTCCATAGCATGGTTAGACAAAGAACAATCAAATTTGAGTGTAGGACTCATTGTTTAACAGACAATTTATTTTCAAATATTTCTTGTAATTTCATTTCAGTTTCCCTCTGTTTAGTTTCAGCTGTTACTATGTATTTTTCCACCTTCATCATTTGTTCATTGACGAAGATAGATTTCCTCTTGAAGTAATCAATTGCGCTGTTCACATCCTTCTGGACATAGTAGGCGGCCCCCACGTCTATCAATACATTGTCACTGTCAGCTATCTTACCATACACATACATTGATCCAGTCAATGGAACCAAAATTTCTTTACCATTCATTTCGGGTGTTACTTTTTCAAGGACATGCTGAGAACCCGTGAGTTTCTTCTGGGCAATATCCAAGTATTCCATTGATGACTGAAGAGTTTTGAGGTCCTTCTCAGATTGGTCTTTCACAGCAGTGAGGTTTTCAATTTCTTGATAAGTTTGGAAGTCTAACTGAATCTTTTTCTCCTCCATTTTGTTGATTAAAGTAATGTATTAGATATGTTCAACAATAAAAAAGAATATCAATCACAAAATCCTAGCATGTGTGTCACACTCAACACTTCAACACGAGTCGTTCTGCAGTTTGAGAGGAATTGCCAGTACGGTATTAAATATTCGAAGTTCACTCACAAAAATAGTATTTTTCGACGTGATAGACGTTCAAGAAGTCATTGAACGTTTATTGAAATTCAAAACTTCACTTAATTCTTGTTTTAACCTAAAAATTGAAAATTCGGATTCGATTTCTAGACAGCGATAGCAAAACAAATGATAAAGAGAGAGCCTATGAACCTGATCATAGAGTAGTAGACAGTAGGAAGAGACAATCATGAGAGATGACCATATTTAGACATGATTGTTGATTAATAATCGTTTCCCATATTCTTATCATGAGACTTGATGGAAATAGAATTAATCATTCGAATATAGATTCTATTCATGAAATCTAACTGACCTTTTGATTTTGATTGCAAGAAGTGACAACAAAGAGAGTAGACAGCTATCGTATTTTGTAGGTGGCACTGGCACTATTCAACCGACCTAACCTCAAAATAACAAAAGCGGTGCAGTGTGAACAGTGTGTCAATAAACAACAAACTATTCGAACCATTGTTAAACTATTTCTCTTATCATGAGTAGATGTAATTTTGATCATAAGTTAATCTCTGTTTAATTATCTTCCGTTCTTCCTCATCAGCTTAAAAATGCCGGAAATCAGAGTAACACCATTGGGTGCGGGACAAGATGTTGGTCGAAGTTGTATCTTATTGTCTATTGGTAACAAAAATGTAATGTTGGATTGCGGTATGCACATGGGATATAACGATGAGAGACGATTTCCTGATTTCAGTTATGTCACTGCTGAAGGACCGGTAACCAATTTTGTTGATTGTGTTATAATTTCTCATTTTCATTTAGATCATTGTGGAGCTTTACCTTATTTCACAGAAATGGTAGGGTATTCAGGTCCAATTTATATGACTCATCCGACCAAAGCTATCGCGCCTATACTCTTAGAAGATATGAGAAAAGTAGCTGTCGAGAAAAAAGGAGAAAGTAACTTTTTTACATCTCAAATGATCAAAGATTGTATGAAAAAAGTTATTGCTGTCACACTACATCAGTCAGTCATGGTAGACAGTAATTTGGAGATAAAAGCCTACTACGCGGGTCATGTTTTAGGTGCGGCTATGTTTTCAATCCGAGTGGGCTCACAATCTGTTGTATATACAGGAGATTACAACATGACTCCTGATCGTCACTTAGGAGCAGCTTGGATAGATAAATGTCGGCCAGATCTACTCATTACTGAATCCACTTATGCTACAACAATCCGTGATTCTAAACGATGCAGGGAAAGAGACTTTCTTAAGAAAGTACACGAATGTATAGATAGAGGAGGAAAAGTTCTCATACCAGTGTTTGCTCTCGGTCGTGCTCAAGAACTATGCATACTCCTTGAAACTTACTGGGAACGAATGAATTTGAAAATTCCAATCTATTTTGCTGCCGGGTTGACTGAAAAAGCCAACAATTATTACAAGATGTTCATCACTTGGACAAATCAGAAAATTCGCAAAACATTTGTTCAGCGCAATATGTTTGATTTCAAACACATCAAACCGTTTGATAAATCCTACATTGATAATCCAGGTGCTATGGTTGTATTCGCTACCCCTGGAATGTTACATGCTGGACTTTCACTACAAATATTCAAGAAGCTCGCGCCAAATGAAAATAACATGATTATCATGCCTGGTTTCTGTGTTAGTGGTACGGTCGGTCATAAAGTTCTAAATGGTGCTAAAAAGATAGAGTTTGAGAATAGACAAGTGATTGAAGTAAAAATGTCCGTACAATATATGTCCTTCTCAGCTCATGCTGATGCCAAGGGAATCATGCAACTCATCCAGTATTGTGAGCCAAAGAATGTTTTGCTCGTCCACGGCGAAGCTCCAAAAATGGAATTTCTCAAAGAAAAAATCAGACAAGAGTTCAATTTGGACTGCTTCATGCCAGCTAACGGAGAAACATTCGTTTTAGAAACACGTTTCAATATTCCCATCGATGTGTCTTTACCTCTTCTCAAAGCAGAAGCAAAACGATACAACGCAACCCCACCAGATCCTAAAAAGCCAAGAATTATTCATGGTGTTCTCGTGGTCAAGGACAATTCCACCTGCCTCATGGACGTGGATGAAGCATGCAGAGAAGCAGGGATCACACGACATGTTATCAGGTCATTTGAAACATTCATTTCATCTGAGACGTATTGCTCTTTTAAACAATTATCATGCATTATTAGAATTTTCAGGGCATCATCATTCATAGAAGTCATTTTTATCGTCATGAATTCCACCAATTGAATTTACTTATTCACAAATTAAGTACAAGTTATCTCAAAAAGTCATAAGTATCTGAACCCACTGCTGGCGAACAAGTTTACTTATACCGGTACCAATAATAAGGATACTGTTATAAAAATTATACAATTTTTATATAATACGTTTCCATACCGTTAGCATTACTGGTGCCACTATACTTAGTGCTATCGGTATGAATATGTATCAACCAACAATTGTATAATGGTAATAAATTTATTTGCCACTGTACGCTACCACAGAGTAGGTCTGTGACGCTACTCAGTGCTATTGGTATGGAAATGCATTAACTAAAAATTGTCTAATGTTTATATTCTTTCTTCATTTATTATTTATTGACACAAAGACGAAAATCATAATGATTTAGAATAGAAAAACGTCTCAGCCCTTTTTTGCTATGGTGTTTCCCACATAAGCTCTTAGCTTTTGCAATGGTAAGGATGATGATGAGAGATAAATGAACCTAGAGGGGGGTGGGTTCCGAACCACCAGGAAGCGATTCTGATTCTCATGAATAAAAGGCATTCAGCGAAAAAAGAAAAAAGGGTGGTAATTAATTACTATATTAATTAATAGTACTATATATTAATTGATTAAAATAATTAATTCTATTAATAATATTGATGATCAGTAATGAATTACAAGTATTCTTACCCTCGGTTTTATCAAGTAACAATCGACTATTCAAGTGATGATTCCTTGTTGGTAACTGGCTCGTTTGTTTGTGCAGATTCACTTCGACGGTCCGCCTGGACGATCCCGGACCATCCTCGCAAACGCTGGACAAGTTGCAGCGGCTGTTCGTGGAACGCATGGAAGGCACGTGGTCGATCCAGCAGACCGACGGCTCGCTCTCCATCGAGTCGGTGCTCGTCAAAGTGGAGGGCGGCGAGCACGAACAGAAGACCGTCTACGTGTCGTGGACCAATCAGGACGAGCGTCTTGGATCTCTGGTGCTCGAGTTCATACAGAATATCGGCCAAAATGAAACCGGATCTCTATGAACTAGCTGTCGACTGACGTCTAAAGTATGTACACAGTATTACCAGTATAACTGAGATATGGCAGCTTTAGTGATAGGTGATCGCTGGAGGCTGGTTGCAGTGCATCCTGAGCTTGCAGCTAAAGTCTGCTACAACAATGCAACAGTCTCCGTCTTCTTTGCATGTTATTTTCAAGCGATTTTAGGCTATTTTGTGTGAATTTTAAAGACTTGGTCTAAAAGACTTGAAGAATCTTTTATTCAATTGATGATTCCTTGTTGGTAACTGGCTTGTTTGTTTGTTTGTTTGTTAACTGTCTAAGTGACTTAAAGATTTGGTCCAAAAGGAGTGCAAGTAACCTCCA
The DNA here is from genome assembly GCA_017141395.1 of Laodelphax striatellus. Taxonomy (NCBI): domain Eukaryota; kingdom Metazoa; phylum Arthropoda; class Insecta; order Hemiptera; family Delphacidae; genus Laodelphax; species Laodelphax striatellus. The sequence goes on from CM029534.1 coordinate 10,351,623, forward strand.
GCGGTCACCTATCACTAAAGCTGCCATATCTCAGTCAATATTGGTCCAATCTTAACAAATAAGGTTTTAATCGATTTGTAATTAAATTTACTAAAAAAAGTTATTCAATTTTCAAAAGTTGTAAAATTTTCGTAATATCAACGGTTTCCGAGTTATTCAAGAAACAACGTTTTAAATGGCATTCATTTTGTTTTATGGATTTGAAAAATTGTCATAATTTTTTTGTAGCTTTGTCTAGTTGTCATAAATGTTTGTGCAAAGTTTCAATTCCATATGTTTCACCATTATTGAGATAAAAAATAATAAGTGAAAAAAACAAAATGGCAGCTGTGTGAGTAACTGAGGACTTCTGGACAATTTTAATATGATATTTAGATATGGTTTCCACCCAGGAACAATGCCCTAGAGTATTGGTAGGGAGTTCTGAAACACCCTGTATTTTTTAATATTGTTGAAATAAACGAATAATGTCAAACTGTTAAGCTTTTGGTTTTGATTCACATGGTAAATATTCAAGTTTTAAGTATTAAATTTTATTTTATTCACATGAAAATATTTAGTCTATTGAAATTCTATTCCTATGTCCACACTTGGTCAATTTTTGTATGCTACACAGCATGATAAATAAGTTTAGGGCACAGCCACACGATGACAAGCATGCATGCATTTGATGTCATTAAATGCATGCCTACTTGTCATCGTGTGGTTGCGCCTTTAAGCATTGGTAGCATGCTGTGCAGCACACAAAAACGACCAAGATGGACATAGAGATTTATAAATAAATAATTACGTGTAGGCCTTTTTCTGTGTAAATACTTATAATTTTATACTGAGTTAAAAAACTGTTCTACGTAACCAACTTACATTGTAGTGACAATAGTTTTTTCTTGGTTTTGGACATCATCAGACTAATGTATTGATGATAAAATACATTCATCATGTCGAACAACAGGACGAAATGATTATCACTACAATATAAGTTTGTTTTTCTACTTGAAAAGTTTTCAAAATCATTGCAATTTGACCAGTAGAAGAAAGAATGGATTTATAACACAATTTATTGTTCACTCACTTTTCTGGCGTTGTAAAGTGGGATGCAATTTACTTCTGATGAAAACAGTGAAATACACATCGTTATGTATAATAGAATTAATTTCTCTCGAGAATAAGATATTACACTGACTTTTTAATCAATGGTAGGGTACCATTACCAATGTCTTGTAAACTAGTGTACACTAGAGCAATCTTTACTTCAACTATAGTGTTAGCCAGAGGTTGATAATGGTGTAACAATCGAAACTTTTCTAGTGTTGTTGTAAATATATGGTTATGATAACTTTGAGTCTTCTAATTCAATATGGATATTTGCCACATCGCCTTCACTCTTACACAGGAAGTTATTCGAAATAGTGAAGACGATTGAGAATGCTCAAGCTCAATCTTATTAACAAATTCCCTCCCCCCCCCTTTATCAAATTGATCTGCTATTTTCTTTTATCAAGACGACTATTCCATATATTTTTGTACAGCCTGTGTAGTACGGTGGTGTCATAACACTTGACCCGCATGTTTCCAGTTTGATTTTTATATCAATCTTTTAGTGTTTTTGTATTATCAGACGTTTACCTGGTCATCTCAACCAATTCTTAAATATTATGATAAGCAAAAAGAGGGGTGGAATATCAATAGCAAGTACTCATTTTTCAAAACTTTATTCTTTCGTTTTAGCTATTTTACAATAATTAATTATTATTGTACGATCGCGTCTATGAAACAATAAGTTGCAATAAATAGATTTTCTGCGTAAAAAACTTTCATTATGACAAAATTGTTCGGCTGCTTTTCTCTTCGCCTTTTTAGGAGCATGAATTAAGAACAGTGCTTGCCATCCACCACGGGCAAATCTGTAGAAAAGAAAGTTGAAAAAATCAATTTTAAACAAAACATATAGATACCACATTCTATTTCAAAAGCATGCATTTTTCAAACGTAAAATCAAGGGGGTATCAATTAATACAATTTTGTTGAATAATAAATGTAGGCTATATCAATACTCAATAGATGTAGGTTTGTCATACAGTAAATCTAATTGTGGTAATTTTAAATTGAGGAATTCTTATCATTGAAAGTGTTGCTATCATGGATATCCCGTATCCATGTTCATAGCATGGATCCCTTAAAAATAACCCCTTGGGCTTTCAACTGTTGGCTATAGGCTAATTGAAGGCCTCCCGCAGTGAAGTGCGTCACCTTGTAACTTATTTTGTAAAGCTACAAAAAATATTCATAATCATAATAGCAATGCCAAAGTCATTCGTGCTGGTTGAAGAACAGCACAGGTCTTGTTGAACCTCCAGTCAACGAAATGTTGACTGAAGAGATAGGCGTTGTGAGATAGTGTGAAATTACAACTCCTCCAAATTTCCTATTAAACCATTAGATCTGTTTGCAGAGTATCATCCCCCATATTCGAGTTGTGCTAAATACGTTTCAGGGTTAGAAGTAAATTATTTTTTTTTTTTTATAAAATCGAAATATCGCGGAAATATGTTTTTCTTTCGAATATCACTTCTCTCAGAATCATGGGATGTAGTAATAAGTAAGTTATTTATATCAAAATAACAGGGGAAATTATTTCTCCTTTCCATCCTCCTATCTATCACAGAATCATCAGATGTAGTAATAAGTTATTTATGTCAAAATAACGGGGGAAATGTCTCCTTTCTATTGGTTTGGCAATTGGTTTATTGGTTTCAGCTAACTGGAAAATGAGTAGCCTTTCCCAACTAATCGACTTGAAATTACTAACTGGTAAGTGTTACCAGTTATTACTTACACTATTACAGTTACCAGTTAGGCTAGGCGTACACCGGTTTGTCAAGACAAGACAAGACGATATTAGTCACGTTTAGTCACAGTAATTCACATAGTTTCTTATGAAGCAGCACACACCGATGCAATGACTAAGGCTAGGCGTACACCGGTTTGTCAAGACAAGACAAGACGAGATTAGTCACGTTTAGTCACAGTAATTCACATAGTTTCTTATGAAGAAGCAAACACCGATTAGTCATTAAATCGGTGTGTGCTGCTTCATAAGCAGCTATGTGAATTACTGTGACTAGACGTGACTAATGTCGTTTTGTCGTGTCTTGACTAACCGGTGTACGTCTAGCCTAATCAGTGTGTGTTGCTTTATAAGCAGCTATGTGAAGTACTGTGACTAAACGTGACTAATCTCGTCTTGTCTTGTCTTGCCTAACTGGTGTACGCCTAGCCTTAGTAATAATTACTAAATCACTAAGTGTTACTAACCGGGAGTAAGACCACTGAGAGTATTGGACAGGCTGGAAAGCAGACAGGAGGCCATTTTGCGGTGGCACTCATTCTTGATCTTGATGTAGGTTCCCTTATTGCATTTGCAGCAAAGGTTCACGTTCGCCTTCACATCAAGGTTCACGCAGAGTCTGGAAACGTCGCAGAGCAGTCCGTTGAGAAGGCTTCTCTCTTGTCTGTGGTGCAGTGCTGATTCTTGCGTATCAAGTTCGGTCTCTTCAGCTCTCACTTGGGAGCTAAGCATGCAAAGCATAGCTACTGCCACTGAAAGAATATTTGGGAAAGATAGATTATTTTCTCAGCCTGTCATGTTCACCAAATTCTCTGAAAAAAATTATGTACTTGATTTTGAAAACTTGGGCATAAAATTATTTGTTTACTTTTTAATACGGTACTCAACTTATTACCGTTTCTGTAAAGTGGGTCTCTACTCTCTTCATGGGTCAAGTCAAATAGGGGGTTCAACTAGACTTGTATTGTACAAAAGTGAAAAATAAAAAAAGTCATCTATCTATCCACCTGCACTAGAATTATTTTGATTGTTCATTTTGAACTTATTAATTATTCCAAAGTTATCAATTGTCCAATTGATAATATATTATTCATTGTATATTCAATTTTGTTAGCAATATTCGCACTCTGAAAGTCTTTAGAATGTTTTAAAGCACTAAAAATGATTCTCGTTAAATCATTATGCAATATTGTTGTTTTAAATAAGATAGTAGTCATACTTTGGAATCTTAGGATTAAAGAGTGATAATGTCATAAAACATTTTCACATTCTCTCTACAATGTGCTCTACATGAGAATATGCCTGTGGTCCATGTTGTGCATACCAACACAATGAGAATTGTGATAAGTGTGTGTTTTCCTCAGACTGATTAGTTGAAAATAGCCTCAAATAAAAAGAATCTATGGTATTCAATTTTTGATTTTTTTCCGAAGTATAGGCTATTTATCTCATCGGAAGAGAAAATAGAGTATAATGGAAAAGAATTAGCCTATTGAGATTGTTAAATAAATTTGTTATTTTTGAACAGTTTTAACGTTGAGCCAAACAGAAAATTAAAAAAATTATAATTGAATTTCAGATTCAGTGAAAATTGAGAATGCGGGTGGATAGTAACAAGAATAATGTTTTATTTACACAAAAGCTACAAGTACGGTACCTGGTAGGCTGCTTTTATGTTTTGGGCTAGATTAAAAGTGATACAGTAGTTTGATTTATAATTCTAAGGACCTTCATTGAAATACAGTAGACCTAATTAAGTTTTAAATTGTATTTTCAGCTACTAAATCCAAATAATTCATAGGGCTCAAACAATGTTTTACATTCAATTTCCAAGTTTCACTTACCAAAAAATGAAACTGCTGAAAGACTGTACATGGTGATGATAGAAGTAGCTTTGTTGACTGCTGTAAGCTGTTCAATAGATCTTCTTGGAAGTCTGAAGACTGTTGTGAAGAATATTCAACTGTTTGAGCTTTTTATACCAAAAATTCAACTTTAATCTGCCACTGGAGAATAATTAGCAATCCCCCTCCAATTCTAGACTGGAATACATGTTTCAACTCATTATGCTTTCACCAAAGTTGTCATTCATTGCAGAAATAATTGATTTTAATTGAATGAATTTCGCCTTTCTTTCGCAATAATTGATTTCAACTATTGCTGGAAGTTGGTAAAACTTGATAAGATAAGAGTAGAGCATAGCACGTGTAGCTAATATACCGGTACCTTGACATTATGACTGATAAATATATCACGTTGAGAAAGCTGGATAATCTTCCCTCGACTATTTTGACGTTAATCACAGCATAAGCCAACAAAAATTATCAATTTAGTACAAAAAAAGTATTTGTTGCGTCATTATTCTCGTTCCAGTCTATCCATGCTCTTCACGAATTATTTTATTACGGGAAGTGTCTTTCCTTTCCTACCTATCAACTCTCACCAGTCACAAAAATAATTCAGGTTGCAATAGATCAATTACTTCAATCAGCCCTTGGTTCTCCACCCCTGTAATGTTATATTTCTAGTTTGTCTTACTATAATCTTTCATCATATTATGTATATATTCACCTAGACTTATTCATTTAAATCATCTCTCTCTGATCTGAATCCTTTCAATAACTCTCATTACAATTTAAACCAATCTAGTACTCCCCATTATCTCAATTCCCAGATGCTCAATTTCACATAATATTCTTATTTCCTAATTTCTCTCCCAATGTTTTTCTGTGACATCTCCACTATCCTGATTCTGTTACTATCACATGATTTGATTGAAGTGTTTTATGTTATTGCGTAACATAGCAGTATACGCTTTCTGCCTCCAGTGCAAAATTTATTTTATAGCAGATCTACCTAAATTTAAAATTTGCATATTGTAGAGAACACACATCTTGATTACAATCAGAGAGAGTATAATCCTTTTATGTTTCATCAAAAACTACATGTAGAAAGTGATTAACAACTGATGATTGATACAGTGATATTCATTTATTTTTAATGCTTGGCATTGGATAGATAGATAGATGCCCGGGTTTTCAGTCGTTCAATAAACTTATTGAATCAATAACTTTTTTTTGCATTTGAAAACACATGGTTATTGATTCAATAGTCCTATTGGATCCATAAACTGTCTATTGAGCAACTGAAAAACCGGGCAAGAGAGATATTATTTCTTTGCCATCGTACTATACGGTCATCAGCAACGCCAAGAAATGATATCTCTCTGATTTTATCTATCTATCTTATGTCAAGCGTCAAATTAAATAAATGTCACTATACACATAATATAATAATCATGTGTAATAAATTATAAAATGCAATAATTAATACACATTACGCTACATTTATAAGCATTAAAATGCGCCTCTTGAATCATGAATATAGGATCTTAGAAATGAACTGTTTGTAAATTATGCTTTTATAGGATACGTTGAATAATCTTTACGCTCTTGTTCGATACATTGAATTTATTCGAGACAAACACAATAGCTTCAGTACAAGATACAAATTTTCAAAGACATTACCAAAAACGATCACAAGACGGGACAGGACATTCTCGTGTTTTTCTTTATCTCAAGAGTTTAAAGATTCCTTGTTCAAATTAAGTGTTTTGATGATGGTCATCTTCTTTTTGTTCTCTTTGCGTAAGTTGCAAATTTCTTGTGTCAAGTTGGATATGTGCGAATTTAGTTTGGCCAGCTCTCGCATGTGGAACAATGCACTGTCGTGTATTATCCTGTGTATTTCGGCTATCTTATCATTGAATTCTTGTCCAATCATCCGGTTTTTCTGTAAATATATTGAACAATACGTGAGGAGGTGTTGCTATTATTTATGCTCTGATGTGGTTGTGATGTCTCTTTTATGAGGAGTTCACAAAATAAAATCTATATTAATAAAAGAGAGTTGGTGTCTGTACGCTCGCTTATAACTCAAGAACGGCTGAACCGATTTAGATGATTTTGGATTAGTTTGAATTTTTACAGCACTGGTTAACATAATATGTATTAAGATATGAGAAAATCCCTTTATAATTAATAAATAATTAGTAAATTAATGACCTAACCTATCAAACATTTACAGACGGATGTTTTGAAATTGCCGGCCAAGCGGCTACCGAAAGATGATCGTGATTCAAGATCAGAAAACTCAGCACTATCATTCTATGCCTCGGTAGCTCAGTGGAAAAAACTCTGCGTCTGATGCTAGAGGTCGCGGGATCGAATCCCGCTACGGTCAAATTTTTTTTGCTCTAGGTTTTCTACTCTAATTATTTTTTTACGCTAGAATCATCAATAATAAAAATGAGTTATCCTTCGTATCATGCATGTTTTATTGTTTCTAATAATAGAATTGAAAAAAAATATATAAAATAAATTAAAACAAAAAAAATTATTGATTATATAAAATAAAAAATACATTGATTATATTAAATCTCTTTTTACTTCGTGACATTCTTTGTTGGGGCCGGGTGACATGAAGGGGTGACATTTGGGGAAAGAAAGGGTGAAATGAAGGATTTTGGGGTTGACATTTTGGGGGAATAAAGGGGTACATTTGGGGATGACATTTTTAGGGGTGTCATGAAGAGGGGACATTTGTAGGGAGAAGATGGGGACATTTGTGGGGAAGAGGGTGATACGAAGTTCGCCGGGACACCTAGTAAATTAATAAAATAGGAGTAAAATAAATGAAGAACTCAGGGTGTGCTTGAATTTTCATTTAAAAAATGAAAACTTTGAAAAAATAATCAAAATTTTAAAATGAAACTCCAATTATCTGAATTTTGGGTACACATTCCACTGCTCAATTTTTTACATTTTGATGGGAAAAAAGTTATTTCAAAATTAAATTCTTGATTAAAAGGCTGTGATAATAAAGGTAACTTCCACATCACAGCACCATTATTTCACCATATGGTACAAGTGACTATAGTGAGTATGCTTAGTAGGTATTTGTGCAAAAAAACGGCTTTTACACAGTATTACTCTGTCAAAACTAAAAGAGAAAATAAATTTATCTCTTCATTTTCAGTGGCCTGCTGTGATTTAATACTCCGTTGAAGGCTGAAAAATTATTCTACTGATCATACATATACAGCCAATCATTATACTGTACATCTTTCAACGGTGAATTATGGAATTTATTAATATAAATAAAACTTTTTTATTTAATATCTATTATATTCAATTTGCTATTATTTTACAATCTTATATCAACGCAGAGCTTGAGGCTTTGTAGAAATGTTTGAAGTTAACTCAGCCAAACGCTTGTTAAAGAATGTCAATTCAGTGAAAAATATAAATTAGATAAAAATTTAATAATTAATAGAATATAATATATAATAAAATAATAATTAACTAATTTATTCAAATAATAAATAAATTTCAATTGTTAAAAATATAAATCAGATAAAAATTTAATAATAGAGTAGAATAAAAATAATATATATAGTCTAATATAATAATAAATATCTGTATCGATAATTACTATAAATATAATTCATTGATGATATATGATTTATATATTATTATATAAATATTTGGATTTAATAATAGTATGTAAACCAGCAGATCAGATATAATTTCAATTCACACGAAAAATAATTGGAGTACATTGAATGATAGTTTCAAAGTATAATAATGAAAGAAATTATTCACTATGCAGCTTTTCTCTTGAGACAGTTCGGAACATGTATAATGAGCCTACGTTCATTTTATACATTTCTTTAGCAAAAAACCATTAAATTATTACCTTCAATCGATCCTCTGACTCCTGAAGCGATTTCATTAGTGGCTCTGCTGTTGAGATTGATTTATCATCATTCTTGGCAGGCTTGGATGCTGCCGCTAATTTAGCATCCCTTTCGTCCATGGACTCTTTCAATTCAGCTAATACTTCGTTAACTTCTTGCCAAACCAGTCTTGCCTCCTGCAGAACAAAAAAAAAGGCTACTGTATATGAAAAAAGATTTAGATAGGAATGGAAAATCATATAAAAGATTCAACTAGCCTACTGAGTTTCAATTGATTTTCAACTATTTTCTTAACACACTTTTTTGTTCAATTATTGAATGTTTCAAGCAAAAATTATTTTTTGATAACTGCATCAATACTGGTAGTCTTTCTACGCAATAGAAGAGAAATAATAAATAAAAAGATCAAATTAGTACGGTAACTCATTAACTCAAAAAATTTGAGTTTTCATAGTTTCTTCCAAGTCTTAGCATTCATTTATATCCTTTAAGCTTCAAGTGAAGCACGTTTCCACTAATTTGAATGATTTAAGAATTATTAAAGTGTACCGTACTATACTTGGAGAAGTGATTGACTCCAATTAATTATAAAGAAAAATATTGAGGTATTGAGATACCAGTACAGAATTAATATTAAATGGAATAATTTCGCATCGCATGTTATGATTTTCTACTTCATTTTCGATACATCTTATTTGTCTATAAAAAAATCTGAATTAAAAATCTCTTCTTAATTTTTTACGAGTCAGCTCGGTTGAATACAGATATTGTTTTCCATTTTTAATATTTCTATCATCATAAACCTTGTGGTATTCAGATTCACCATTACCAATTCCTATTGAATCATTACACAAGTTGTCTCAATAAAAATTGAAACTGATTGGTAGTGGGCGTATAATTTCATAGCAAAAATTATTATTCTCAATTTGTTTCTGATCACTCTCTCTTCGTCTAGAATACATTACCACACTTTATCTACTGTAAAAACTCTTGAAAAATTTCAATTGCTCAGCTAAAACAATTCACTGCTTACATGCAAGAATATCCATTCTTCTTGTTTAAACCAAGGGTTCAAGTTTTGTTATGAAAATAACAGTCACTTTGTATTGTCACATCTCTATATCGTTATCAATCTGAATTCTCTATTACGTTACCATCTCTGTGGCTTTAACCACAAATACAGTCGTTAATCTATTATTATAATAGATACAGTATGTTTCCTTAATAAGAGTATCTTGAATATACTTCCATATTCATGGTTAAACCCACCTTGAATTTGATCAGTCCTTTCTCTATTTCTTCTGCATAAGATTTATACATAGGACCGATTATTCTGTCCAGTCTCAATTTGTAACGTTGCTCAATATCTTTTTTGCTCTTGACTAACAGATCTTGTACCCTGTCAACAATACAATTAAGTTGTATCAGACCAATATGTTACATCAGAACTAATAATTATGGTGTTTGATGAAAGGATAGATTTATAAATTAATTCAAAAATTAATAGGCTAACGATAAATTCTTATTAATGCATTGATACAATTAGAAAAATAATACAGTTTTACAAAACAATACATTGATGGAAACTCCTAAGTTCAATCCTGATAGAAACATCAACTCAATTGTTATTGTCCTAATACACAATAATGAAATCAAATGAGTCAGATTTTTCTAAATGTTAAGACTTTCATGTGTGAATTTAAAAATAAATTTTTTAACCACTACTTTCATCTTTCAGTATCAGATCGACTCAGGTATAAAGTAGGTTAATTCCTTCAATTAAGACTCCTTCTGAGTCTTAGTGACTCAGTGCCGCAAAAATATAAAAATATTGCTCCATTTGGCAATAATAATTATTATTTTTCAAAATATAATTATATATATTAAAATATAATAAAATATAATAATTATATATAGGCATGTCATTGACAATGTAAGCCTTTCATGAATCGCGATTTCCCCAGAAATGTTTGAAAGGTATTCTGGATAAACATCTAAATAATGTTTCTGTATTATTCAGAAACATTATAATGTATTCTGGATAAACATAAGGGTAAATAAATTTGAGTTGATTGCTACTTGAGTTCAGATTAAAGTGAAATCATATTTCAATGAAGTTCATAAATTTTTATTTGAAAAATAAAACTACATTTCAGAATGAACTTAATATTCAGGGTTATTTGCAGTTGAGGATTGTGATGAAGACATATATTAAATTACTTTTCAAATATCTACTTTATTCTATTCAAATATTTCTACTTTAATAACTGTAGTTCTACTTTGACTACTCAAATATCAACTACCGTATTTTACCGTATGTTGAATCGGTCCAATGATAATAAAATGCAAAACAATAATTTTCTTACCATTCCACCAGCTCATCTGGATAGAGATCTTCGAGAACTTCTCGGTGGTCCTTAGTCAGCCGGTATCTGCCAACTTCCAGAACATCGATGTCTGAACGGGTCACCGGTAAACCAATCAAGAAGCGGTATGCATCTTTGGCATGTTTCACGGCTGCATCACTCCCACTTTGCGTTTTCATGGCATCAATGTACTCTTGAATCTGAATATCAAATTTCTATGATAAGTTACGTCATTGTTTGGATTAAATGGCATTTCTTAAAAATTATTTTCAAAAGTAATTATATCGATCATGGATATCTTACAAATCCTTCCACGAACTGATAAATACTCATCAAACAACATGCAACTGTTGAATAGATAATAGAATTTAATAATACATTTTATTCAAATACATTGCCCACAAGTTATGGACTTGTAGACTTCTAAAAAGCTGATAAATTATACTAAAGCTCAAATCACATGGACATGACCGCTTGGACGCATTATAGTTTTTCAGTTTCAAAAAAAAAATAAGGCGAATTGGAGCTTTTCCGGTAAGTTTCTCGCCACCGATGAAAAGTCATACGATGATATCTGTTTATGTTTTTAATAAATTTGTGAATCTTGGCTAGATTGTTTAGCTACTTTTTATTTAGATTTTTTTTTGAGGGTGATGAGATTAAGTATGTCCGTTGAATAGAAATAGAAAATTTTGGTTACATTTCTTGAATGCAAACTTGGTCAATATCAATATTCTGTAATATCCAAAGAGAGGTATTGATTTCCATATTAATTTACAATTAAGAATGTTGAATATGTAGACTACGACTACTGAAATCTGCCTAATTAGGCTCATTGTTTTTTTTAATGTGTTAATTTGGCATTCTCGTCGTATTAATCAGTCCATCACTTTATGAGCTGATTGAAAATTTATTCAAGAACAAGAAATACCTACATATTCAAGTTGTTTCTTGATTTTTGTCTCTGTTGTTATAGCCCTCATGTTATCTTCATTTCCAAGAACTTCTTCTTGCCTCCTGAAACGAAATGATTGTATTATGCTATTAATGCTGGAACAAAACTATAAATTTGCAAACCAGTAAATCAATGCCACAAGAAAAACCTAATAGGTATTTTCTTTCAAGGAATGAAACTGATAATATTATGCCATTCAAGTCACAAAATAATTACAATTTCTATTTAATGTAGCCTACATCATACTAATTCGAATAGTTTTGTCTTATTTCAATTGATGAGTCAGGGGAATATAATGTATTTTTTAATATCCATGTAGTGATGCTCATCGAAGTTCGGTCAGTAATATCATACTCAAGATCTTAATACTCGCACTGCGAGAGTCTTCTAATAAGTTGTTTGTTTTGCTCAATAAAGTTGGCTTTTGACAGGAGGTATATAGATTTTTTTTTCTGATGGTGATGCCGACTTGAGCTCCAGGCTTGTGCGTGGGTAATGAGAGGGGTGATGACTACTTTTCAGGCAGTCGGTAGTAGACGTTTTTGTTGTCAAAATCCGTTCTGTCAACTGGGATTAGTGGAGGGATTAGTATAGAGATATGTATAGGGATTAGTGTATTGTAGGATCGATCTCGGAACCTTTGGATTACCAGACCGGCGCTTATCGCCCTAGGCTAAGGACCACTCCCATAATGAATGTTAGGATCGTAGAAAGGATATGAATTCATAAATTAAAACAATTTCCGTTTACTAATGAATAGACTAATTTCTATATATTAGGACTTACATAGGCTCGCCATCCTTGTTGAGCCAAAGACCTTCTCCACCACCAAACGTCAACCCAACATAAGCCATCACTCCGCTGTTATTGGGCAGAGCACAAGATGCAATGTACAATCGTCCATCCTCAGACTCATATTGATAATCGGCCATGTTCAGTTCTCGGTCTGCATCTTCGATTATTCCTCCATCATCTTCCTGCAGATTATGAAAAGCATAATTATACTGGTTTTATCCTGATTATTGCAGATGAGATTTATCTTTTTCTCTTTGAAAATTAAAAATGTTTTGGGTGAAGTAGCCTATCATAAAAAGGGCAACTCTATTTATAATGAAAAATCATGAAATCTACACAATCGAGAAAAAAATGGGAGTGTTGAGGAGCCAACAAGTTAAAACAATTTTTAAAATATACTATAAGCAATATATTCTGGAACTTTGGAAAAAAGTGAATGGCTCAAGGTACAATGAATAAGAGACTTTCACAAAATGTAAAAAATGAATAACTGACTGAATTAAGGGTAAGGAGGAATAATCAAAGCTGGAATACATCAAGACCAAGTAAAAATGTTTATTACAGACAATAATAATATCATGTATGAAAAATAAAAAAAATTATTAAAACGTGAATATTTGAGAAAAATGATTAAAATAAGATTAGCCTATATTGAAAAAGAAATGGAGATTGAATATCCCATTGTAATTTGCATTACTAGCACAATCAATTGATTTAATTTTCTTTGAGACTATTAATAATAATTCAAATTTGATTCAGATTTATTCGTTGTAAATTATTCGTATTTCTTAGAAGACTTCAAATCCTGAAAAAGAAACAGGGAACAATGTCATGGCACCTCTTGACCAATGGTTCATATTATTTAGGCCTATATATAAGCAGCCTACCAGAAGGATCAATAAGTCTTCTTTTCTATTATTGTTTATTATTCAAACAAAATAACAAGAAGCAACAAATTTAAAGTAATTTTAAGCAAAAAAAATGAACTTCAAAAATATGAAGTGGAATCTTTGCTAAATTCTATGTATTTTCAAAATTAGTGCTATTCAAAGGTACGGTACTTTTGTAACTGTTTCTATCTTTAACTGAAGGATTTTATTTTTAATGAATAATAGAATTATCTTTATCAATCACTCCAGTTTTCCTCTTTTTCATTCGAAATCATGAATTGAAAATTGTTATGGCTTATGTAACTGTAACTGTTTTTGGGCGTTGTCTTATCAAGTACATGTAATGTCAACGAACATGTCAAGAAAAAAATATTATATATTTTTCTGAACATTGTGCAAGAAAAGATAATATTCAAATAAAAAATAATTAAATCGATACTACTGAAACTCTCTCAACTATGTATTGCATAGGTAACATTGTTGAATATTTTGTTTTGACAAACTTGAACGATTCCTAAGAGGTTCTTAAACACTCAATTCAATTTTATGCTTAATATTAATCTTCATCTTCTACTCTATTTTTTATCATTATATTATTAAAGATTGAGACTAGGCCTATAAGGAAAATTAACACACACTGACCAACATAAAGTTGCAGCTTAAACGTTTGATTAACTTTATTAAACTATGCTAAAAGATTGAATTAAATCCCCTAACTATCATGATGGTGGGTCCTTGTGTAGAACTTAGCAATTATTTACAATAAAATTGTGTAATCAATATCCCCTTTATAGACTGGAGTCTGCGAACTCCATAAATTGATTGGATGCTGCTTTTATTATCAAACGTTTGTTTTCTGAAGCTTACTTACACTTTTCGGAGCGAGTCCAAACACTTCACCTGCATTGGGAAGTTTTCCATGGGGTGGCGGACCAGCGAATGGGCCTTTGACCTTGTTGTCTTGCATGGCAACAAGAAGCTGAGCCAGGTACATGTTGCGGTTGCGTTTCGCCTCTATCCCGTACATGGGCTCTCCCGCCAATCTCTCCAGCCATCTCTGAAAATACATTTTGAGTTTGAATTTTTAAATGTAATAAATAAAGTATGTAAATTAAATGAGCAAAGTATGTAATGCTCTTGCTCAAATATATATTGGAAAATGGAAATTTTTCTTCAATTTTGGTTTGAAATAAACTAAGAAATAGAAATAAATAATTTTCTTATTATGTTGTTTCCATCTTCGTTTCTCATATAGCCTATATATTTTTCGAATTAATTCACCCGGTAGAACTGTATTTATTTTCACAGAAATCAATGAATAAAGTTCCAATGAATAATTGTAAGTTATGTAATATACTACTCTTGTTTAAATATTATATTACCAATAAATAGTATATTAATAGATATGTTTATCATAAATTTCAACATATTAATTGTTCATTATGTATTCATATTAATTGAATTTTTAAAATCAATATTACAATATTCATGATTATGATATAGGCTACATATAAGCCCTAGGCTTGTGTGTTGGTAAGAAAAGGTGAAAAATAGGGTACGGTAGGTTTCCTATGAATACTGTATCTACATTAGATACAATATTACTACCTACCTATGTTTTATTTTAATATTTTATTGCGACTTATCATACTTGAAACGGCGAAGTTACAATACATAAGAGACCAATCTTATAAAAGGAGATCCAAGGATAGCTTAAACCTAGCTTGGAACGGAGATAACGGAAGTAGGTAGCCACTAAATATACATACCACACAGTGATCATAATCTCTTGGTCTGGTGACATTACTTATGAAATTATTTGTGAATTGAAGGTAGAATAGATGATCTTCATCCAATTTGGATTCGACTGAAAATCCATATTTCTGTGGCTGGGGTTCTTCATCATCTTCTTCATCTGCCATTTTTCAAATCCTCAAGTTTATTCCACAACAAATTTCAAAATTCTGTTTTCTAAAAAATTATTATTTTCCTTTAGCTACGGTAAGGATTGAAACATTCTAAATTATCATGGAATTGATCAATACATCCTATTTGAGATTCTTTTCAAATTAACTGAGGTATTTGAAATAATTATCTTCACTACATTAAAAACTTATAAAGCTCAATAAACTCGACAGCTGTTGTGTGAATTAAACAAAATTGATTTTTTTTATTAATTTACTATGATGCAAAAAGCATATGTTAATTTAAACATTTTGAATTTATTTTTTCTTTGATTGATTGATGGATCTGATAAAACAACTTTGACTCTAGAGGTGTACTCTTTCAAGTAGTATACTACTTGTCTTGGATAGTAAACTCAACTGGGCCAGCCATATTCAGCAGGTGACCACAAGACTGTCCAGAATCTGCTTTCTGCTGCTGAAGCTGAGGGGACATGTGACTGAGGCCTATCTGGTCATGGTGTATCACGCGCTCTTCCACTGTCACGTTTCCTACGGCCTACTCATGTGGGGTCATTCAGCTAAGGTTGTGGAGGTGCTGAAGCTGCAAAAACGGGCTGTCCGAATCATCACAGCAAGTGAATACCGTGCTCATTGCAAGCCCCTTTTTGTCAGAATTGGTATTCTGACAGTGATCAGCCACTTCCTACTTCTCTGTCTGATGTACGTCAAGAAGAACCAGCAGAACCTGTTGACTCGGACTGAGGTACATCAATATAACACCAGACATCGAGAGCTGATTGATATTCCCAGGGTTCGCCTCCATAGATCGCAGGTATGCTTCAGGAGTTCAGCGCTGCGATACTTCAATAGGCTGCCTGCGGGAGTGAAACAGTTGGACCCAAGAGCATTTGAGAGAGTTGTGTCCAAGCACTTGAAGACCAAGGCGTATTACAGTGTTCAGGAGTATATGAGTGATGATTTGTCTGAAATGTCATCTTGCTAAACGTGCCTTCTGTGTGTTTTTGTTTTTATGTGTTTGACGCCATCGATCCCGTATTAACCCTGGATTGGTATACTATCTTGGAGAAACGTTAATGGTATCTACTCGTATTTTTTACGATTTTGGATTAATTAATAAAAAAAAACTATGTTAATGCACTCCAAAAAATTTATTCACCCATATCATTCCGTATACATGTTTACAAGATATAATTGAGATAATAATAATTAAAAAATGTTTTTATGCAATAGAAAAAAATCAAATCTTAAGTAATGTAATTTGAAAAACACTGAAAATTGAAAAATTAATATATAAAACAAAAAAAGTTTTTCGTTGTTGATTATATGTCCAATTGATAAAGAAATAAGTGTATTTATGAGAAAAAAATATAGATTGTTCATAGTTCTCATACCTGCAGAGATTTCAAGTCTGCTCTGAGCAGTCTTTGCAAGCAGCTGTTCCCCTATGCTCCAGGCAGTAGGGCTTATCACACTTGACACTTCCACTTTCATTCAAAATTCTGTCAATTTCAGAGTTACTGAGAGCCATTTTTCAATTCAAAATATTCCTTAGGAGTCACTACACTAAATAAAAGTCAAATCACGCACTTAACAATAGAGTACATCTTATAAAAAATAAAAAACGAAAAGAGTACACCACGCAAAAAAATAACACTAATGGTATCTATTCGTAAAAAATCTGCAACGATGCTAATTACGCGATGAGTAAAGGTCAATTCCCACATTGACGACAACGACACGACGACGACATTCTCATTTCTTTCTGCGCATGCGTCACCAGCCCATGCTCTGATTGGTCCATGTCTATCTTTGTTTATAAATGACAGTTCTCAAGTCTCAAAGTTGCAGTACCGGTATGACTTGAAAAGGTTTGTATTATAATTTTATTTACTGATTATTATATTTATATTGTCGTACTAATATTATTAATATTAATTGACAATTGATTCCGAACAGCGAACATTCAAACTTCGTACCTGGTCACTTAACCTAGAAATTCAGCTGGTCAGTAGTTGTAGAAGGATGGACCAATCAGAGCGCGGGCTGGTGACGCATGCGCAGAACGACCTTTAAGGTCAATTCCCACATTGACGACGACGACACGACGACGACATTCTCATTTCGTTCTGCGCATGCGTCACCAGCCCGCGCTCTGATTAGTCCATGTCTATCTTTGTTTACAAATTAATGATAGCTGTAGCTGTCGGCTATCAAGCTCTCAATTCTCAAAATTGCAGTACCGGTATGACTTGAAAAGGTTTGTATTATAATTTTATTTAATGATTATTATTTATATTGTCATACTAATATTATTAATATTAATTGACAATTGATTCCGAACAGCGAACATTCAAACTTTGTACCCAGTCACTTAACCTAGAAATTCGGCTGGTCACAAGTTCTAAAAGAATGGACCAATCAGAGCGCGGGCTGGTGACGCATGCGCAGAACGAAATGAGAATGTCGTCGTCGTGTCGTTGTCGTCAATGTGGGAATTGACCTTTATTGACAATTAGCTACTGTGACTAGTGCATAAGCTTCATAAACCGGTTGTGATAGTGGGCGCGACCGCTGGACGGAGTGGGGGAAACATTCATTCATGTAGAACAAAAATACTAATTCAGTGCAGAAAAATTACGAATAGATACCAATCCAGGGTTAAGCCGCGTCCACACTATGTCGATCGACACCGATCGACAAAGTCGATCGACAATGTCGAACAAGTCTGGACGTGTCGCTAGACATTGTTGAGCGCTGTCGAGTCGAGTCGAACGCAACCCGAATCAGGTCGGTCCGGATCAAAGACAGTCGAGTCGAAGGCACCAGTGTGGACGTGTCGATCTTGTCACTGCCGTTTTAAAAAATAGAATAGTGCTATGCTGTTGTTCAAGTGCTTACATTTTTATTGAAAATGAATTGGAGTGATACCCAAACGTCGAATTTTATTGAAATGTACCGTGATCGTTCTTACTTATGGGATTCAAGTGATGTTGACTATAAAAACAGAAACAAACGGCATGATGGTTTGGTGGAAATTGCGGTGTCATTTGGCATTGAAAAAGTGGAGGTGGTAAAGAAAATTAGAAATTTGCAAAGTCAATTTGCAAGGGAGAAAAAGAAAGAGAGCGAGTCGAGGAAGACCGGGACTGGCGCTGATGACGGCTATATAAAAACTAGATTTATATTTAAAATAAAACACTCGATTAAATATAAAACACTCGATTATGTATGAAAATTTATGATGGTTGTCGGTCGACTCGTCCACATGTACTGAGGCAATTTTGTCGAGTTGACACAGTCGAAGGTGTCGAGCGACTTTATCGATCGACCGGGTCGACGGAGTCGATCGACATAGTGTGGACACGGCTTTACGGGTAAAGGATGCAGATTTAGGTATAAAGGTATAAAGGTACATGCTCTGAATACATTGTGCTCTCCTTTTCCTATATCTTCATCTAAATGGTTACGATCTTTTTTAATCTTGTGTTATGTCTCCAAAGAATTTCATGTACTAAATTGGCTTCAATAAATTATTGAAAAGTAGAAATCACTGGAGAGATATGCTTTTACACAATGCAAGGTGAATCAACTGAAGGGTAGGAGATCTCTTCAGCAGATAAGGGAATGTCTCTCTCATGAAATTGATGTATAGCTTAACAATTTTCGTTCTTTCGAATTTATTTTGTATTCGTTCTTTCTCCATCTCACCCTTTCTCTCTCTTGGCATAAATACCCTCACTTATCCCTATACTAAAACAATGGCAAAAATTGAAACTGACCATATTCATTCCTCATGTTTGACGTATGAAAAACCATTTTGAATTTAATGTCACGAGCATTTTTTTTCATGTGGCAATAGCAGCCCATTACATTTTTCATATTGCTGCTCGTTTATCAGGCCGCATTCGCGCGTGAAAAAAAAAATGCTCGTCTAGCCGCAAACTTGAGCATTCCAGATGAGAATTTTTGTATATTTGAAGAAATCTGCTGCTTCAGAGGATTATCGTTTGTTGCTTTATTTTCTCACTCGAGCGCTAGTATCGTAAGTCTCAGTCTGTACTTAGCTACTCTATGGTTTCTTCTATCTACCCTGCCTTCATTTTGCTTCATGTTTTTGGCTTTCTGCTTCTGCTGGTCGATCACGTCAGGTGCTTGATCTTTGTGGGTGAATAATTGTAAGTTTTAGAAATATCATCAATATCTACAAAATAAAATGTCATCAAGAGTATTCGCTCCTGCTGTCGATGTTTCTCCATTCATCAGAGTAAGTTTTTTTACATCTATTGCTTTTCAAATTACTACTTTACAAGTCTTGGTTTTGAAGTGAAATTGAAGGTTAAATTGAGGTCTTCAATTTTAGCTTGATGCTGACTATAATTTTACTGGCTAAATTTAACTTTAATCAGTTATTATATTTACCAAGACCATATTATACTTATTCTAGATATTTAAATTACGCAATTAATAGCGAATTTCTTGAGGGCCGTAACATTTAGTTAGCAAAAAGCAGTCTTCAACCTACTAAGTAGCCAAATGCTAAAGCTTGATAGCCTTGTTTGCTGAAGAATATAATTATTAATAATTGTGATTTGAAAATTAATTATGATTTCGATAGACTCGTTTGCTGAAGATGAGCTTAAGTAGTTGAAAACGTATTTGTTACTCGTTTTACTACATAGCAAGCTAAAATTTCAATATTTTATCAATTTATTGAATTTTACTAATCTCAATTTCATCTAAGTTAAGTTAGGTATTAAGTTATTCACCAGATTTGTCCTTTGATCTCATTATTTGTAACTAAAATAAATTTTGTTTATTCTTAGGCTACTTTGAAATTTGATTTGATTTCTATAACAATAAACGTATAAAATTGCTCAGTGAATATTATTGACGTACCGGTATTTTGGAAGTATTTCTTAGCAACTACATTATTCTTAAGCCTTTATTGGGTATTTCGCAGAAGGAGCCCGCATTTGTTTGAATGAAATAGTTTTTCCGTATACAGATGACAATAATTGCAATCTTATCAGAAAAACATCACTGCTGATAGGCCTATGCTATCTATAACAGTATATTTCAAGTGAGATACGCTTTTATTTTCTGAAAAAGAACCCCCCTTCTTTTCTATAGCCTACCCATTTTTAATGGATAAGTTGGCTATATTTATAAAAACTGGAAACAGAAAATAGTTAATTTCGCCTGTGTGATAAAGCCTGGAGAATGAAATTACATATTTGTTTTTCAGTTCAGCCGATGGAGTTTACTATTCGCCGGTATGGCCTATGGCGCGTTTTGGAACAGCAGGTACACTAAGAGAGAAGCTGCTCTCAAACCAATCATGGAAAAAGAAAAGGCAGAGCGTGATGCATTCCTTGCTGCAGAAAAGATAAGGAAAGCAAAAGGTAAAAATCTCCTTTGTAATGCTTGTTGAGAATTTAAAGTTTTTATCCTAATGGATGAGAATGCACGTCTATGCATCCATATTTAGTGCTAATTCAAAACTACTCCCTTTCCCTTTATACTAAATAAATCTACCAACAAAGGTGTTACGCTTTCCTTATCAAAATGGCCTTCGACTAAACCTAATAATATTGGAAGTATTGAATACTTCTACGAGTGATAATAGCGTACTAGACTATTAATGTAATGATTGCAAGGAATAATGTGGTTTGGAATTTATTGAACTGTTGAGATTCGTTAATTTATTTTAGAACAATAGTGATATTTTTCTTTTTTAAATTAGGCTAATAATAATATTGTGAAGTTTCATTGGTCAAGGAATGCTAGCTTATGTTGCCCATTACCAAATCCAAACTATTTTGTTGGTTTACCAGTATTTTTACGTGTATTGCAGTATTTATTATGCGGTACAAAATTTCTAGCGCATATTTTTGGCCTGGTAATTCCTGTGTTGAGAAATTTTAAAAACTATTTTTTTAACTTATTGATTATGTTTATTATTATTGACTAACTTCGGGAGAGAAACATTTTTGGGCTAGACCTGTTGGTTTTTTTCTAAATCAGAGGATTTGTGCATTAGTAAATTAATAATATATTGATCAAAATTGTTGTGTTTACTGTTTCAGAGGAAATCGCATCACTTGAAGCATTGAGCAAGCCTTCGAAATGAGCTACGAATTATTGTTAGTTATAATATTAATAATGTTCAAAAACTATCTTACATACTGTAATTAAATGTTTTGATTGCTATCAACTATAAATTTTTGTTTCGGCAATTATTTTTTTCTGAGACGTAGTTGCCTGAATTTTAGACCTTGAATATTTATTTAATAGTAGAATTGAACACAATTTTTTTTCTTGTAATTTGTAAACAATATATTTTTGGTTTTTGAAAGTTCTAGAAAACCACGTTTAAAATTAATTTTCATCTAGAGAAAAATTTATAACTCCTCAATATTATTCAAATAAGATACCGGTAGCTAATGGGCTTCAATTTCCTTTTCATCGTAGTATTGTACCTTGTTAATTAGTTGTAACGTTGAATTAAAACTGGAAATTTTGTTAGATTTGCTCTACATGTCTTGTCTTGTTTATCACTTATTAATTCATAACCCTTCAAATGTTTGCAGTACCGGTACTTAATAAGTTGAAATGTTCAACTTTACCAAGTTCAGTAATTTGCAATCGTTGACACAATTTTGTAACATACTGAAAACATAAAGTATATTTATCCGCTGTGTTAATTTTAGTTTTTTTTTATATAGCGAAAGTAAATCATTTTTAAAATTCGCTAATATTTACACGTTCTGGTAAGACCTTCTCCATTTCACACTGGAATGGAGGTGGTGGTTCTTGGGTCCTGTAAAACCTCGAGGAGCACTTACCAAAAATCTAAAATCTTTCTTTTTATTCCAGAATTGAAGGTTAGGGCAACAAAACAATTGAAACAAACATTGTAAAAAAATTACTAGCATTTAATCTAAAATACGGAAGTGAATTTATTTACAGAAATAGATAGGAACACGTGTGTGTCTTACGATAGTAACTTAGAAGTATCATGAGAATATTGAAAAAGGCACTAAGTAGACTATAAAAGGTATTTACAAAGATCTTAATCGTTAATCCTAATCTCAATAATTAATCCTAATCACTATAAATAAAGATATTAGATAAAGGCACATTGAATAGTTCGAAAAGCACATTGAAAGTGATTTGAATGGAAAAATCTTCTTTTAAATTCTTCATTTTTCAGCAATTAATAGTCGCAGTAAAAACATTCAGAATAGTACCGTGTGCTATTATTTATAAATATTGATTTTTGTTAGGATGAAATAACTGAATTAGAGCATAAAAATACGTCATTCCTTTAAAATTGTTATGGAGTTCTGTAATCGAAGTTGAAGTTGACCACACGAAAATGAAATGCTTAAGGTTGAAGATTTCTTTTGACACCGCCACCCTTCTCTCCCAGCAGGGTTGCCTATTTTGTATAGACTACAGAGTGAGGGGTGGAAGACTTTGTCACTATTGCGGCAACAGTGCACAGTGGAACCTGTGACCTTGAGCATTTCAATTTCGTGTGGTCCACTCTAGTGAGATCCATGTCACCGCATAAAATTAAATAGTCAACAATAAAAATGGTCAAGGGAATCCATTACAGTTATAAATTTCAAAATTTGCCTACCACAACTTGAGAGTCAATTTCAACAAAGCTATTGTTTAATGACATGCGTCAGTTTCAAATTACAAAAAATTGATTTTGAATAAAGAGAAATTAGAATTAGGGTTTAAAACTAATTTTAAGTTAATTAGAACTAATATTACATTATGTGACATTCGCTCACATATACAAATTTAATACTGTAACATAATCGCACCTTATCAGTCCGATGATAAAAAAATGACAAAATATTTAATCCAATAAAACACCATAGTTGCATTCATCATAGTGATTATGGCGTGTTAATTAATAAATTATTCAGTAAATTAACATGAAATCTATTAAATTATGAATAGAATGGACGCAAGATTATATCCAGTCTTGGTGCTTATTTCGTTTTTGCCATCCTTATCATTGGAGAGGAGATAGAACCCTGGAACAAAATAGAATAGACAAAATTATATATTTTGAATGATGACTTGAGAGATGTGGATAACATTGTGTGCATGGTTTGTTCAATTCTTCTAACAGCAAATTTACAACCTAATAACAGCTTGGATGTTATAAAAAATACCCCAAAATAATTACCAAATATAATGATATATAACTAAGATGTAGCCTATTCATAAATCTTACTAGAAATAAATAAATATTCTAAAATAATCTGACTGATTAACATCTAGTCTGAACTAATGAGTATTAAGCTAAATTTGATACGAACTGCCTTTTCTATTATATAATTTGACCTGACTGACTGGTGCCCGGTTTTTCAGTCGCTCAGACAGTTTATGGATCCAATAGCACTATTGAATCAATAACCATGTGTTTTGAAATGCAAAAAAAAAGGTTATTGATTCAATAAGTTTATTGAACGACTGAAAAACCGGGCATTAGAGAGCAACAATTTAAACTATAGGCCTCGAAACTTTAAAACAGGTTTAAGCAATCCTGTATTTTTTATTGAGAAGAATACTGCTTGTATCAGCTTGAAAGATGACTCCTGACCTGACATCTATTGAGAAGTGCAGTATCAGCAAATCTGTCTTACTATTGTCATGCGTTGTATCATAGCCCCCTCTAAACTATGAGCCGTAGATAAACCATCCATGTAATCACCCAGCAGTACGGCCTCAGCTTAAGAGCATGTTAAGTAAGCTGCAGGATCCTTTTTCATGAAATTGTAGAAATCCTGTAAAACAGGAAAAAGGCGAACATACAAATGAGTTTATTGC
The DNA here is from genome assembly GCA_017141395.1 of Laodelphax striatellus. Lineage (NCBI taxonomy): Eukaryota > Metazoa > Arthropoda > Insecta > Hemiptera > Delphacidae > Laodelphax > Laodelphax striatellus. The sequence goes on from CM029534.1 coordinate 10,376,016, forward strand.
ATACTACACGGTGCTATACACGTCTAGTGTGAGTCCGCCTTTTTCCTATTTTACATGACTTATAAAATGTTATGAAACTGGCCTGAGAACTGACAGTCAACAAAATAGAATTATTATTTATTCTACCTTTTGTTATTTCTACTCACCGTGGTTTTTTGAACACTGCGCTATCTTCACTTTTAACTTTTTCAATACTGGAAATATTTTCTTCCAATGTGTTCTCTTTATTCTCCATACTTTCGTCACTGTTGCTGCTCGTATCACTCTGCAAAAGAAAATCAATCCAAAAATTAGCCTAATTATTGTTATAAATAGTACACTATTAGCTATTCGCAAATCATTATATTGCATTTGAGCTTGGTTTTAATCATAATTCAATGTTATTCCTAATATTAGTGTAATTGGAACAAATCTATATGGAGATGCAAGCATGCGGGTAGATGGATATTATTATAGGTCGAAGTATTCATGTCAAATGGTATGAGGTCGCTAGTAACCGTCAAAGTTCAAACTCAGCAGAATAAGTACGGTGGGCCTATTCTAGAACACACTGTATATTAACCTATATTTATTTTCCTGGATAATTTTGGCTTGTTTGAGTCCCCAGTTTCCTATTCTAGTTGATTGCCGGCAGCAATAGCAGATTTTTTCCGAAATCGTGACATTTTTTTAAGTGAGAAGCCAATTAAAAAAAGTCAATAATTATTTTAAAAATATTTTTAAGCTGCTAGTGTCTCAAAATTTTACGATCTGCATATGAAATAAGACAAAGGATGCCCTCAATGTTGGCTCATTTGATAAAAAAAGGGTTTATTTTCCTGAGGCACCTGAATTATTAAAAAAATTATTATTATTGAAATGATTGATTATAATTAATCAAGAATTTGATTATTAAACAGTAATTTTATTTTAAAGAATTCAAGATTGTGTTACAATAGGAAAACGAGAAAAGCATACAGGTAGAACAGAACTAAATCAACACATGCAGATGGTATTACAATGTTTCAACATTGCGTTTCTTGAATATCCAGTATTATTTTTGAAGATTCCATGTCTCCGGTCTTCAACATCATGATTATTTCTTAGATCAAATAACACTTTTTTCCTCAAAACATGGCCGATGCTAATCTTTTGAAAACGGATGTATAATTTCAGAGGCTCAACAATTTTGAGGCTTTCATCTTAATTTATTTGCAAATAATATTATACAGTGATATATTCAGAATCCTTGGAATAATATTCACAATATTGATTTGGGAGCAATTTCATGAATAAATCATCCTTCAAAAGCTATAAGCTTGAGAAAGTTTCAAATCTCAATTCTCAAAACACAAATAGTGTAGAATACATGCCCATTCTCACATAGAAGATCTCAATCATAGACTAACCAAACATGAATTATCTCTTCTAGCATTAATATACAGATGGTATACCGGTACAATATACCATAATATTGTTCAAACTCGCTTACTGTACCAACTTGTCCACTGACATTCGAAGATGAGTTTATTTTTGTATTTTGCATACAATTATTACTTATACCTACCTGCTTCAAATTTCCAAAATAATTCTACAATGAATACTGAAACTTTTGACGAATCACAGTATTTATTATCATTATAAGAGAAAACAAAACTACATTTTATAACACAATACTCTATTTACTATTCTATCTTCAATCTTGAATTATTCAATATTTTTCCTTCAAAGGATGAGGATGAAATGATGGAACTTGCTCTTGAGCTCACCTGTCGGGTATCAAAACACATTTCAGATAAAAAAAGAATGCGTCACCAATAATTAATGGTTACTGTGAAAAATAATTGTCTTCAATAGAATTTAATTGAAAAAGTTTCCTTCGATTTGGGATTACAAGCGAACATTAACCCATATACAGAGAAATAACATAGAAAATAACTTTTCTAACATTAAAAATTGTCTCTCTACTCTTAGTATTGTGTTAAAAGCTTAAAATGGCGAAGGCAAATTGTAGGTAAGGGATGAATCATTCAACACAACAAATGATTTGGGTTTCATTTCAATGCAATCTATGGGAATTGGAAAAAGGCATAGTGGATTTGTCCGAGCTAACCAATCAAAAGTGTGACATGTAATGTCCACGGTGATATTATACAGTCTTCTCAAGTGCTATCAACTTCAAAATTGTAACCTTCAGAAGCTAGATAGCTTTAAACCGTGGGCCACACTGCAGGTGGGTAGATGGTGAATGGTGGTAGAATGGTAGATAATTATCCATTTACAATCTATCCTCTTCCACTCTATAGGATGGATACAATTATGCATGGATAAATCCCCACTGCTGGATACATTTTATTTCATTAATTGTGTAGTCTAAGGCTACGATCATATTGGACTCTAAATACAACAGATGAACTCCAACAGACTACAACAGATGAACTCAACGTTAAAATTCTTGACTATTGGGCCACTGAACTTGGAATTCATAAATGTGGCGCTAGATGTAGAACTACTTGGTAGGTTACTTCTTGGTGGATGGAATCAACCAACTGAACTGTTCACATAGCTTTAGAAAAAATTATAAAATCATGACTTACTCGGCTCGTGTTTGTGCAGATGTCTTTATCACATTTGCAGTGCTCAGAGCAGACGTTTCCGGCCTTGCGACAGCCGCAGGACTTCCGTCTACAGTCTGATGAGCAGCCGCATCTGGGAACTCCATCGCTGCCCCGTTTCATCGGCACTCCTTTAATTTCAGTCTTCACTCTTGACTGAAACAACCGGAGAAAAATTTATTAAAAAAATGCGAAACTATACATTACGACAAGCAGTTAGACTTCAGCTTAGTCGGAGCAAACGTTTTTCTTTAATATCGCTAGTCAAAGAATGAACAGAAAACATTCACAAATGTTCAGCGCACGGGCACTAATGCTGCAAACGTTTTCAACGTAGAGATTCCCTTTAATGTAGCTCAGCTTCCGATTTAAGATTTCACGATTGAATGATAATGAATGTAACAACAATAGAAACGTGGTCCTAATAGTATTTGGAGCAGAAGGAAATTGATGTAAGAATTGATAAAAAAATTGGTATTTATTCATTTCGAATACATTTAAATTTACAACCAACAGAGGCATACAGCTTAAAGCTATGCAGGGTTGGTATATTTGTCATTTTAAATTTACAACACATACTGAACACTTTTTATGTAAGTGGAACAAATCAATTTTTCTCTTGACAATCCATATTCTCAAGAAAACGTTTTACTGAATCAATCAAATACATATGACCGAATACTGGAGCCCTAGAAACCCTAGAATGTCGATAACTATTCAATTTAACTTACTCATGATGGCAAAAACAGGAATAATAATAATCATAGGCTACAATAATTAATTGAACGAAATTCCTAAGTAATAATGCCAGTGGCGGCTCGTGCAAATACTCATGGGGGGTTCACATTCCAGGAATATATTAATCTAGATCTATAAGAATTTGTTCAACCCCAATTCTAAAATAAATTTTGTTTGTTACACCCTGTAGAATGTAGTTTCATATTTTTCATAGTGTTGTTCTTTAAAATCTCTTTTGAAAGTCCTAGATTTTGATGTAGTAGTCTGATGTAAATTAATTGGCGGAGTAGGCCTACCACTTTCCTTGATTGATATTTTTTCCTCAATCGACAAATTGGAGAACACAATTTTCTTCAATTCATTCACTGAAACCTTCCTTAAACCCGTCATTCTTTACTTGGATTGGAATGAAGAAACAAACAAAATCGACACCAAATATAGCGCGAAACTGAGTAAAGCCAGCTGAGCCAGAGCCTACAAAGCAATGAGATAGCAGGTGGCTACCGTAGTCGCGACAAACGCGAGAGCCTGTGCCACCTCTCTTAGTGCTCAGTGTCGAGGCTACCGTTTGTCGATGCTACGCTGGCCACCCGGAGCACATCTGAAATGTGCTCCTCATTCAGCTAACGCAAATCGTTCCACTCCCCCCACGGGGAAGAAATTGAACTCGCCCGGCTTCCATTTAAACACATACTAGCGCTTGGAGCACCTTCGAAATGTGCTCCAACATTGCTGTCAGGCGTGATAGCGGTAGCGCGTAGTTCAAATGTGTATCTCAGTTAGTACGCCTCCTTATGGTATTGATATAAGAAATTTTAGCATTATTTCAATCACTTTATTGTTAATTAAACCTTTAAGTTATTGTAGCAAATTCATAGGGGGTTCACGTGCTCTTGTGCTCCCATGGACGCGCCGCCACTGAATAATGCTATATAATAGGTTCTCTAAAGACCAATATTAACAACAGAATAATAGCTAGTAATGAAATTCGATGAATGCTGCTGTAATTCAAACTAAAAGCAATTGAATAGTTGCAATTTCTAATTTCCTTCCATAATCATAGGCTATCATCATCATAGCTTATTCATGATGGTGGAAATTGGAAAACTATCATAGGCTATTACAGTATCTTCGTTGAAATTAGAGAATACACGAAAAATAGATTCAATACTTGAACAAAGTAGCATGTGTAAACAACAGACAACAATATCAGTATATTACTATACCTTCAACGCCCGTATCCTTTTCATGATTGGAGTGTTCCTCCAATCTGGATCATCACCATCATCATCGACGTCATCGTCGTCATCATCATCCTCTGGTGGAATATATGCAACTCTCGAAGAATCTACTTCTCTCCTAGAGATTGTAAAAGATTTATTCTTGGGCTTCTTAGTTTTTGATGCTTCCAACTCTGCCGTAAGTGATGAACATTTTTCGCGCAACGTTTCCACCTCTTGCCTGAGAGCATCCAACTTTTCGAGCTCAGCATTTTGAATTTTCATTCTCTCCATCAACTGCTCATCTGTGGAGGAAGCATTGCTGACACTGTTGTCTTTCTCATTGAGTTGTCTGAGGAGCAGATACACCTGAAAAACAGAGAACCGATAAATCAACAGGTGTGATAGAAAACAAGTGCAAAATGACTCCGGTGTATTGTTCCGGATGGTTACATGCATTTAAGTATAAATTTCATCAAATCGAGTACAAGTTGATAGTAAATGATACAATAAATAAGTATCAATCCTCAGATAAAATAACTATATAGGGTAAATCATATAGATAGTTAGTTTACAGACTAACCAATTTAAATTGAGATTAAATTGCCAATGAATTAAATTATTTTAAATCAAGAATTAGATTAATTTAAATAGATTTATTAGACTAACCAATTTCTGTAATGAAGATGCGACATAAGTTATTCAATTTCAATTGATGACAACTGAAACCAAAATCTTGAAAGTTAATTCTTGGCAAAATAAATTTCATCAATTTATATTCAGTTACCTTTTCTTCATTCTCTTTTTCTAGTTCATGAAGTTGCTTCTGGTGCATTGAGATCAAGTCTTCTATTTGTTTATTGCACATATTCAATTTTTTCTGAGCAATATCGTTAGCTTCCTGAAAATGATACGACACAATTAAATCAAATTAGTTGATTCATGTAGAAAGTATTCAGAATCCAGTGAACGGGAATACCGTTCCATTAAGAAAATATTGTCAATATCATCTAATCTACCCATGAAATAGTCAAGTCAATGTAAATTTGTAAATGAACGTCAAATTCAGACAAAACCAGCTCAACAACTGGTTACTTTTAAATCAACATATTTTTCATTTATTAAAAATCTCAAAATTTTCTAATAATATTGAAAATATTATTAGAAACGATTATGATTCATTTATCAAATGGATTATCTTATTTCCAAATACAATAACATACTCTATCTTTTATTAGAATATATCAATAACGTATATTTTGAAATAAAATATTCAGTCCTTAAGTTTAAAAGGTATTCTATCAATGCCAGTTTCCCAAAAATAAAAATTGAATTCAACCGCTGTAAGATGAAGTGATCTTACTGAGCTCAATAGGGATTTGCTGCATGAGTTCCATTAAATAACGTACCTACGGCGGTTAAATTTAACTGGATTTTTGTGCAATTCACTTTGAATGGTATAAATCGAGCCAAGAACAACTCCATTAATTACAGTAACTACCAAATACTACGGACCAAGGACTATAGGACTATGGGATATAGAGCCCATTGAAAAGCAACCATGACTATCCATCATACTATGATTTCAATAATGTAATGAAATAGCATCATACCTTCAACTCGTTGTAGACGGCAGCTTTGCATGCTGATTCCTTCTTAGCTTCTGCTGCCAAGGAGAAGAGGTGTTTAATGGCGCATTTTGCCTCGCCCATAGTATGAAGTTGATCAAAGTTATTCTTTGATTTATTCTCTGAAAACATAAAACATGGCCATAATTCAAAAAACAAATACCTATCGAATGGGTTTTTAAAATAAGAGTTTTTGGTTTCTATTGGAGCAATTTGGCAGTATTATACTAATTATCATTGGTACTTCCAAGGCGGATAAGCTTTTTAATTATATACTTAGGGAAGAATATTGAGAAAAAAGTTCTCAATAATGGTTTTGACCAATCCTGCATGATGTAGGTTTATGCAGGCTGTATCACATCAACCTTTTCACTTAATTAAGGGCATTCAGATTCAGACCAGTTTATGAACTGCCTAGTTACAAATCAAAACCATTTATTTTCCTTCTTATATACGGTACAACAAATGACATCATCATATCACACTAAATTCTCAAAGCACTTCATTAATCTGAGTACTATAATATAATCTGTAGTAAAAAATTGGATTTAATTATTAATATGGTACAATTGATTTAAAATCATATAGACTAATAATACAATGAAATTAGTATATAATCATCATTCGATATTAAATACTCTTCAGACTGAGAGTGCCTATTCTTCATAATGTAGGAAGCATTAATATTATTGAATAGTTTAGTAGTAGAATAGTAGTCTATTGAATAGATCTCAATAGAATTATAAAAAATGTAGACGAGTCTCACCTTCATTTGAATCCATGATTTTTTGTTGCATGTCAGCAATTTGCGTACTTCTTAAATCTATGTCATTGGTGAGATTTTCTATTTCTTTTTCAATATCTTTTCGCTCCGTTGTATTCAAATCAGTCGACAGTAGATTTTTCTGAAAACACAAATCAGTAAATTAAACACATTGAGGATCATTCATGACTTAGAATACTGAACCGAATGTAACAGAAACCCTGTCAACATTGTAACAGAATAGCCTATTAGTTTTTCAAAGATTCAGTTTCACGGAAATTTTTATCGCACAGATATGGTTAGAATTCGTGCTTGCAAATGAGCACGAATAGATCAATCGGTTATTTCAAGATTAAAAGTTCAATCAAGGAATAGACAAGAGTAGTTGACGAGACAATACGTTGAAGTTGACAAGACTAAAAACAAAAGTAGTGGTGAAAATAAAGTAATATACTCATATGAAGATTCTGATAGCCGACATTCAAATTTTAAAACGAGACAAGACTAGAGACTTGACAAGACTTTAAAAACAAAAGTAGCGGTGAAAATGAAGTAATACACTCTTATGAAGATTCTGATAACCGACATTCAAATTTTAAAACGATGTATGATTTATCAATATAGACTTCGTGTCTATAGATATACACATAATTATACTCTAGGTTCGAACTATTAAACATTTTAGGATCAATATCTGTCTACATGTTGAACGAATAATTTCAAGCAAGAAAAATTAGATTGGAAACTTGATCAAAAAAATATTAAATTTGAACAATCGAACAATCTTCAAAGAAATTTTAAAAAAAATGGCTTTTGTTGTTGGAACGGCAAGAAGTTTCAAGTTAGGTACAATAGAAGCCAGCGATTTATTATTCTTTGTCATTTCCACTTTCATATACTATTGTTATATCTAAAAACTAAATACGTTATGGCCTTACAGAAAGGAATGCTATAGAATGAATTCATAGGATGAGGCTTGCAATTTGCAAAACTATCCAATTATCAAGAAAATGATGATGGCTTATTAGACCAACGGCAAAGGATGGAAGTTTTAATAGAGAATTTAAATAAATTTTTGTCAATTTATTCAACGAAAATTCAAATACTGTAATAAATCCTGAAAACATCTGCAACTGTAAACATCTACAGTATAACAGAACAAATAGTCAACATAGGCCTAATTCTTTATAAGGCATTATCTACATTATATTTAGATACCATGTATCTAATAGCAATAATATTAATCAATTGCATTTGCGATGTTTCTTTAACAAAATTTCATTTTTAGTTTGAAATGAATAACTCATTCAAATGTAATCATCTACTTGCTTTAATACGAATTTTATGTTGAAAAAAAAAGAAAACAAACCTTGAGTTCGGATAGTGTTTTATTCAACTCAATTTTTAGTTTTGAAATGAATACTGAAACTCATTTCATTTCCATTTTTCAAACGTAATCATCTACTTGCTTCAATATAAAGTTTAAGTTGAAAAAAGAAAACTAACCTTCAGTTCAGATAGCGTTTTACTCAACGATTCTCTATCGGTCATCAGATTTTTCAGGGTTCTCTCAGCTTCTGCAGTGCTGATGATCACTTCCAGCTCCTGATCAATCCAAGACGAAACATTTCTCTCCTTGCCACTATCCAATTGCCTGTTTTTGGCGGCCGTTTTCATGGCGAGAGCATCTTTGAGTCGCTTATTGACAGCGGCTGCCTCCTCCACCTTTCTCTTCAGGACGTTCTGCTGTTTGTTGTGCAGATTCTCCATTTTGATCATCTGATTCTGACGGCGGCGCTCCTTCTCTCGCAGCTGACACAATTCGCGCTCCCTGGCCGCCTTGTACGACCGGTAGCGATCGCCTTCCTGTTTCATTTGCTGGATCAGGCGCACTTTCGTTTGCTTCATCGCCTGCACAATAAACACAACACAATTCAGTCATATTTCACTAAAAAACTTCAAAAATCAAACGATAATTATAAAATTATTCAATTATTGTTAAAATTTGTTTGATTTGCTGAATCCTGTTTCATTTGCTAGATCAGGCGCACTTTAAGTTTGCTTCATCGCCTGCACAATAATCACAACACAATTCAGTCATATTTCACTAAAAACACTTGATCGATTAGCGCTCCCTGGCCGCTTTGTAGGACCAGGACTTTGTAGGATTAAACGTTTTTAGTGATTATGAAATTATGATTCAATTGATAACATTTGTAGAACAAATGCTGATGTTGTGGAATCTTTCCATAGTTGATAAATCTTGTTCAAATTGTCAAATTCAGAGTTCATCAAAGTGGAATTTGAAAATTTCAACAATATTTATCAATTATGATTTAATTATAAGACAATTTTTTAACTAATCCATCATGATAAGGTGTGATCTGAGCGTCATCATTTGAAAACACATGTTTGTTATCCGAGTCGCCGAGTATCGAGTCGCTTTGCAAGCCCAGTAATTGGATTTTTAATCTGTTGGGCTAGTCTCAGGGAAAAACTTATTTCACAGTTTTTAGACTACATCAAGTTAATAATTTGTTTAATTCATTTCCTATGTAAGTCGCAAGTTATTGTATTGTCTGGTTTTTCCTGAATAAATTTCTATTTCTATTTCTTTGCGATTTGAGTATCGTCTCTCGTCAGTGAGAATAGTGCCTTAGGAGCAATATGAAAAACATTCGTAGAAATGGAGATGCAATACTTACAAGAATCTCACTGTTCAAGTTGTTGATTTTCAAGTCTGATTTCTCTTTCATCTTGATAACTCGGGCTTGTTCGACAACTTTCTTATTGAGGGCGTTGATTTTCTGCTCGAGTTCTTGAAGTCGTTTTCTACGCTGTTCCGCTATTCTGAAAATTGCATTGAAATTCACATATAATTGAAACTTCAATCAATCTACGAGCTACTGAAATACATGACTTTGTTTGCTATTCGATAAAAAACATTACAATCGATATACAGTTGAGTTTAAAATCGAAATCAATTACAAGACAATTGATGATTATTTACAAGTATCAAGCGGAGTTATTGTCAATGCGAAGTGATTGCATTTTTCATGATAGTGTCAATTTTTAATGATCCGGAAAAACAGCCAAAAACGAAAGAACAAGAGTGTTTTGATATTATTCTAGCTGTATATAATTTTATGGATAGTTTTGAGCGAAACGAATGTTTTTCTTATTTATTTATTTTTCATTCTATATTGAAATGTGTATTATGAATAAATAAATGAGATGGATTTTTATTGACAATTTTCACAAGGCTTTCGCCTATTATAACTACTAAATTACTACAGTATTCAATTCTCATAGGCCTATATAAATTGTGAACGTGATTTAAAAATGAAAACATGCAGAAAAATAGAAAATAGGAGATTACTCACTTGCTGGAAGCATTATTGTTTTGCAAGCTTTTAATTTGTTGCACGAGCTCATCTTTTTCATGCTGTAATTCGGAAATTTGATCTTTCAATTCCTTCATGTGGACTTCGCAACCACCGCTTGTTTCAGTCATTGACGTGGACGAAGCTAACAACTTCTTGGCTAATTCCTCTTTGTACGCCAGATCCTTCATCAGAAGCTGATAAGAAAAACATGCATATTAAAAAAATGCAGGAGAACATAACGGAGATTTCAAGATATTGTAACTTTCTAATAAAAAATGGTTAGCATAAACCTATTCGAGAATCCTTGTGTTTTGGATTCGAGTGACTCAACAAAACTATTGCATAGTAATTAATTTAACGAAATTTCTAATTAATTATGCTATAAACTACTCATTTCCTTCCATATTCAAAACTATTGCAAGTAATATGGAATAAAAAATGAAGCTTTTAAGAATAGCGATTAATATGTCTTAAAAATTGAAGCTCCAAGAATTTTTAAGGAACATTGTTTTTTATTCTTCATTGTTTTAGATCTACATGCAACTAGATATCTACATTCTACATTATGGTGCCTATATGGATTTATGAGCTATATTTCTATAAGACCTTGGGTGCAAGATATGGGAGAGAAAATAAAGACATTTTTATAAAATTGGAAGGATGGCTCCATATCAGGTAGGTTAATCGACAATTAAGAAGCATTAATACTATTGACTAAATTTATACAGTCAGATTCATTTAATTTGACGCTTGGCATCAGATGGATAGATAGATAGATATTATTTCTTTGCTATCGTACTCTACGGTCACCACGTCATCAGCAACGTCAAGAAATAATATCTCTCTATCAATCTATCTATCTATCTAATGCCAAGCGTCAAATTAAATGAATCTGATTATACGAACGAGGTGATCTACGCAATGCGCGGGCGAAGAGGAATCAAAACGAGTTTTCTCTTTCGGTCGCTATTTTCCAACATGAAAATGGTACTAAATTTTTCAGAAAGATCTTTAGAATTTATGTACAACCTTAACAATTCGACTTTTCAACTTTAAAATAGCCTGCAGTGTAAGTCGATGAAAATGAAGAAAATTACATTCATTTAAACAAATTGATAAGTGATAAATAATATATTATAAGGTACAGCAACAATTCTAGCAATGTTCATCTTCAATTCAAAACCATCCACATATTTCTAGTTTTAATAATAGCAACCGAAGGAGTACTCTATTTCAAGGCATCTTACTACAATTAACAAAAAATGGAGTCTTTTCTTACCTGGAGTTGTTTGCTGCGTTCTGCCTGCTCCAGAACATGACTTTCAATCGACCTGGTGTCTTCCTTGGGCGTGCCAGGAGCCTGCTTTTCAATGTGGTCGACGTTCAGATGTCGATTCACCGGAGCCTCAGGAGTCGACGTCGGGTCAGCGTCCATTTGATGACTCAGCATTTCATCTTCACTCTTTTTGAACTCGGCCTATTCAATTGCAATTTTTATTATTTCTATACTTGAAAAATTACTGAATATACTTAGAAAATTAAATGTACTCACAGATTAGTGTTTCTTCACAATTCTTCAAATAGTGAGTTTTATTATTTAGTACAATAATGTATGGTTATTATACCGGGTTATCATAAAAGAATGGTGCGGTTTCAAGAGAATTGGTGCAGTTTTCTGACAAACATTTGACGCGTATCAGTTCATGATTCCTGTCTAATTTAGGTTGTTTGGCTTGAACGCTGGTTTCTATAAAAATTCAATCTTGGCACCATTCTTTTATGATAACCCTGTATTTTGTTGCTTTTTCTGAACGTATGTTTATATTTTCGAAGTGAGAATAAAAATCCAACCCCATAATAATATCTATTAACATAACTGATGCCCGGTTTTTCAGTCGTTTAATAAATTTATTGAATCAATAACTTTTTTTGCATTTGAAAACACATGGTTATTGATTCAATAGTGCTATTGGATCCATAAACTGTCTATTGAGCGACTGAAAAACCGGGCATGAATGAATTTAGTGTTGAGATTTTGGTCACATTTGAACGATTCAATTGCCTTTTAGAAAGTGACCAACATGCAACCAGAAACTTTAATCATGATTGTGGAGGAGCGGCATAGGTCTAATACAGAGATTTCATACAAAAGCTAATGCCTTTCAGAATAACGAAGACCTTGCCTGGTCTACCTCAGAGTTCAAAAGACTATTTTCATTACGTAATAAAGTTTATTTCATCTTCCTATACTTCTTCTCAAAATACAGAGAGAAGTAACAGTAAGCTTTTAATATTTTACTGAGATTCCATTGGAGTGAATGGGGGTAATGGAGAAACTAAATCCCTTTTTCATGCTTTAGAAGTAGAACAATACAATAAACAGCGAATAAACAGAAGTTAAACAGCCAAGTAAAAGGTAAAATACCTGCAATTCCAGTATTTTCTTTTGAATTTCGTTCAACGGCTCCAAGTTTGACATGTCCTTAGTTTGGTTCAAGTTTTCCAAGGTCTGACTGAATTTGAAACTCAACTGATCTAGCTCACTTGTGAATTTCTCTCGGTTTTTTTCTTCCTGCAAACAAAAATTTGGATTTAATTCAACACAGTTCACAGGACATCATCTCTAACAACATTGATATCCAGGAGAATATTATCTTCACAATAGCTTTCTCTTGAATAGGTAGTTATTACACTATCCTTGAGAAGCATGAGATGGATGGAAAAAGTATTTCAATTTCTTCGACGTCATGTTTTTATGATGACCGACTGTATTTGCGATTCTTATGCACGAAAAAGTATATGAATAGGCCTCCATTTTTAGCAGAGAAAGAATGATAAAAAATGTTGTTTAGCATTCCGAAGCATCTTTTATTTGCTGGTCAAAAACACTCTCTGTTTATGATGAATATCAATAGGTCGACAATGATCTCACAAAGCAAGCACATTGACTTCATTATCATCTACAGAAACACACACCACTGATGATCAAAATAATTGAAAATAAGATGATTCTTACCATCAGTACTCTTTCGAATTGATTGGTACTATGAGAGACCAACTCTGACATTGTTTCAGTCATTTTTTTAATTTTCATACTAAGGAGACTATTTTCTTCAAGTAACTGTTGGTGCTCCGGAGGACACGTGGATTGCATAATCGCTCTCTCACCACCACTCTCCAATAACTGAAGTTGCAGCCTCTCCACCTGCAATCAAGATTAAAATTATCACAAATGTTCATGGACCAGTTATGATATAAAACCAACAATAAGTTCCTTTGCTGTATTAAGAATTCATTCCGGCAATCAAGATTCTCGTAAAGGCTTAAACTTATGTATGCGATAACATTATTCATCAAACTGCATCCAATAAAATTTCCTTGAATTGGAAAATCCATATTGATGTCCAGGGTGCGGCACCTTACAAGTCAGATGTTCCATTCAAGGTTGTTCAACAGAATTGGGTTTGATGAGCATTTTTTTCCAAGTACAAAGTCTTAATAGTTGATTTCAAATTAGTGGAACTGACTTGCCAGCTCAGATCCAAGCAGAGATGTAGGCTTGAGATTTAGCAAAACCAATTCATATCATTCGTTCCTAAACTAATCAACTTCAATAATCAATAGTAATTTCAGCTCTATACTTGAAATTTACTCTCCCATGAAAACATCAGATGATTAGTCATCGTACAAACTATTTCATTTAGCTGTTATGGCTGGATTTCACGATTCCATTAGACGTTCAAGTTACTGGAGGCAGGTGGATCATATAATCGACAACTCTGGAATTGTGAAATCCAGCCATTACTGAAATTGAATCAGCTTGAATAATCAATAGCAATTCCATGTAAGTGGAACATTTTACAAGCAATTTTACTCAGCTCTATAATTAAAATTTGCTCATTCATAAAAAAATCAGTTGATTTATCATACTACAAGCCACGGATACTAGAAGCCGTATCTAGTATCCGTGCTAAAAGCTATACCATTCAACTGAAATTTGCTCATTGTTGCTACCTATTTGTCCGATTCGTTAGGAACGCTTGATTTTACCTCTTTTTTCAATCTTGACATCTCAGCAGCAACTGGATCTTGATTTACGATCGGCCTGTTCTTAATCTTCCTCGCTCGATCGGCATAGCGCAATGTACTCAGAGTTTCCTCTTGATTGTAATCTGCAGGACTCACACATGCTATCATCAATGTCTGTGAGTTACCTCCCAGTGAATCTAGAAAGAAAAACAATGCTTGTACAATGCACTGATTACAAGATAGAACATGCGCTAACTTCAATCAAATCAATCAATTAATGAAATTTATTGCCTTAATAAACAATACAAATACAAAATCAATACATTATGTACTTGAAATTAGGACATACAATTAGAAAGTAAAAGAAAAATTTAATCTTTTTTAATTATTATGCGTTACCAGCAAAACCTTGGTTTGTGTGCTGGCACTCGTCGCAAAACAGAAAAACTGACTTCAAGGGGGAATGCTTAAAACAAAAATATTAGCCATCTAATCTAGGCTATATTATTCATTATAGGATATATCAATCAGATTTACAAATTTCATTAGTCACGAAAAATTATGCATGTAGTAAAAAGATTAGATCTGATTTATATTGTATTATTCATGATAAAATAATATAACACCTAGATTTACAAACTATATTAGTTACACAAAATCAAATCAAATTTATTGATTTCAAGTACACACAACAATTTTTTACAAATAACACTTTACAGAGAAAAACAGTAGCCTACTGCAGTAGCCTAAATGATCATCATTATGAGCGGAATTTATTCAAGGATAGTAACAGAGGCTATGTTGGCTTTGCAAACTCACTATTCCATGTGGGTTAATCTCGGTTTCCTAGGCGCTCAGCAAAAGTTAAAGTTACCAGAGCAGTCAAATACTCACTTAACAGAGACACTGGACATAAGCCTAGCTCCTGGCTTCAAGAAATATTTTAGAAACTCTTTCTTTTACAATACTGCCCTGCTCTTTATTCAAAGACATAGGAATTCTGTTTGTTGATTTCAGAATTGACTCAATAAAAAAATATAGACTTGAGAGCAATCGTCATTTTTTACATAGAAAGTAATATTAGAAACTAGTTGTCCCGGCGAACTTCGTATCACCCTCTCCCCCCCCAAAATGTTCCCCCCTCTTCTCCCCACAAATGTTCCCCCTCCATGCCACCCCCAAAAAATGTCATCCCCCAAATGTCCCCCTTCATTCCCCCACAAATCCCCCTTCATATCAACCCCCTCTTTCCCACCAAATTTCACCCCCCCTCTTTCTCCAATTGGCCCCCTTCATGTAACCCCCCCTCCCCCCAAAAATGTCACCCCCCAAATGTCCCCCTTCATGTCACCCTCAAATAACCCGCTTCATGTCACCCTCAAATAACCCCTTCATGTCACCCACTTCTTCCCCCCAAATGGCTCCCCTTCATATAACCCCCCCCCCACGAAAAAAATGTCACGAAGTAAAAATACCTATATCCACTCGCTTTATTGATGGAAAATTGAAAGAAATCTGCAATATACTAATTTTTATAAAGCGAGTGGATAATAATCAATATTAATCAATGCTGAAAGTTGCCAAAAAAATTTCACCCGTCTCGGAATCGAACCCGAGAATTCTGCGTGGAAGGCAGAGTCGCTGTCCAATACACCACCGCGGTCGTCTTTGGGGAGACCTATATTGTAGCATCTTCAACTACACATCGATTTCATAGGAGCATTATTGTTTGGACTGGATCAAAATGGATGTCGTGTTTGATAGGTTAGGTCATTAATTTACTAATTATTTATTAATTATAAAGGGATTTTCTTATATTTTAATACATATTATGTTAACCAGTGCTGTAAAAATTCAAACGAATCCAAAATCATCTAAATCGGTTCAGCCGTTCTCGAGTTATAAGCGAGCGTACAGACACCAACTCTCTTTTATTAATATAGAAGAAGATATTTGTCCAGTTCTTGACTTTTGAAAACTTCCTGTAATGATACTGTTCTTTATTTGAATACAAAAATTCTGATTGTCAATTCGGAATAACACACAAAATCTTGATAGTCAATTTTAGATTAATTTCAATGAGAAAGTAAAAGTAGTCTCTAAATGTAGAGAAATTATCAATTTCGCTTTTATAAGAAATTAATGAAAATCTCTTTATAGCTTGTGGATCTAAGATACCTTAATCTAATTAATTAATAAAATAAATTAATTTCGCATGTTACCTTGCAGAAGTCTCGTTAGTTTACTGTCCCTGTAGGATATGTAGTTACTGCCTCCCCCGAGAGCCGAAATCACGTTTCCAAGCGCTAATAAGCCTTTATTTATATTTACACCTTCTTTAAACGTCTGGCCAGTCGCTTTGGTTTTCTTCGGTCTCTCTGAACCAGCCAAGTCAACGAGGTGAAATTTCGCTGTCATTGCTTCGTCACTAGAAAAAAATGAATATGAGGTCTAAAAACAAAGATAATAAATTTTTAAATTATTGACTCATTCATGGTTACATCATGGTCTGCCGTATTACATTAAAATCCCATTTCAATGGAAATTATTCATTTAAAAATTAAATTCATTAAGCCAAATGAATGTTCCAATTTCTCATTCAAGTAACGTATAAATTGTTTAAAATATGATGTAGCCTATATATTAATAAAATTTAACTAGAGATAATTCAAAGTTTTTACGGCCAGTTGCATTAAAAGCTAATAAATTTCTATCTCCATAAAATGACGTGATTTAACGAGACCAATGCATCCAAATTATTGTATAAATCTACATTAAACTACATCTTCAACGGAGATTAAAATGTGATCAAATTTTGTGCAATCGACCGTTACATGAATTCAAACAAGATAGTTCATTTGTCTTCAATCAAGAGACACCATGACGTTTCATTGCAAATAAGCCAAAATAAAGATATATGCCTCATATAAAAGGCACATATGCTTGTAATAGGCAAAGCAATGTTATAGTTGGCATAAGAAAAATAGTTGGTGATTAATTTACCTTTATCATGCTACGGTAATAATGGAAGTAGAGCAAACTCACATGTTTGTTTTTTTGGAGAACTTCAGAGTAACGGTGAATATAGCGTGACTTCTGGAAGACTGAGAGTTCATTGCAGTGGCTCCCGTAGCTCGGCAAAGTGAACCCTGGAATAATTTATTTACATAATACAAAAATGCACGAAAATATGGGCCAACAAAACAAAACCCAAAAAGATCCCTTTTGTTAGTCCGGGAGCCAGTTGTACAAGGTCTAAGTATTGAATGCATCCGCCGTAAAATGGCGTCATTAATGGAATTTAACCTATGCAACGGAAACTCTATTGACCTCCGTGAAATCGGCGATTAAATTCAAGAAGATTTTTAATTCTACAACCATAGTTTTGTTGTCAATAGTCCACTTTCATACTAACTTTTTAAAAAACACACACATTCCAATATAGATTTTCTAATGTACAGTTATAATAGATAGTGAAGGTAGCAATTTGAAACCAATGAGTGATTGGAAAAGGGGAATACCCGCACTCACTTACCTGTTGGAGACACACAAAGGTGTCATCTGTAGAACATACTGTAATTTCAGTTAGATTGGGAATACATATTCCTCGCGTATCCTCCCTTATATCGACCACGCTTTGATCTCTAGGTTTGCCAGAGAGTAGGTCGTACAGCTGCTCCTGATAAAGCTGCGAAAAAGTTGGAATCGGTTAAAAAGCTACTGCAAGTCGCCAACTAGAAACTAGTTACAGGAGAAAGAGTCACGAATAATAAGAAGTATATGATACTCATTTTTATGTTTGCAAGTTGAGCCATTTTTAAGTTTGCAAGTTGAGCCATTGAACATTTAAAGAGGAATTTAACAAGTATTGGACTGCAACAATAATGATGTTCAAAAACAAGGTATGCTTGAATTTACAAGCCATTTGCTCACGTGAACAGAGCACTGCTAATTACAATATACAATAATATTGGTGGATATTGTTATTTTCAACGGTACATTAAAAATTTATGGTATCCCAGACACTTAGTTATAGTGCGCCCAATTAGTCTGGGCACTTGGCTCTCTGACGCTACTAGCTGTCAGCTAGCCACCGCTACTACGGCGATGGACAGGCCGATGTATTTAGAAATGCTCGATAAACACACCGCTCCATCCCGCGCCTTGCCAAGGTTTAGTACCCAGACTAATTGCGCGCACCGTACTCTGGCTTGCTAAATTAACTGAATTAAACCCTTCCCCCTCTGAGAAAAAGTGTTTGAAATAAGTAAAAATGTAGGCCTAGTTCTAGTGAAAAAATATTCCACACAAGAACTGTAGGAAGTATAGAAATTGGAAGAATTATAGTACCTCTATAAATGAAGCTGTGACTACAAACGACCATTCCTGGTTGGAGTCAATTTCTTTGAAAATATCCTCAACAGCTTGAGGAATGATTCCTTTTTCAGAGTCGCTGAAAGGAACATAATTGGTTCCCATTGTAAAGGTCTTGCCCGATCCTGTTTGCCCATAGGCCAGTATAGTTACATTATAACCTGAAAAAGTCAGAGTAGGATTTTCATTAGTGAATGGTGAATGATAAATGCTATTAAACTCTACGGCTAAAACCAAATCAACAGTTTATTAAATAATTATTGAGGTAAGGTAACACCATAAACATATACTTCATGTAAGAAATTGGAGGGCGGAGGCAAGGGATCGAGATGGTTGGAGAGGCAGGATTGAGGAGGCCAGGGCTCGATTTGGGCTGTAGGGCCATCGAAGAATAAGAAGAACACCATAAACATATTATGGTAAAGAGGTGTGAAGATTTATCAGCAATTTTCATGATTATAGAACAATCTAGCAATTTATATCACTGTTATAAAAACCAAAACTTAGCAAATTCCTGTAATGTTGTTTGGTGATAACTTTATATATAAAAATTATATAAATAGATCGAAATTGCAAATTATTGGAAATATTCTCTAAACAATTCTGTAGACTGAAGGTGGATATTACATTCTGCACTATGGCTGTGTTTGGTGTCTCGCTGAGAGCGGTTCTTGAGTGATCACGAGGTCAAGTCACTCAAATCACTCAACACTCAAACCGTTCTTGGATGGGTGTCCAACAAAAATAAGGCGAGTATGGAACCTACTCGTAAGTGTCTCCCCACCGATAAAAAGCCATAGAAACATAAGTGCTGCACTACTTATTAGGCTGCATAACATGATATATTTTCATGATTTTAGAACAGTTTTGCAATAATTGTATCACTGCTATTTTCTCACAAGGCCCAATAGCTGTCAATGACAAATGTCACAGTCACAATGTCGCACTATATGTAAACGCTGTGGTGACATTTGTCTGCGACAAAAGCCTCCGCGTAGCATTGCGGACAGGATGTGAGATACAATATGTCATTGACAAAAACAAAATCATTTAAATCAAAATGTGACTTTTGTCACAGTTTTCAACAAAACCATTTACATCAAACTGTGACTTTTGTTTGTGACAAGTATGTCGTTGACAAAAGACATTGACAGTTCTATAACTGACTTTGGTGTAAACCCAGCTTTAATTTCTGTTGAACATTACCTTTAAACAGTTGACCTATGAGCTCTTTCACTGCGTTGTCATATATCACCTCTTGGCTCGATTCTGGTCCAAATACATAGTTAAATGAGAAACCTACACCAGAAGATTTGATAACAATCTGAGAGTCCTTCTGGTGCGACTCCAGGCAAACACGACTCCCTTTCTCTCTTTCACTTTCTACAAGTGGTCTGACTCTGACAGCTACTTGCACTGTGTCTTGTGCACTCATCTGTAACGGACAAAATGAGATTTATTAAAGATATCACCAAACAGAGGAAAATGACATGACTTATGAAAATTAAAACTTACCCAAGCTAGGCAATAATTCGTTTCAAATTAAAGTGATGTGATTATATTGTAAATTGGATTATCTTATCTCGTTGAGAACAATAGTTTTCTGTAGCCACAAACAACTTCCCGCGACAAGCCCTTGCTCGCAAAATAGAAAGGGCATTTTTACATTTACAAAATATTTTTTTTTAAATAAACTGAACATATTGGAATTTAAATGCCAATAACATGTAAAATATTACAAAAATAGCTGACAAATCCGGTCAGGCTTGGACCAGTGTGTTTGAGCAAATTTAAATATTGAATTTTCCCGAGTAGGCTATTAGTAACTTAAATAGGCTAATGCACGGTTTTTCAGTCGTTCAATGAACTTATTGAATCAATAACTTTTTTTGCATTTGAAAACACATGGTTATTGATTCAATAGTGCTAGGCTATTGGATCCATAAACTGTCTATTGAGCGACTGTAAAACCGGGCACTAGTCAGGAAAATTAAACCTAATTTTAAATTTCTATAGCGGAATGTATAATTTGAAAATCTAATTAAAATTTCATATTACTTCAGTGAATCACATGTATAAAACATAGAAATATGTTAATTTTAAATCATTATAATGTCTGTCAGACGAATGATAAACTTAATGACTAATGAAAGCTACGAGAGTTTCATTACAAAGAGATAGCCTAGCTAGATTAAGCAACATACTTCAGCCCTTTCAACTCACCATATGATACTAAGCGTAGAAGTAGAAGGTAAAACTACAATAAACTATGATACAAAACTAGGCCTATACATTTATGCTTTTACCAGATTAAAATACAAAAGAAAAGAAACTATTCCTGAAAGTTCATTTTCCATCCAGCAAACAAACATAAACTTGTGGTGGATGAGATTTCTCACAGGGCCGTTTACTGTAAACCGTTGGACCGACCGTTGTAGGTTGATGTAGATTCGAAATTAATCAGTTTTGCCAACCTAGTCACTTGGTTATCTTAGCAATTACTAAAGTAGCCTTTACAAAATTTAATACTCTAGACTTTTCTGATCAATAAATCTCACAAATAGTGTCTAATTCTCTAAAATGAAAAATTCTCAATAATGTAGGCTTGTAAATGATATGAATTTAAATAAAGTTTGAAAGTTGACGTCAGTCGATGATAGTCGAACATTTGTTTCTATCGACGATCGGCACTCGACACTATCGACAGTTTTCTTTTCTTATTGAATTGACACATAACCTCAATCTAATATTTTCATTTTTCTAGTACTTTGTAATTACTGATTAGATATCAAGATCAAGAATATAAGTTTCACAAATTACCAAACTTTCACAAAACCAATTTATAATTATTTTATTTAACTATTCGAGTTTAGGATCAGAATATAGATCATAAGCAGTGAATCATGGAAAAAGTGCTTAAAAAACCTAACCGTGGTGCAAAGTTGATGAAAAACTTCATTAATAAAGTGAAAGCTGGGTGAGTGCAATAAAAATATGAGATAGCATAAGTCAAATTTAATTTGAAATCCAGGAGATTGTCTTTCGTATTCAAATACGGTTAGGCCTATCATACACTTTGTATCTTTATAATTCAAAACGGATCAAATTATAAATAGATTACTCTCTTAACATCGAGAGTTTATAGGTGTTTGGCCTAGAAAAATGTATGCATCAGTACTGAGGGGTAATAATTTGATTAATTTAGCATTTCTTTACACTTCTTCTAATAGAGGTAATGTTGCATGAACAAACTTCTTGTTTGATCAAGTTCTAACTGTATTTTATACTAACATGCAATTCTTTGAAATACGTCCAACTTCATAAGGCTGTCAGCTAAGTGCCGTTGCATACACACCGATATTGGACGGTAAAAAAACGACCGATATTTATTGGCCGGCCAGACGCTTGCACACACACCGAATTTTACCGATCAAGCGGCGCGGCCACCTGTGGCTCCATGCATGGGAGGTAGACAAGATTATGCTAGCTGTTTTTCTTTTTCTCTCATTCGCATGGAGTTCTAGAGTTCTCCTTCTTCATGGAGTTTAACTGAAATCGGTTGGTGCAAGTTTGCATTTATTCACATGCGCCACTGTGTCTCATTAGCTCTTCCCAGTGCCGGCCGTACAGCAATGACAGTGGCCGTCTGCTCGCTGGCATTTTACCGGCGCTATGCCGGGATCGGCGTGTGTTGAAGGACCCATTCTATTCAGTGCGCCACTATTGGAATGTGGACGGCCGGAAAGAACCGACCGTGCAACATCACTAAGTGCACACACACCGAGATCTGTCGCATCCCGGAATATACCATATTTCATTATTGATAGAACTATGAAATAAATGGAATATATTGAGTGAATGATTGTTTTAACAATTCCAATTTACAAATTGTTAAGTTTACAAATTTATTACAAGTAATATTACTGCCGCTCTGGGCTACATATTTCGCTCTTATGTAAATCCAGCCCTGATAGCTCCAATTATTACAGAAATAAACTAAAGTAGTCACTGTGATATTAGTCACTTCAAGGTTTGCTTACAGACTCAAAATATAAGCAATATAAACTGTAATAAAGGCTACTAACTGTATTCACTTTTCTGATGACCGTAATTTATTTTGTGATTTGAATTTATGTTTTTCGTTTTGTTTTTCCAGAAAATTTTCCAGCACTTCTATCATAACAAACAGGACGGTAAATATATTGAAAGATATAATCAAAGAATCAGACTGGAAGAATGCACAGTGAGTTACTCATCCAATTTTAAGGACAAAATTATTCAGAAATAAGTCCTTACAAAGTCACAATATTATTTCAAAATACTATTTTGCATAACAAATTTATGTAGTCAAAGTCTTTGTGAAAAATACGCTGTAAAATGTTAACTCATTTTTAATCTTTCCTTATTGAGATCAATTTTATTCAGTTTACTTTTGAACAATTTATTCATTTTCAATTTATCCATGATTAAATACATTAAAGGTAAAGGTAAGAAGGTTTTTTATAGAGGAATTTTCTATACAATTTTTTTATTAGATTTTTTATATGACATAAAGGTATTTTATGTACAAAAAAACTTATTATTTTTTATATGTTTTAATTCTTTTGTATATTTGTGATCAGAGTATATGATTTTGACTGTTTTACAACAATAGATTTCAATTACGTCCTTCCAATTTGATAGCTTAAAAAATGCCATTGAATTCCTCTCAATTCGTGTTAAGACTATTATTTTTGTGCAATATGAATAAATTTTATGATGTAGGCCTAAGTGATTAATAAGTTTTATTCTTGTTACATTAATTTTTATAATTTTTTATATTATGTAGGCGGCTGTTAGTGATGATCAAAACCCACGGTAAGAATCTGGAAGAAGCTCTACCAGTCCATGCCTCAGTGGGTAATATGGTTCGGCGTGTTTTGAAGATAATCAGAGAAGAGTATACAGCAGCGCGTAAGGTATAGTGTTTTTATTTTTTCACCTACTGGAAAAACTTATCTACTGTGATCATTTAGCCTGCCTAATATAATTATCAAAACAAATGTTAGTCACAATCTTATTCATCAGCTTTCCTTATTCTAACATCAATTTCGTATTATTTATTCATTAATTAAATACAAGTTTAATTAGAAAATTATTCAGTATAAGAAAATGATGTACAAATTTTTCTTCTGGATTTCTCGTCTTTATGCGAGAAAGTTTTGCATCAACAGAGATTAATTTCAATAAATAGCCAGCGGTCTTGAGTACAATATCAATTTAAAAGAAGGAAGTTATAAGATTGCGTTGCTGACTTGACTAGAATAGCTATTGTTATACGCAATGCATAATTTTTCAGTTCAGATTTATTATTTTCATGCAATGAATAAATAATAATTAGAAACCATCGAATGAAAAACTATATAAGCCTGTATAGCTAAGTTTGAGTTAGCATTATTTTTAATGAAATTAATGATTATTGATTCTCTAATTTGAAGTTGTACTGTAATTTTGTTTATCTAATGATTGCCATTTCATTCAAATACGGAGAAAATACTAGAATTCACTAGAATAATAGCAAGCAGTAGAATCAGGTCAAATCAATTGAAAAACAGAATTCGAAAACTATTTAATCATTATTCACAACATTCTTAGTGGATTCTTGGTGATGCTATTTCTCGAAGTATTGAATGGAAGAAGACAGTTTCATTAGAATATGTCAAGACTCTAAATTGAAATCATACAGTGATCTTTAAACGTGAAATATTTACTTTTCCAACAATGCGTTTTTTAACATTTGATTGCTATAAATTTATTCCAGAACAAGCAAGATGAGCTTGATCCTCAAGATTCATTGCACAAAATAGTCACAAGTGAAGGAGAAATAGATGATTACTCAATAGTAGTCCCGGAATTGAAAGATGCCATACTCGATCATATCAGCGAATTTCAAACTGAGTTGGAGACAAGGTAATTTGAGTAAACTCTAATAGATATTTTCATTTCAAGTGATGTTAATATATGCCACTGCTATTCAGCTTGTAAAACAATGACTTGCTTAAAAGATTCGAAAGCACATTTAAATACTTTGTGAAGTACATAATGAGAATAGTAAACTGATTTCTGTGCAAATTTTGCTGCACTTATAACAATTTATTGCTAAAAATATATTTTCTCATTGAAAAATCCTCACAATACCGCTAAGATATAATGTCTATAATTCAAAGTGTTTTTCTTCCATATTCAGTGGTAATAATAATGTTATAACAAGTGAATGGCATTCATTTATGCAAATTATGTGTTATAATTATAAATACTCAGTGACAATGAGTATGTTCACTCCATGTTGTTATGTTTTAAAACTTAACATGTTTTTACAGCTCAGAGAACATTAGGAATCAAGCGAAAGAACATATCCACTCGAATGAGATAATTCTCACCCTGGGAAGATCAAAGATAGTCGAGCAGTTTTTAAAAAAGGCTGCTGAGGATAGAAAATTCGAGGTTATTGTAGTGGAATGTGCACCATTCAATAATGTAAGGAGAGTTTTTTAAAGATTTTTATTTAAGTTTTGATTATTTATGTGATTATGTACAATATTAGGGTTGTTTATAATTATTAGGGTGACCAGAGCAGGGGCAGGCTGCCAGGTAGTGAGGTAGGTAACCTGCTCCAGTAATCTGAACGTCTACTGGAATCGTGAAATCCAGCTATAAGAGCCACTTGTTTAAGCTATAAGAGTTTCCAAACCAACCTCAGGGTTGAATACCAAAAGAGAGAGAGAGTGAGAGAGAGAGATCATACCATATTATTATATCTCACGTATTGTATTAGACATAAGTTTTAAATTAAAACTTACACACTATATCAGTCTTCTGCCCCTCTATTAGTAATGCAGCAATACTCACGAAAGTTGATTGCATGGTCTGCAAAATTCCATTTTCAGAGCGCTCATTATAAGCATGATCCAGTTTTTGGTTTAGTAGATTAGGTTTGGCTGATCGCAAACCCATTATGAAATAAAATATATTTTATGAAACCATTTTATTATGTCTGCAACTTCAACTGAAACGGTCAGTTTTCGCTGAACGTAATTTGCTTCCCTTTGTTTATTATAAACTCCCAAACATCAAATCTCAAATTAGGAACAGAAAACGTATTGAACTTTGTGTTTTTATTCTATGATTTTATTTTTTTCTTGAGTAAATAAACATAAAAAACTACTTTATATACTTTTTTTAAAAAGCTGATAAGTCTTATTTTTCTCATATGTCTTATTAGCATTGGCGTAGCTCCCTCTAAATTACAGCAGTAGTTTAGAGGGGGCTATGGCATTGGTTATCTACTCTTAGATTATATTATTATTTATAACATCTTGTTAAGTTGCAATATAGTGTTATGTTGGGCGGTTCTATTCTTTGAAAGGCTGTCGCCCAAGTATTTTACAATCTATCAAAAATGAAAGTATAAATCTCATTTGGACTCTGCATTTTTGTAGCGAATAGAAAGAACATTCAGGCTTTTAAAGATAGTACAAAAATAGTCTTTCGTACAACAGTTGTTGGTTATGCCGCTAACCAACATCTTTCTTCTCTTTGTGCAAGAATTCTATAATTTCATCAGTTATCAGTTCTTGTTTTGTATATTGGTTTTGTGAGTCCTTCACTTATAACAATAAAAAATCCATTTTCTATACTTTATTTTTAAAATGACGACTGGCAAATGACTATTGTTTATATTCCCATATTATCGATGTTATTTCCATTTCTATTCTCCAGTCTACAAGAACAGACTGATTCCCATATTATCGATGTTATTTCCATTTCTATTCTCCAGTCTACAAGAACAGACTGCAAGAATATATCTGTCTAGCTGGCAAGTGCAGTTTCTTTAACAAACAACATCTAAAATTTCAATGTACTAAACTATTAATATTAAGATACAGTCTTATGCTGTTTTAATCTGTGGGGGCAGGCAGGTGTGTAGTGTGCGTCCGTGTGCGTAACTAACAAATATTTGTCTGTTCATATTCCCCCCCCCCCCCAACACTCGTTTGATTCAGGCTTTATTCTAAAAAAAATATCTACTATACCTAAATTCAAAGTCAAATCATATTTATTTTCCGTATTGCACATAATACCATAAGTAAATATACATAATATACAAGAGAATAATTATTATTGTACATGACATATTCTATCTTTCTTCTGCCTCTTACATTTTTGTTGGTTGATATTGCAGGGAAGTGATATGGCTGCCAGTCTCTCTGAGAGCAACATCGAAACAACTCTGATACCAGACTCGGCTGTGTTCGCCATCATGTCCAGAGTGAATAAAGTGATAATTGGCACCCAAACAGTCATGGCCAATGGCGGACTGAGAGCGATTTGCGGCAGTCACACGGCCGCTCTAGCTGCTAATCACTGCTCTGTGCCGGTAAGCTAATCAAGTTATACCAGGTTCTGTATACTTATACTGGCGGACACAAAATAAGCCCTAGCGCCCACTGAGGTGGAGTGGCTATGGCGTGGCAGCACGCTAATTATAAACATATGAAACTAAATGAAACAGCGCACATCGAGGGATGTGCCATCGCCACTCCACCTCAGTGGGCTAGGGCTAAGACGGCTGAGACATTTTGAGCTGTGTACTCTACTCCAGCTTACTAGGCTACTCTAATCATGCAGGGGATCGACTCAGATGCTCAAAATAGGCAACGCTGGAAGCACTGCATTGTCAATTTGTGATTAAGAGCAAACAGTTTCCGAGATTCCCTCGCTCTATCGGTTTCATATCTGATAACAACTCAAAATTTGAAAAAGGACAGTTTCGGGCTTGAGCTTATGGACCATCATTAAGTATCATTTATAAAAAAGATGATTAAAATATAGATTAAATAGTATATATAATATAGAATGTAGGATAAATAAATAAGTAGCCTTGTCATTTTTTCATATAAGAAATTCAGTTGTGTATGAAACTGTAGACAATTATTCCCAATCTGTTTCTTATTCTTATTAGTTATAGCTCTGACACCTTCTTATCCTTTTTTCTTCTTCTTCGTCTTTGTCTTTGTTCCCTTCTTCGTCTTCGCCTTCGTCTTCTTTGTCTTTCCCCAGTGTACCATTACAGAGTTGGGTTAGTCTGAGTCCATTTTTCCCATGTTTCCCTGTCCATTGCCATTCTCTTCATTTCCGAAACTGTCCTTGCACTTCTTCCTATCTCCTTAATCCGATCCTCATACGAATATCTAGTGGGAAGTCCGATTCCACTAGACGTCAAATCTGCGACTCGAATAGAACCCAATCTGAAAAAATTTTGAAAACCTTTGGCGTCGCTGATATTTTCATGCCTTAACAACAATGTTTGGTACTGTAGTAAATTATTCTTCATCTTGTTTTTATTAGTGAT
Organism: Laodelphax striatellus; assembly: GCA_017141395.1. NCBI lineage: Eukaryota > Metazoa > Arthropoda > Insecta > Hemiptera > Delphacidae > Laodelphax > Laodelphax striatellus. Next base: position 10,404,139 of record CM029534.1, read on the forward strand.
AGATGACTGACATTTTCTAATCCTTTCTCATACAAGATAATCTTAAAAATTTATCAATTTTCTTCAAAGAAATCTTTACAATAAAGAAGATCTTTACAATTTTGTGCAAAACTGGTTTCAAATTTATTCCTCATTTTTTTCGTAGGTGATAGTTCTAGCTCCACTGTACAAGTTCAGTCCGCAATTCCTGTGTGCCTACGCCCATAACACGTTCAACACGTTCGTTTCTCCTGAAGGTGTTCTAGATTACAAGGATGGCGATCTGCTGTCACAAGTTCACGTCTACAATCCAGTGTACGATTACGTGCCACCAGAACTTGTTACATTGTTCATATCAAATACGTAAGTAGATTGAAACAATTAACTTTGTTTTCATCATTCATTTGATAAGTGTAATAATATAGATAATCCTACTAGGATTACATATTGATGAAAACACATGCGTAGGATATCCTAGAAAATATTGTGAACCCTTTTTGCACTGCGCACGAAGATACTCAAATCGCGGATACTCAGTGATTCGGGTGAAACACATGTGTTTTTAAATGATGACGCTCAAAGGGGTCTGCAAACCTCATTATTAATAGGTAAAAATAGCTATGGATCCGTTAAATAGGGTTTCGAATCTAGCCAAAAATAGTATCCCTGCTCTGTAAACGCTGTGTTATTAATTTATTATAGTGATGATGATTGTTGTAAGGAAAACATTTTGATTTCTAATAGAATATCATTTCTGCACGATAGTAAATGAAACTTCGTATTTTATGATCATATGATACATTGCTATATCTGAATAGTGAATACTGAAGGTATATTAATTATGTACTTGACTTCAAATCCATAAATAAATAGAAATAGGTTTGGAATAAATACATTATATTGTTTTATAATGATAATTGATAATTTATTGGTATTTTTTTTTACAGTGGCGGGCACGCACCATCGTACGTCTATCGATTGTTGAGCGAATTATATCATCCTGATGACTATTCTTTGTAATTTTCCATAGGTTTGTTCACAAGATTGAAAATAGATTGAATATATTTTATGTTTTACTAATTTACAAAGGTGTTACTGCTTTTTTGCTTAAGTTGACCTCAAAATCATGGATAACTGAGCTTAGTTTACTTGCTCAGCAAGATAACTCTCCTCTACTTACTTGCTCTAATTAGATAACTGAAGTTTCATTTACTTGACTTCAATTAATGTGAGTGAGAAACTGACAACTCAAAACTACATAAAACTGGTTCAAATTCAACAGCCGTAAAATGATGTCAATATTTGATGATGAATGCAATGAATGAACAAAACTAATGAAATAATAATAATTCCGTGTAACCTGTCTGGCTCAGGTCTGGTATCAGAGTTTTCAGGTCACTCCTGATCAGTTCAGGGTCTCTGATGTAACTTAACGACTGTTTTTTAGGCAGCCGGGACCGACGGCTTAGTGTGTCCTCCGAAACTAATGAAATGGATAAAATCTATTCAATGACGTCACTTTACGGTGGTTAAATTGAATTGGATTTTCCTGCAACTGGCTGTCTGTCCACGCCAAACGGATGTAACAGTCTTATTAAGTAATCCCCCATTTGTTGTTAGTTAATTTACTGAATTCACTTCGTTTTCTTTACAACATAATTTGCCTTCTCGGTTGTCGTTTCATCTTGGGCGCTTTACTCCCTTTACAAGCCATTCTGCTGTAGGGCTTCCGCTCAGCGTCCGACATTTTATTCCAGATTTTCGGTCCTTCGGTAGCTACCTCAGTCGCGGTTTTTCCTCTCATTTTTTCCTGCGAGCGCAAACGTCACAAAAAGTTCAAGAACGGATTTCTAGCTATGGAATCTTTCGACTTTTTTCTACCTTTAGTCCCCTCTTCGCGAACTAGGCATTTTGCACCTTGAAGAGATGGGAAAATATAAAACAAATTGGAAAACAACAGCTTATGAATTTTGAAAAATGATAGACTTTGTTGCTAGTCTCTACACTTACAGCTCGCGCAATTAGTATTGGCTCATGGCAGCTGGATTGTACTAGCAGTCGACTAGCCACCATACTACTATAGCTGATTAGTAATAGTAGATGGGCTGGCCGATGTATTTAGAAATGCTCGATAAACACACCGATCTACACCCCTCGCCTTGTCAAGGTCATGAGCCAATACTAATTGCGCGAGCTGTACTATAGCGCCTTTTATCCTTGAAGTCAACTGGCCAGTTCGGTGCGTAATCCAATCAGAATGCCCGGCAATGTTGTCATATTGTGTGCTGTTCAATCATCTGGGCACTCATGCGTACGGGTATTAGACCAATATCTTTTTTTTCAAAAAGCAGAGATGATCAGAAAATTTTCTCGCACATATGTTCATCACTACGATGTGATAGTGAGCTCACAATAGAATTGGCAATGCTGCAGGCATGTGATTTGCTAGCTCAGAAAGTGGTGGTGTACTGTTTCTGTACTCAGATGTCTTTAAGGATGAAAAACACTATAGTTTAAATTACCTCATTAAATTGAAAGAGGGAGAATAAGGTTAAGTTGCTTATGACACACACTGATGCAATGACTAATCGGTGTGTGTTTCTTCATAAGCAACTATGTGAAGTACTGTGACTAATCTCGTCTTGGCTTGACTAACCGGTGTACGCCTAGCCTAATGATGACTAATTAACGTACGGTTTCAAATGTATGGATAGAAAGGTTTTGTGTCTGATGATGTCCAACACCAGGACGAAACGATCGTCACTATGTAAGTGAAGTCAAGTTTTCTCTACTTAAGTTTAGATAGTGTTAATTACCAGTAAAAAAAAGTATGGATATACAACACAACAAGAAATTTTATTTTAAAATCAAGTATACCTAGCTCTTCCGAAGTGAATTGATTGTTTTTTAATGTCCTCATCAAAAATTTTACTGGTCATACAGCTTCTTCTGTGCAGCCTCATTGTTCATTCAAGTAATAAAAGCCAATTACTGTATTTTCAACACGATTTCGGTGGCTGTGGGGGGCATACACAGGATGATGATGATGGACCATTCTCCTGTCCTGCTATAACATGGATAAATGTTTATTATTTTCACTAAAATGACTTTTTTCAATAGGCCAACGAAAAAATTATAATTTATTACGTATAAAACCTTACTTGATGCAGCTAATCTGGTTGATAATTTCATTACATCTACAGTACCAGTTCTAAACTTGCGCTACCTTGTAACATAGCGGTGATTAATCACACTTAAAATAGAATTTATTAATTAATCACACTTGAATAGAATTAAAACATTTGGAATACACAAGCCTCATAAACAAGCTTTGATCATAAACTAAGTAGCTAAAAATGCTTCTGTGTGGCCAAACTAAGTACGGTAGCTCAAAATGTTTCTGTTGCCAAACAAATAGTAACCTTATAAATTTATATAAAATACAGGAACAGGCTGAAGAATGTTATTTCAAGTTACCGGTACGTAATTTACAAGGCTCTGTAGTGAAGAAGAGAAGTTGGGAAAGAGTGTATTACACAAATCTGTAGTCTCATAAACCATTTTATTCAATGTTCATGATTATAAAATAGATAAAATTTTGCAACAATACAGCTCATTAAATAAACAGCAAATATCAAAGATGGTTTCAAACAACAGTATAATATTATGTAAGAGGCCTGTATAATTCTGGAAATAACTCATGAATAAATTAATATATTTATTCACATAATATTTAAACAAGCAATAGGGTAATGAAAATTCAAATTGTATATAGTAATCGCCTCGTTCAGGCAACGAGTTTCAGCATATAAAAGTAGTAACAATGGACTTCTCTAAAAAAATAGTTATTCTCTCTGTACAAAACTCATTAGCATTATGCTAGGTAAAAATATATCATCTAAAAATTATCATACAGTATATTCTATATTCATATCAATATTTAATAACTATTCTACAATCTATTATTAAAATATTTTTTTTGATGTACATAAACATTTTATTACTAGCTAAAGATCACGATGTATTCATAATCAAATGGAAATAGCCTGTACTGATATTTTATCAGGCAGTGAAATATTTTCACATCTATTGACTATGAATTTAACTAATAATGTTATTTATGTATCTTAAAACTATTCGGCCATTGAATATTTGCAAAATATTATTCATAATGTTTATTTCATTTGAATTGTGACATTTAATAATTTTCTCATTATCGATCAACGGTGTGGATTTTTTAAAGCAACGAATGATGAAAATGTATATCAGATTTCATCTTTTGGATTCTCATCAAAAGAATGTGGTATAATTAAGTACATAAAATACATGATAAAAAGAATATCAATAAGTTGAATAATGTAACGATCGCAATACCGTAGGGACAGTTTCAACATTATTATAACAATAAGTGATTTTGGGACTAAAGTTTCACTACTTCTTCAATACTAATCTTGAAAAACAATATTCTTAAAATACAATTATGATCATCGGTTAGTTTCGTACTGATAAAATATGATGACCACACACAAATATATTTATGAAATACGAAAGGCATCTTTAACTTGGAACTTGCCTCTAAATAATATCTATTTCTTATGGAATATTGACAAACTAATCATTTCATGATTAAACAACATTACTTATTGAACAATATTATTTATAATAAAATTGTAACAATAAATTTTTTTCTCAGCAAGTTCAGCTAAAGAAACGTCAAGCTCCTACATTTAATACACAAAAGACAAAATTTCATTTTACTACATCTAATTAAGAAGATACTGCCAAAAACAAAATTTACACAATGAATCAATATTACAGCATAAAAAATTGACAGTTCTATCGCAATGAATTTACAGAATTCAATAAATAATAATACAACAAATTTTTACATTAACTTCAAAATTCATCATTTTTTAACAAGGACACACGGGATAAGAAGTAAGAAGCAAATAACATGTAAAAATTCTTTAGATCAGGGATGAATCATCTTAGAACCCCATATTTCATGTAATATGTATGTTCGCTCAAATTTGAAGTGAGGAATACAACTCACTAAGTATACACAACCAAGTGGGCTGATTGAGTCCCATACCTCATAGCTGAAGGTTGAGTCGTAGAAAGGGCTTTCTAGTCCTAACTCCGCCTGATAAAGAATATATTTATTTCATTTCATAACTCTGCTGTCTTGAATATTGTAAGGGCAAGCATGAACTGGCAGGTTTCCAATAGGGGAGCAGTGTAGGTGAAGGAGAATAAATTGTTAACCTTCATAAGTAAATGGTCAATCATATGGGAACTTCTTTATTTCCCCCCTTCTATTTATTTTATTGAATTGAAGAATTTATACACTGGAGATAGTCTCAACAGAAACTCAAAATGTAAGAAATAATTTATAAGACAATAGGCATATATTCATACAAATGTTTCAATTCAAACCCTCCAAGTGCGAGACTTGAAATTGTGACAATTTACTACACGCGAAATGGCCGAATTTCGTAACGTTTAGAATTTTTTCTAATGAAATAAAACAGAAAAATTGACGGCTATGGCATTGTGCATTGTACAACGTCATAACTTTTACACTACAACATAATAAAACAAATCGCTATATTTACATTAATGACAGAAGTAAAATAAATATAGAAACTATAGTTCTAATCTACAGTAGGCGATGATCAAGCGACCGGATTTTTTAGTGTCCTGGTACCTTGTTTGCTGATGACTGCTGCTACCAGGGCGGCTCCTCGCCCACTTCCATCCTGAGACAGCATCAGTTTGTACTAGGACAGAAAAAATTAAACTAAATTTCCAGATTCTTCAATCACTTTCAATATCATCGAGTGTGAAGCTACAATTTTTTGCTAGGGATGATGCCCACATGAGCTCTAAGCTTGTGCGTGGGTGATGGAAGGATGATGATGATGAGAGATGAATGGACCTACAGCTTTAGGTGGGTTCCGAACCACCGGGAAGCGATTCTGAAGCTCATAAATTTTTGTATTTAGAGGAGCCGGTCACCGTTACAACGGGAGTGGTAGGCGCTGTCTCTTATCTAATCTCACCGATTAGCCTCGTCTCTGCCACTGGGACCAACTTCTCAGATAAAATAATTTACAATTAATGTTGACTAGAATTTTCAAAAATTCAAATTAAAGAATATAATTTGAAACTTTATAAATATCATCAACTACCTATTCAATTCAAATCATACCCATGACAACCAAATATGTTTTTTATATCGTGTTCATGTTGATATTGATCAGGCTTCAACACCGGTGCGATGTGGGCCATAATAGGATGGAATGACTAATGGGTATAATAATGGTATAAATAATAATAAGATTAATGGTATTCTCACATTTCCATGTTTGTTTACACAAAACTATACTTAGCACTGTTAATAATAAGGCTAGGCGTACACTGGTCAGTCAAGACAAGATGAGATTAGTCACGTTTAGTCACAGTAGATCACATAGTTGCTTATGAAGCAGCACACACTGATTCAAAGACTAATCGGTGTGTGTTAATTCATAATCAACTATGTATGTATGACTAAACATGACTAATCTCGTCTTGTCTTGTCTTGACTAACCGGTGTACGCCTAGCCTAATTTTCTATCCACCAATAACAATATAATATACTAATCATCATTGTACAAGAACTGCTAAATTATAATTTGAACAATGTTAATTTAGCAGACTACCAAGTGAAATAAAAACTTTTAAAATCAATTTAAAGTAAAAGTTAAAAAATATTTGATAAATGGTGGCTGCTATTACATAAAGGAATGCATGGATACAATGCATGAATTATAGATGAATTACATTTACTCATTGCTGTGATAGTGTGATCAATACTTTGTGTTTTTTGGCAATGTATGTATTTATTTTGTTTTATAATCAATTAATGACGATTGCCATAACAGTAATGTAAAGATTTACGCAATAAAAATATTATTATTAAGCTTATGGCTTTTTTGGCGGAGAGACCCTTTCGGGTGTTCCACCTTGCCGAATTATCCAGTTTTCCCTAATAATGGGAAATATGGAAAACATTATAGGTTAAGTCCAACACTGAATTTTCAACTCATAAGTCCCGAAAAATCTTCAATATTATTATTTTATTATATTAAATGATCATTGTGATTACACCCGGTACGGTACTCACATCGCAGTCAGGCCTGCACAGTTGCCTGATCCTGGCCATCATGAGGTTGTGGAAGTGCGGATGGTAGCGGTAGACGGAGCCGTCGACGCCGATGGTGACGCAGCGGTAGTGGGGCATCTTGTCGATGAGGGTGGCCAGGCCAGCCGAGCACAGGTCGGCCGCGCGCCGACTCACGCACTCGCAGATGAAGCGCACGTTCACCGCGTCCTGCTCGCTCGCGTGGCACAGGCCTAGGTCGTTGCGCAACACCGACCTACAAGTCCAAACCCAATCATGTCTCAAGATATAGATCAAACTAGTAATTGAACAATGTTTATAAATCAATCAAACATGGTAATAATATGGTAAATTGAAGGTAAATATGGATGGATTCCATCAAATTGATACAAATAGATTCAATCAGTTCTATGCCCGGTTTTTCAGTCGTTCAATCTTCTTCTTCTTCTTCTTTTCCTTTAGCTTTTCCCTATTCGGGGTCGCTATTCCGTATCTTCCTCCTCCACACCATTCTCTCCCCGGCTTCTTCATCTGTCAGCTCCTTTTCCCTCATGTCCCCTGCAACACAGTCTCTCCATCTCCTCCTTGGTCTCCCCACTGGTCTACACCCCTCCACCTGCATTCTACTCACTCGCCTTCCAACGTAGTCCTCTTCCCTCCTCACAACATGGGAAGATTTTCAGTCGTTCAATAAACTTATTAAATCAATAACTTTTTTGCATTTGAAAACACGTGGTTATTGATTCAATAGTGCTATTGGATCCATAAACTGTCTATTGAGCGACTGAAAAACCGGGCATTAGTCATGTCCTCAACGATTCAAATTGAAATATAGTTTCACTATAAATATTTGATTTCATTATATTGATATAATCAAATTCAATCAGTTATTCATGTTCTGAAACATAGACTACATCATAAATAATAGATTTTTTCAATTCAATCATATGCTTTGTATTAACATCAAGCTTGTACCGTAATGGCCGCAAAACAATTTTATTAAAGTTTAGTTATAGCAAGAAAATAATATGCAACATAATTTTTTTATTGATTGTTTGATTGATAAACCTGTAATTTTAATTTCCAGACCTTAGGGGAATTCGATTATGAAGATTGAATTCTTTTGGTCAACCATTCATATTCAGTCAACCAATAAACCCAAATCGTGGGAATATGGCTTTTGATTTATTAAACACACTGATTCTATCAACTCGTTATTTTTGTATGTCTCCATGTATTCATAAATGTAATTTTTTTGAATATGAATTTTATAATTCTCGGCATTAACATAAAAAACTAATTTCTACATCATTAATGTAAAAATCCTTATACACAGGGTGGCGCATAAAGAACGGATGTTTTTCAAAGTGTTATAAGAAAGTTTATTTTTATCATAATTTATCTTCCTTACACCAAAATACTAAGTAAATTACCCTATGTACCTATGTTATGTTAAATGTACCTATATTATTACTATAAAACTTCTAATTCCTATATTGCCAATACGGAAAATCCTAATTTTGTAATAATAAATTTACCTGCACTTGTCGTAAACACCAGGTGGGTCTGCCTCGATTTCCGACACGTACCGTGTCTCAAACGCGTACTTCTTGAACAGTGCATCTGATCCCTTACCGCAGAATAGCAGCTTCTCTTTCGTGAATTTGACGATGATCTGTCTGGCCAGCTCTCCCATGTACATGCCTGATATCATCTTCTCGAATCTGTGAATGATAAATAAGAATAATGAGCAGATTCATGTCTAAATTAATTCAATATAAAAAGGTATTAAAGAATTTCATACATTTGGATATACAAGCTCAAATGCTCAAGCTTTTTCTTCTTCAAAAAAAAATGTAAGAGATGTTTTAAAAATTTGATTAAATAGTATATTAAATACAATAATACAAAGTTTTCACAGATTCATCGTTAATTCAATGAACATACTCAACTTATATACACTCCTATTCAGGCACAGGGGTGCATGTGAGCGCAGGAAAATACTTGTTAATTGGATAAAGTCAATAATGAAAACACTAGGATGTAGTCAAAAAATATCACTGTATTTGGTAGAATTTACAAACATGTTTCGGCATCATTGTGCCATCTTAAGTGTATTAAGAAACTGTTTCTTAGTTTCTTCAGTTTCTTAGTACACTGAAGATGACACAATGATGCCGAAACATGTTTGTATATTCTACCAAATACAGTAATATTTTTTGACTACATCCTAGTGTTTTCATTATGTATTATAAATATCACAACATCTCACCAGACACTGTGTCAGAAGGATAAAGTCAATATTGAAAAGTGGAATGGTATATTAGAATACTTATTAATTCAACAAAGTCAATACTGAAATTATATTAAAATACTTGTCAAGCGAATAAATACAACAGTGAAGTACTATCCAACTACTTGAATGAATTCAATAGCGAAAATGATATTAAAAACGAAATAGTACTTGTTAATTGACTTACAACTGCTTGCCGGGATTAATGGAATTCTTGTCCACTTCGCAATCGTATTCAGTTCTGATGAATGTCAGCTCCCCGCCATCACCAAATGCGCCCCATTCTGTGTTCACAATCATATCTGGTTTCGACTTATCGCCTTCAAACATTTCACAGTTCTCCACTTTCTCAACATAGCAGGCGTTGCATCCGGTACCTAAAATGTTCCGTCACAAACAAAACTTTTAATGATATTGGAGTTACATTAATCTATTACGTTTGAAAATATCTCATACTATTTATAGGTACCTAGTTTAAGATTTGAACCAAGAGGAATAGTCTCCATACGTTAATTTATCTGATGAGAGGTAGAATTGATTCATTTACTGGTTTGAACTGATATAAACGTAAAAAATAGATTCTCAACAAAATCAAAGAAATATATAGATCAAACTTGGAAAGAAAAAATGAAAAATGATAGATTTAATAATATTTATACAGTACATATGAAATTGAATATTATTAATATATTCATAACAAGGAAGATCCCTGCAAAGGCAACAGCCTATGAGCGCAGGGGAAACTCAACAACAACTGAAACTCAACAGTATACCTATTGTCTGTACAGTTAAATCTCTTATGTTGGATTGCACGAAGCAAGTTAAGTATTTTGATCCAACATCAGTATAATTCTAATCGAACTGGAACAGTTGATTCAAAGTAGTTGATCCCAGTTGGTGAAACCCAGCATAAATGAGTTTATGGTTTGTAGGTATTTGTTTCCAATAAAAATACAATAAATAATGATCTCTTTAGTTGATCAAATTGATAGGAACTGAATTGGGAGTATGTGATATATTTATCTCTCCAGAACATACAAAAAACTTTCAAGGCCTACGCACCACCTTCATTCAAACCGAGTCCAACAAAACGTAGATGGTGAATACGGGCCTAAGTTTAATTTTTATAGATTAAAGTCTGGAACCATAGTCATGAAATCCTAGATTTTTATTTAAAAGTAGAGAAGTACTTGATCCGTGAGAGTGACGAAAAATATATTCCCATCTTTCTTGATAGATAATTTGCTAATCGGTCTGCCGATATTCCTAGACATAAAGACAAAGCCATGCAAAGAAACAGAATGTGCCATAGATTTGAAATGCTTTTGAATTTTGAAGGCCAGTTTCAACCTATTGTATGAATAAAATCTTTATTCAATGTGCTTTGTGTCCTTTTGCCCGTTATAAGAAAGACTTTTCCACTTGAATTTAAGTTTTTGTAAATGTGTAATTTTTGTACTTATTCCAGCTTCTCAACCATAATGCAAGAGCCACGCATAAGCTGACACAAGCAAACACATAATAGATGTTTTCATAAGTATCACATCAATAGAACTAAGCTTTTCAATATGCATTAACGAAGAATGTTTCGCATCAAGCTAGTCATAATTCATTCATTAGCAAAGATTATTCTGAATTTAAACAGTCATAATGCATTTTTAATCATAGCATAGCTGAATATGACACACTCTCACCGTCATCACAAAAAGTGTAGTTACTTTTTCAAACTTTGCCTGTTTTGTAATGCATTTTATCAATAACATGGCAATATATATTATAATCTAGGTAGGTACTGTATTTAAAAAGGCTTGGCATAATTTGTTCTTATATATACAATATTTATGTTCATATACTGACACCAAAGAAATATTAGTTGAACCAAAACCCAAAAAGTTAATGCTTTATACCAATAATTATGCAGTGACCAATTGGATCAGTTTGTGCAAACGTTAAACAAATAAAAACATGTTAAAAAACAAAACAGATTATTATCAATAGACTTCACAGTAATAACTTCACAGTAATCATAGATCAGTTGACAGTTATGGCCAACAATCATGGATCACTGACAATAACTTCATTGTAATCATAGATAGATTATTGAAAAACAGAAATTATTAGATAAAAACAAAAAATACAAAATAGATATTTCCTATTGTTTCGCATGTCCAAGCTATTTTATTTACATCCAATATTTCCACTTCCAAACTATATTGAATCCTTACGGATTCCTTATGTAATTATATTTAGTTATACATACTGTGCAATGGTATAACTTCTGAGAAAAGGGGACACGTGTGTAATATTACTGAAAATTGTAAATTTTATGATATTAAATTTAAATAAACAATGAACTATGAAGGAAAATTTTGTTGATAAACAATTTGTGCCAATAAAATTTTCAAATATCAACATCTTTCTACATTATTGTCAATAGCCTTATTTAAATTAGTGTGTGAAATAAGTAATATCATCCAGACTGCCATATTGTTATCTTTAAACCGTTGAATGATTGTATAAGCTCCCATGCACCGTTCCCATCACATTCAACTAAATACTATAAAGGAAAAGCAAATGAAATGAATGATGAAAATGATTTCGAATAGGAGCTGAGAAATAGCTTCAGCAGAGTAGTTTTCAGTCACTAGATCGTAGTACAGACATAAAGAACTAACTTTGTATTCTTTTATCTGTGATCGTAACTTGATAATCTTGAAAATTAAATTTTCACAACCCCGTGTTATATATTCTGTAAAAGTTATGTTTCTCGTGTAAACAGTTTCTTACAGTGTAGATTATGGTAAGGAAAGAAATATTGAGTAGACCTATGGTCTATAACCGTGGTTAATATTGAAAAAGGTAGTTTCATCTTCACATACCACCAGAAATTGTCTAAAACCATAAAATAAAGTTCATATTCCTAGAACTATTTGGTAATATAAATGAAGTAACTCTTTCAATTTAGAATTTAGCAGAAAGAAATGCAATTATTTACATAAGCCGTTAAAATAATAAAATTTGACAAAGAATTTGTCAAACCTGTGAAAACACAAGTTTGCCAGCTAGAAATTGTCAGTCGGTAAAGAGTTTAATAAGATAGATAGGTAGAGTATAAAAAGATGCGAGTTACTTCCGAATGTGACATACCAACTATAACTCCTATCTTGCAGTTGGGTTCCTTCCAAGCGCAAGACATCAGGGTTCCTGTCGTATCATTCAGGATGGCAAACACATCGATTTTGACGTCCTAATAAAACAAACGATCAAGCAAGTTCTCATCAAGATGTCCACAGTGGTTTGGATTCCACTTAATTCAGGAGCTCCCTAAGAGCTCAGGTGTCTCCTCTGCAAGTTTGTTGGTCTATTACAATTTGGTCACTATAGAGTCCCTAGTACATTCAAATTATTTTTATCATGCATTATGCGTGCTTAATTCAATACATCCGTCAGCGTGCAATCGTCAATGCACATTATGCAGATATTTTATCAAATTCACATTAATCTTTGACAGAAATGCGCAATGACATCATTGATAGAAGGCTGAATCATATTCCTTACCGTATTTAAGTTTTTTTTGTAAAAAAAACTCATCTGAGAATAATTTTCATTCTTCTCAAGTGGCAAAAGTTACAAGATCTCCATTGATTATAAATACAGAAACTCATCACAATGGAGAGTTCTCAAGAATTATTCACGAGCATTTCAAAATTTCACGCCTGCATACAATTTTGAACCCAGAATGCAAGATGAAATAACTCTCATGCTATGAACATTTACAATGACCAAATTTGTTTAAATATAATATTATGAGGTTTGAGACCCCCACAGTTTGTAAACAATTTGTTTCAAGTCTTGAAATCATTCTCATTTCCCAACAGATCACGAAGTTTGAAGAATAAAACCAATAATTTACAACTGCTTCACAGTTTCTATATCCAAAAAAGGTTGAGGACTCATCTGTGGCTTGGAAATAGTAAGTGATGTTGAGAGCATGAGAAGCGAAATAGTTCTGAACTACTTTGTAGAGGAGTATTAGTAACTACGAAGATTCAGAATAATTACTTATTTCTTCCAGATTATTCATCAAAAAGAGGCTCTATTAGTTTAGAATGATACTCCACCAAATTGCTTCTCTCTTCTAATCAGAAACCTGAAAAATGTTCTACCAACACAAAACTACATTAATAATCTTTTTTTATAGTCAAGCTACTGTGAATGTTCCTCAACAAATTGTGATAATTGTTTCAAATTCATTGATTTTGCCGTCTTTAGGTCAAACATTCTGTAACATGCACAATGATGTCTGTGTTAACAGTTGTAAATGATGGGTTATAGACTACTGTACGATTCCCCAGTGTATGATTTTAGAACAGTTCATAATGAAAATCGATCGCATGGAACTGCTGAGTGTAACTTCCATTGTTAGAACATAAAACAATAATAACATTTATTTTATTTTATGACTCGACTAAATTAATCATTATCTAATGTCAGAGAATCAGTGATTGTCTTGTTAAAACAGATAAACGTTTATGGAAGTCTGACAGGGAAACAAAAACATTAAGAACTTGGTTCCAAAAGTTAAAAACATTGAATAATTTTTAATTACAGATAATATACATTTAAATTATACAGACAGCTCTGGATAATATTGGGTGATTTGGTGTCTCCTTCTAACTTAGTAATGTTTTCAAATTAGTACTGGAATGAATTCCTCGTGGAAGTTTTAAATCCATAGTTCGCATGTCATAAACAATATGATTTTGATATTTAAATTTTTATAATACTCATCTAACGATTATTGTAAATACAAATACTATCTACGCTTCTAGAAAATTTGAATAACATGAAACACTTATGTACTTTGCAAACTATAATAAATGATTTGCATAAAGTTGTTTTGATCCTCCAAATTATGAATTTGCTCGATGACCTTCGCAATGAAGTTGAGACTTTATTTTTAGTTACAGCTAGAATAGAAATAAGAACTAGCTTACTGCGCATTCCTTTCTCGTCAAAATAACACATTATATGATGGGTGAACTCAAAATAATCATCCCAATAATAGTTCTTTGTCATTTTTTTATTCCATCTGTTATTTAGTCAGAAAACTGATTTAGTCACCTTCAATCTCCATAATATTCTCGTTAACAGTAATTGGTTCACAGTTTCAGGTTTTTTATATGGCAATTTATTATTGATAATTCACATAAAATAAATTTATATTTTCACTAACTATAATGTCTCTCGTCGACAATGTAAGTAGGCTAAATACGTTTTGAAAAACAAATAAAAGCAGAATACATTGTAAACCTATAATTCATTATTTGGTGAATTGAAAAACAATCTTAATAACATTGACCGGAATTTCTCATTTAAAACGGACTTGCATCTTTTTTATAATTCAAGCTCTAGTCAAAATTAAAATGTTATTAATTTTGAATGTGAAGAATCTACAGGTAAGCTTCTCTGTTCATTTATTTATTGAAGTTTTTTCACTTTATCGACAGATTAATTTGATAGCTTGTGAGATCGGGCGAGTCCGATCATTGCCACTTAATGCAACAAAACTACTGTATAACTTATAGATTTGTACATGAGATAAATGAACGTTTTTAGAGTTCTTCTGAATGGAATGTGCAATTGGGCATCAGTGAACTAACTTTCGAAGGATTTATAAAACAAAACAAAAATCTTATCAGCTTCTCATTAAAAAAAAATCTTATTATACTCGTACATGATGATTATATTCTACTGTATTTTTTAAACATGATTTTCAACACGTAGTTGACCCAGAAATTATTATCGAGCTCTATCTGCAGAACAAACATTTTCATTTCACCACCTAAGACGAGGGTTGGGGGACACATAATAGGGGGTGGTAGAATAGATTTGCATGAATGAAAAACATGAATGATGGGTTCGATGATTGCTTTGTGCAACTTATTAATCAGGCTGAGGATGATGAGATTGTTAATAGCGAGGGTTATCAGCACGTTTAGTTTCTCGGTCCCATTCAGCAAAACTTTCACAACGCTATTCGACAGGTGACTTACCGATAATCACGCTAGCCCTGCAATCAAGCTTATCATAAGCACATGACATTAGCGTACTTGTTGTGTCATTTAATACTGCAATTACTTCAATATGTACGTCCTGAAACCAAAGTTCCGTCCTTTACAGTTGCTGTAATTTTTATAAAAAATATTTCGGTCTTCTTCATCACCAGGGAATGTGATTTCATTCAGGGCAGCAACGAAAATGCGGCATTCAAACATACAAAAATTCATACTACTGTACTGTGACCTGTACTGTAAGTTTATCTTGCTATCAATCCTTCTTGGTAAGTGGCAATCCTTCTAATATGGTGAGTGTTCACTTGCATCTTAACAAAACTTAAAGTCTACCTTTCAGAGGCACAAAACATTCCATTTGAAAAATAATTACTGTTGAAACATCTAATGTAAGATTCTGGCTGAGCTTGATATCATTTTGGTTTAATTGACGTTAAAATCATGGATGTCACCATGGCAATCATAGTGTCATCTTTCATCTTCATCAATTTTCTGAGAATTAAAAATTACCATGTGGACTTTTAAGTTTTGAATGAGTAATTTGTGATTAGTTTTCAAACAATTGCTAAATGCGAAGATTATGTTTATCGTGAAAGAGTAAGACTTTTTCATTATCGTGCTTTATTCTGAGCTGCGCAGAACGAGAAAGATCTCTATGATTCGAGGAATTCCGAATTAAATGTGAGATTGAACAATTTGATGAGGTGTTGACTGTACAGCATTTGGCATGGATTGCAAACAGGTAATAACGTGTAGAGGTAGTGTGCAGAGATGGCAATGTACAATGTTCTATGGCGAGCGAGATTCTGGGATCCATTAATAATGATTTTTTCATTAAAACAAGTCCAATGACGTAATAAACCACTGCTGACCCCCAAAGCTTGTAACTCTCAATTACGTACTTCGGTCCATTACAGTAGTGTCAACTTTTCAAAAATTAAAAGAATGAATATACAGTGTTGTAGGGCTACATTTATAAAAAAATGTGTTTCTTTGGCAATGAAACATTTATTATTATTTTATTGTTATATCTTTAACATGGGAAGTGGAATAAGCAATACATTTATCAGAGTTTAGTTACTGATAGAAGTAAATTACTTGAAGTCTGAGTAGTCTTACTGAAATTTGGGCAGCATTGAAATATAACGATTAAGTTTTATTATGAATTATGTAAAAAATTTATCAATTTCATTTTTTTGAATTTATTATGAAAATTGAATAAAAAATAATTCATATTAGTTTTCAAAAACTGAGGGATATCACAAGGGTTTAATTAGTTACAATGAAAAGAGATGAGATTAACTGAGTTAGGTTCACAGTTGAAAGTTGGAGTGGAGTAGTAGCACAGTGAATATTTAAACATAAAAGAAAAAAAACTTGATTAAATAGTAGTATTTTGGGAATATGCAAAAAGCGATAGTTACACAGCTTTTAATGATAGAAAAACCCAAACATTATCTAGCACTGTCTGTGAAATCAAAGTAAAAAATTCAAGAAATTCAGTTGCAATTTTCTGAAAATGTTCATTTCTCAGTTCATGTTTGGAATCGATTCATTATGAAGCTTGTTAGAACAGTCGTCTTAAACAGCCACAAAAGTAAGAAGACCCTTCTGTTGGAGAAGTTTCCCTTTCAAGGCATAACTTACCAATAATCATACTAGCTCTGCAATCTTGTCTATCATAAGAGCATGATATTAACGCACTACTTGCGTCATTCAGTACGGCACAAGCCTGAATATTTAAATCCTGAAATGAAGTTTCACAAAATTTAGACAATTTACAATTATGGACAGTTTACTGTAGATGATTCCTTCAAACTCCTTCAGATCTGAATTGGAATAATTTTGACCAGGGAATAGGGAAAACGCGGCACATGATAACTAATTTGATATATTTTTTCTTCCTATCCAAATTCATTCAGAAGACAACCTAGAAACATTTAGAAATAAAATAATTCAATTTTCATGATTCTATCCGTTCTAGTAAAATCAAGTACAGTACCTATTTATTAGTTTTAAAAGATAAGAGGATTAATTATTATGAAAAAATGGTTCTACCAATTCTACTAATAATTTCTAACTATGAATAAATTGTTAATTAGTTTTCAAGGAAAAAGAGTCAATTGAGAAGAATGTTTAGTACAATTACTGGAAAGAATGAGAAATGATGCAATTGAAGGAAGATGGAACACAAAATATACAGATATTTTCCTGTAAATGTAGGCTAGAAATGTTAGTGCGGTCAAAGATAAGGTGATAGATAATAATTTGGCGATATCTTCAAAAGCTTGACTTCTTCCTCTTTTGGAAGCTATAAAAATGACTTGGCTCATTCTCGTATTACAGTATTTCTCTCTCTATAGCCGAGCCCCACAATGTTTTTTTACATAGACAAGAAAGAAGATGGTGAATTTAATGTGATTCAATTTCAGAAATAGTAGATCATCATCATTCCTCTGAAATGAATAAAATAATCAAGTGAATAAGATAGTAGGACAATTATTCATTAATAAAATTTGTAGAACAAATATTGATGTTGTGGAATCTTTCCAACATTGTGTTCATTAAAATGGATTTTGATCATTTCAAAAAGTTTTTTTCAATTATTTATTAGTTAGCCCAGGTTACAAGAGTGTTCAAAAAGGAGAAAATAGGAAATCATTTATTTAAATTGGTTATTTGAATTATTATTCTCTATTGACTATTGTGGAACTGCAACTTCGATTTTATAAAATGGTAATAATATTGATTTCGTGACTAAACCGTTCCTTTCAATTATCAACAGCAGTAGGTTTCAAATGGACTAATCATCAATTTTCTGAAAATGAGTAGGAAAATTTCTGTTTATTCTAGCTTACTGATTGGACTTTGAGACTCCCAAAAATAATATTCCAATAGTTTTTATTGGTGGGGCATTCAAATAATTAAAATAAAAGTTTTTATATGGCCTACAAATAATTCTATTTGGAAATAAGTCATGAAGGTTCCACAGCTTTTGGTTATAACACCTGAAAAAGAGTTAGTTGAAGAAAGAAGATTTGATGGTAGAAATTGTTCAATTAATGGAAATTGAAAGTTCCAATATCAATTGAAGTTGGACCAATATTTTTAAAGGTTTATATTAAAATTGTCTAATATTAATGAGGGAAATTAGTTTAATAAATTCAAACTTAATTTAGAAGAAAGAATTCTTCAACTCCTAAAAAGGTCAAATTGGGGAGAGAACATTACATGAGAGAATTTGTTTCCTAAAGAGGTAAAAACTCCTAAAAAGGTAAAATTGGGGAGAGGAAATTAAATGAGAGAATTTGTTAAATTATTGAGGAAAAATGTCCTTAATTGTAAAATGTTAATAGGGAAAATTAATTAAATAAATTCAATCTACCAAAAAAACTCTGAATGCTCTTTAAACAATAGTTTATGCAACAAATGCATGGATTAAAGTTTTTCATTTTCCTATAAACACCGAGATTAACGTACTATTAGGTAATTGTTTTATGCAGTAGAAATTGAGTCAACTCACCCCTCTACGGACGATAGCCTGTTCTAGAAGTTCGACCACGTTCTCACCGACAACACCGCTGGCATCAAAGCCCTTGGTCCATGTCTTGAGGATGCCCCTGGACAGGCCTTCTTGCGACAGCGGAAAACTGAACGTGAAACCCAAAGGCAGACTGACGTCCTTCACACCCTGTTCTGTCACAAAGTCGGACAGACACTCAGCTATGTGGTCGAACAACTGAAAAACACACAAACATTTTTTGTTTAAACCAGGAACTATTTTACAGAGTAGTGATCAAGTAAATTGCGAACACTCATTTCAAATCGTAAACTATTTCAAACTGATGTAAACTAACTTCTGACACAGTGTATATGGTGAGATGCTGATTTAGCATCATTAATTTAAAAAATTTCAACTGTTAATTGAAGAGAACATAGTGGCTAATGAATAATTTACAACTGCATAACATGCATAAGATTTTGAATTCTAATCATAACACTACAAACTTTAGTACACTGAAATATGTTTGTGTTTGTTGTATATGAAATTTGAGTGATATTTGACTAAATTTTAGTATTTCCAGTATTTCCATCATGAAGTGAACTAATTTAGGAACATTACAAATATTTTGAAATCAGGAGCTATGTACACTGGAAAACTAATAATGAAACAATTAATAATTCAAAACTAATAATTTAAACCACAGAGGATCACATGAACAACATTCTTAAAATCAGGATTTATTTTGCACAGTGAACTATAACTATAACACAAGTGAAATACCAATCAACAAAATTCAGCTAATTGTTTTCTCATGGGAGCAGGAAATGTTCCAACTTAAGATTCCACTTCACTCATATTATTTTTCGGATTTTTCCGCTCTTCACAGCATAGCGATGTACAGTGTTAGTGAGGGGAGTTGGGAAGGCGTCTCCTACCTAAGTGGCGGCTTCCCCCACCAACTTGCCTTCTCGAGCGGGAGAAGGAGTGAGCAGAAAGAGAAACTACTTTTATTCTCTCTTGTCATGACTCACATTCTCATTTCTCAACATGTTCTCTCAACTGGGAACAGACCTACACATTAGCCGTCTCCGTCTTTATGAATATAAAATTCAACTTCACTCACATCAAGCTACACGCGTGAAGCGTGTATTATTGCTGTTCATTTATACCTTGTTTATAAACGTGATCTCTAAATTCGCTCTAGATAGATTACAGTAGGCTACCAATTAATTATTCCAATAATTAGGCTACCCACTAATTAAATAAAAATTGTTGATTCGAGATCAAGCAATTTGTGTAACTGGAATTTTATATTCGTATAACAGAAAATATATGAAATTGGTAATGGAATCAGACAAGAGTAGGCTATATTCAACAACATATTCAAATTTTTATTATGTTGTAAAGAAAACTGTACTTACAATAGGCTACCTTATCTTACATAGATCAAATATTATCTCAGTATTATTACCAGATGAATTGTTTTCGCCAAAAAAATTTACAGTATTCAATACATATAGGCCTATACATGGAAATGTTCAGAAAACAAGGTTAAAAAATACGTAAAAGTAAAGTAAGAAAAGTAGGTTACTAGGTTTGTTCCCGTTGGAAATAATCGAGAAAAAAATTTCAATTCAGTAACTTTGAAGTATTACACAACGGCGATATTATTAATGACTCATAATTATTTTTTTTAAATGCCTACCGGTACTATAACAGATATAATCAATATTTTCATTTACACCTTATTTATCGAATATTGTGTATGTGTATATTAGGCCCATGCTTATATCACATTTTTAAAATACATGTCGTGTTAAAAATAAATAAAATAGAAAGGGCAATGCAATATTGATGACTCATATCCGGCGATAACAATCTAAGCCCAGTCGCCTAGCTGAGGAATGCGAATAATAAACAATCAAATGAGGAGTCTGATCGTTTAATATGGTTTGTGTACATTGTAGAAGTGATGACAATGACGCAGTATTTATCAGTTCACTGTAATAATACTGATTTGAATGCAATAGAAAATAGCTAGACTGGTAAGCTAGCTAGGAATGGTAAGTGGTCATCAATTTGCTGAATTTGAACAATGAATGAATGTATGTCCACTATGCGTCTTCCTTCCAAAATCAATGAATGTGGTGTATTCATCTCTTCTGCACTGAAAGAAAACAAAAAATATTAAATTTTTAGGAAATTAAAAATCTCAAAAACTTCAGCATGAGTAAACAGATTCAAATTTATTTAAATAGATTATTTCACAAAACATTCAGTCATATAAAGCAGAAAATGTAAATTTGTTCTGAATAAAAAACTTATGGTTGTTACATCATTATCAATCTCTGGTAAACCAGAGAGTTTACCAGAGATTGATAATGGTGTAACTACAAACCAGTATCTCGTTGTTTCATTAAATTTGTGGTTTTGACAACTTCAAGTCTTTATATTCAGTATAGATAAATACCACAACATCACCTTCACTACTACACGAAAATAAATAATTTGTTTACTTACTTAGTTATTGTAGAATTGTTGACATCATCATTTACTTCAGTCTGAGCTTGAACTTGCTCTAATCTGTCCCTGCAATTACAAACAATTAGGATGAAAAGGGCTATACACAGATAGGCGATGAAAATGGTGACAGTATATGATAGGTAATACTGTATTATCATATCATAATATTATACTATGGTAGATGGAATAGTAATTTGTGAATGGTGAATTTAAAAAAGAAACTTAGATACCGGTACTATCATAGAAGATGATAAATTATATTCCTTGAATGTTTTACCAAGTTACTGCACAAACATATTATCTGTTTACTTACATAGTTATTGTAGAATTGATGGAGTCGTCATTTACTTCAGTCTGAGCTTGAACTTCCTCCACTCTGTCCCTGCAATCACAGAAACAGATGAATAGATGAAAACTAAAGAACTGTACAAAGATAGGCAGTGGTGAATCTTTATATATAAAATAGGAGATCATGTTTTTTGTAATCAGAACTCCTCCGTGGTTTCTCAACGTTCGTTCACGTCTTATTTGAAAGATCTCATTGAGTAGATGTTTGAAAAGGTCTTACATTTTTAAAAAAAGTCATCGTAGAAATGAGGAATGAGCGTCGGTTGTCAGTTCTGATTACATTATCGTATCAAAAGGTACTAATTCTCTTCCAATTCAAATGTATATTGAATTATTCAATTTCTCCAAGTGTTTCATAAGTTTGTAAAATATAGATTGCTTTTTTAAAAGTAAATCATACAGACTTGAAATATAATAATTTCAAACTTGGATGAACGATACAAATATACTGCCTAAGAATATTTTTGTTCACTTACGTGGAATTGTTGGAATCATCATTCACCTCTGTATGAGCTTGAACTTCCTCTAATCTATCCCTGCAATTATAGAAACACTAGATCAATATGACTATATACACAGAAAGGCAATTGTGCATTTTCTGAATAGGCTTACTCATAGGCGTCACGCCGGGGGGGGTACGTAATTAATAAATTATGAATTATTCGTCAAATTTACCTTAGCTTATAAATTATGCCATGAGTAGATGTATAGCAAAAATATAATAATTTTGAGTTATCTAGATGAAAAGGCGAAGTTTGAGTTACTCCTAACTAATAAATGAAAGTATCATTCTGTGGTATGCTTCCCAGCTCATATAATTATTACCTTAATTTTGATTTGTGTCCCCAAATTATGACCACGTAGCCATGTAGGCTACAGTACTTTCATAAAAGATAATGTATTCAATGAATGTTTAACCAAGTTAGTGTATAATATTCCTTCACTTACGTAGTTATTGTAGAATTGTTGGAATCATCATTCACCTCTGTCTGAGCTTGAACATCCTCTACTCTATCCCTGCAATTATAGAAACGCTAAGATCAATACAACTATACACATAATATTATAGTGCAATGGTGAATTTTGAAAAGGCTTACATCATTTTCATGGATAACAATTGATATAAATTTATTTGAGAATTTTCTTCAAGAATCATTACTGAGATTGCAGTGTTTGAATTGGAAATGTAGGTGGCACAAATGAAACTTTATTTCATTGTGCTATTATAGATAACTATTAACTGTAGTTAACTTGTGCTATTATTAGATAACTAGTTATGTACGGTATTCGATCAAGGAAATCGTATAATAGATATATAAATAAACTTACCTTTTTGAAGCCCAATATTTTTTCAGTGATGTTCCTTTCCTTTTCTGTGGTTTTGCACTGAGAACTAAACGTTTCCCTTTGCGAGAATAACGACGGCGATTTCGCGGTGTTGGCGTTTCCCGCGTTTCTTCCATTTTATAAATGCATGTATCTTTGTAGGCCTATCATATTATGTACAAACAGCATTCGGAAAACATTCAAACACAGTACGAAGATAAAAAAAATGAATTTAGAAATAAGAAACGTCTTACTGAAATTGTGCTGGTTATGCTACTTCTAGCTCTAGGCTAACGATAAACAGAAGCTGAAAGCTGAAACGCTGAAATAGACTTGCCAAAAGCTAGGAGTTACGATGTATTTGAGAGAGAATAGGAGAGAGTATGAGCAGAGAGAGGAGAGAGTTTTACTCTCTTGCTGGGCTGGCATGTAGTATGAGGTGGGGGTACTGGTTACCGGTAGCGCTTTCTGGGGACAGACCAGTTCAACTACGTTCCAGACGAAACGGTTGATTTTTGGTTCAAATCTTGTGACGTCATACGATTTTATGTTGTAGTTTATTACAAAACTATTTGGAATTTCAACAAAATCTCAATGGATTTAGATTGGTGTTGTTAATCTTTATGACGCGAACTTTTCAAATACGCTTATTGAAGCTTCTTTTCGAAAATAGCATTTTGATGTTTAATTCCAAAAATAAGAAAAACTTGAAGAGAAAAATGAATTTTAATAAACTGGCTTCACTTGTAAAAGTATGAAGATTAATCATGCAAACTTTCAAGAAAAAATTTGGTTCCATTCTTGAGATATTGATGGAAATAAAGCAAGCAGAATGCTAATTTTCTAGCTTGCTTGGTATGGGTGAAGTTGAATCTTAAATAGGCTACGATGTACTGTAGCTAATTTTGACATGAGAGAATTGAGAGAAGAAAATTTTAGTAGGCTCTCCGCTCTACCGTAAGAGCAGTAGACACGCATCTTCCAAAAAATTAGCTCATATTTTCTAGCACCATTAATTGAAAAATTTATTTTATATAGTGGCACATGAATAATTTTAGAGCTATATAACATACATAAAATTTCGAGACTCCAATCATAATAATGCAACAACCAATCAGTACCGGTATTGTAGAACATAAAATCTGATTTACTGCCATTGAATTGGAATGTTTTATGCTAACAACTTCAATGATTGAGTAATAAATTGATTTGAGAAA
The DNA here is from genome assembly GCA_017141395.1 of Laodelphax striatellus. NCBI lineage: Eukaryota > Metazoa > Arthropoda > Insecta > Hemiptera > Delphacidae > Laodelphax > Laodelphax striatellus. Next base: position 10,428,569 of record CM029534.1, read on the forward strand.
CTAATATTAGAAATGAGATTGAGTTCAAATTGTATTCAAGATTCAAGTGATTGATGTAAGATAATCTCTGCAAACAGAACATTCACATAGATTACTTCAAGTTTACTTACTTTCTCTCCAGTTCCCTTCATGATGGAGTCAGGAACCGCATAAATTTTTGATTTCATATCAAAATCTCCCGGTGCAAGCGTTACCAACAACACTCGAAAGTTTGTTCCTCCCAAATCCAGAGCCAGGAATTTTCCTTTTTCTGCAAGAAGACGTGGCATATTAAAGAACAAAAACTTATAGATCTGTACAAAAATATTCAGGATATAATTAGAATACATACCGTATATATAAATGATAAATATGATAAATGAACAATAATTTTATTATCTGAGAAGAAAAAATCATTGGAATAAATTGATTTTAATTGTAATTGAGTAATCAATTGAAAATAAAAATTAATGTACAGTGATTTAATCAGTTCTAATAATAGTGTAACATTATAGCCATTGTTCATAACAACATAATATTAATGGTGTTATGAGAGTTAGAATAGCCTACGAGTATAATTATTATGTGTGATAAGAATAATTTTTTCAGCAATTCGAATTCTTTTTTCACTTTTTGATCGAATTCAAATATTTTTTCAATAGATGTGGTGAAATAAATTTGCATGAATGGTAATAACTTGTTTGTAAATTTGAAATCAAATATTACAAAGAGAGAATAACTATTGTTTGATGTTTGATAGCCCACCTTTTCCAGTAGGAAGGTCCTGTACGTATGTGACAAAGCATTTGACAATGGCATCTTGGTGTGTCGTTTTGCCGAGACCCTGGTTGATTGCGCCGTTCAGTTTACACTTGACTTGCTTCAGCTGTTCTTCTGACAGGATCATGTCGGAGCAATGCTCCCTTATCTGCAAACAATAGAAAAGAGAAATTAACATTTAATTTGCAACTATCAACTGCGGGCAAAGATTTTTCTTTTTGCTGGTGATGCCATTACAATTAATTCTCTAAAAAATATACATATGAACATGAATTCAAGTATACATACGAATTATTAATTTATTTATAATGTTGTATTATTTATTCCTTACTTTATGTTTATTATTTTATTTCATTTCATTGTTATTCATTTATTATAAAGTTATGTATTTCATTTTATTTTATTTGTTGATCTGAAATTGTACTTTTTTTTGTATGGAAAATAAATTATTTTATTTTATTCTGATTTGATAGTATGTTCGTTGCTCAGCGAATTTGTAATACTTAAGATTTTACAAATCTAAGAATTTTCATAGAATTCTCATCTTAGAATTTCAGAATTTTCACAAATATTATCAATGAGTCTTGACAAATGAATCAACGGATCTCGACAAATATAGTAACAAAATTCCTACACTTTTATGGACAGCACATAATTCATTCTCATGCGACTCATACTAACACTATACGAGCATTGCACGCCTTGCCATTTTTCATATTGACTTTTGTATACCTATACAAAAAGGTTGAAAGGTTGAATGCATTGATACATGAAAGTGAATATAGAAAATGGCAATGCTCGTTTAGAGTATATGAATCTAATAGAAGTACAGTATATAGAGGTGCATATTTCATTCTACGCCTGTAGACAATTTCTAGATCTAATAAAATATATTTAATCAAATAAATTATGGTTGAACATTTATTAATTTAATTGGAAACATGTTAACAAGGGAACATGGAAACAAGTTGAAGCAACTGGAGAAAATGAAGTTTTCTCTTGAATCCTACTCATAATAACCATGAGAACTGGATAGAGTTTATAACCAGTATAAACCGGTACCACTACTACCAGTAATACCAGTAGTATTGAATACTGGTACCAGCAATAAAAAGAATATACATTAAATAAAACTGTTAATATAATATGTAAAATAGTTAATATTAATTATGAATAAATCACAGATTGCATCTCATCACGAGGGAATTTTTGCATACATAGAAGATGAATGTATGAATGAAAGATGAAAGATAAATAGTACATGAAATTATTTATAAAAGAAGATGATTAGAAGTAGATTAAAAATAAGAAAATTAGGTTAAAGAATAAGAGAAGAGATTATCATTGATAGAAGAAGATGGATAAAAGTATTGCAACAAGTCAATCAATGTTCGACTTATTTGATAGTGAATTTACGTTAACTTATAAGGAAAACCTAGAAGATGATTTGTTGCAAATGACTTGTATGCAATGAGGAAAATATGAGACAAACTGCTTCTGAGAAAGGGAAGGGGCCACTTGAGACTTGTCAAGATTTTCCGGTTGGTGAAGTGAATTGAAACCGATGAGAGAGCGCGCGCGCGTGCGTGAGTGAGTATGAGTAAGATTTATTCAGTGCAAATTGCATACTTTACTCCCGACTAAATCGATAAAATATATAGAGGAGGATATTCCATTTCACGTCTGTCTGATAATGAGTCTGAGGTTATGAATGGATATTGACAGAAACTAAAAATATTTACATGATTTTTCGAATGATCTAATGAAAAAGATGATGTAAATTACTTTCTAGGTTATATTTCCAACCACTTATTGAATCAAATTCACATCTTCATCTAGGCCTGGATATGAGTAGAATTTTATCCTTCTTTTGGAACGTGTTTCAATCTATTGCTTTAACTCTGTGAACAACTACATAACTATTACGTATACAACAATGTTTGTTATTCAAAGCCAACTTATTTTTAATGAAAATTTCATTTTAATTATAGTTATACAAAAACATTCAAGTATTATTATCAAGTTTATTTATCATTTATATTTATTTATTCATTCAACAATTATTATCCAAATTGTTCTCACTCAGAATTTATAATTCCAAGAGAGTAAACTGAAGTGAACCCGCTGTTCAGGATAAAAGTAGGCAGTAATTTAATATTCTATTCTTTATTATCAATAGCATTTTATTCAACGGCTTTCTGCACAAACATTTCGATCCGGCTCTTCAAAGTGGGACAAAGTGCTTTTGTGTCTATTATTAAATGTTTGTAATGGCTCTTAATACGCCATTATCTCTCAAAATTTTCCTTTTCTATTAATTTTAACTCTCTTTCCTCAAAAGTTGTCACTCAACCTGGACTTGGTTGAGTCTACTGCCACCATTCACGTACACACACTCACTCACTCACTCATTCACTCACTATTTTTATCACGCCATTTGAATTCACCAAACCCATCTCGGTTGGTAGTTTTCTCACTCCCACCAAGTCGACTGTCTCTTTTCCTCACAATCTCATATGCGTCACTACTGCGTCAATCGGAAGCGGCATTGACAAAAAAATACGATTTTCTTGAAATTGAAACGTCTCTGTAAACACTGTGTGGGGACAGTGACTAGAGTGCCAATAATAATTATGTGTTTTTGTTTACACTGAGTAGGTTTGAAATTCCAATCAAGCCATAAAAGATGTTTGTATTGTTTCTGACAAATCGGCATAAATTTTAAATATATAGAATATTTATAGACAAGAACAATTTTATTGCATTACTATTGATTAGTATTTTTTCAATCGCCAATAAATGTATTTAATTGCTCAGCGATGAGAAGAATATGGCAATATTCAACCAATTGACCTAGGCCTATTATGTTTTCCATACTTCCCATTAGGGAAAATTGGATGATTCGGAGAGGCGAAACACCCGAGAGGGTCTCTCTGCGAAAAAAGCCATAAGCTTAATAATAATAATTGGAATATTAAAAATCTTCACATTCCACAGCTCTATTGAATTACATTTGATAATAACAATCATCAAGATTTTTTCTAGGTTTTAGATGTTTAAAATTTAGGATGTTTGATGAATTGCAGAACCCAATTTTATCTTTGTAGTTAAAACTATAATAATATAATAAGTGAAACAAGTATCCTACTACAAGAAAATAGCAAGTAGCATGACTTGACACTGCTAAAGTTAAGCCAGACATGCAAGGTGCAATGTCCCAGGTGGTTTGATAGCTTACTCAACCTGCTCAATAAATAGCACACTATCGGCAGAGAGTAGTATTGATAAGAAATTCCAACGTGAGTCAACTTACCGTAACCGGATCAATCATTTTCGGCGAAGATACAAACAAACTACGAAGACCCATGATACGTTTGAATGTAATCGAGCTAAGAACTTATCTAACTAGTCAGTAAATAAAAAATGTCGCCGTGTTTGCCTAGTACACGTGAATGAGATATTTCAAAATCTGATGACAACAAGATCGTAATAAAAAAGACGAGAACACCGACGTAACCTATACATTTCGTATCAGTCTTCCCTCAATCGAGCTCATGCTTCGTGGAAAATATTGTCTGCTTGAAAACAGACTGCTCACATTACGTTGCATTGAAATGATACAGTACCGTACGTTTCAACATCACAATGTTGTGGGGTTTTGAAACTGAAGAAGAATAAATTTTGAATTGTTTATAGTGATAAGATTATTCATTTATCAAATTAATCAAAAATGTAATATGAAGGAAAGAAAAAACAGTCGTTAGCGGTTAGCCCAAAACTTCTCATTCAAAATTTGCTCGAATAAAGTCCAAAGATAGAAGATTATCACTATGATATTATTATTTCATTATAAGTTTTGATATCCTTTATCAAACTTCATTATGACAACTATTAGGTATTGTAAGTTTTTTTACTGGAACTGGTGTTGAAGAAATATTGAGAAAATAAAATTTATTCAATTGTTGTGGAGATTATTAAGAATTCCTTGTCAGCAGCGCATTGTACTGGTAGGCTTCCTATATCAGAAATGTTTTTTTTTTTTAATAAAATAATGATTTTCAAGTTATTAATCAATCTATGATGGCTCTCAGATCAATACATTATTTGTGATGATGCTCCACAGAAATAATTTAATCACATCTAAAAGGGAGTAAATAAACTAGAAATGTTATAAGTAACAATTATTGCACTATAATGTTTCTGGCGAACAATGAATTTCCACGAACACTATTTTCCTGATTCCAGGGCAATTTTTCAAGAAACCTCAACATAGGACTTGAAATATATTTTCAAATTTCATTGATCCATTCATCATTCAATTTATTGTTGCAGATAAAAATATTGTATGCTAAATGTTTTTAATTGGAGCACTTCCACTGCATAACTGCAGTTAATTCAATTAATTTTGTAAAATTGTTATCATTGAATGAAGCCTAACAGAATAAAAAAATACTGAATTCATTAGTATTCGGAGAGTGCCGACTTGCATTGTAGTTTAATTATTTTTAAAAAATTTTGCTCATGTTTTCAAGTTGAATCATTGCTAAACGAATTTGAGGTTATTTTTCAAAAATAGACCCCCCCTCCCAATTTTTAATTAACTGATTTTTCATGAGAGATTACCTGTCTCAGATTTTCAATCAAAAATATTCATATGCCTGAATTGGAAATGCTGTAATTCTAATTATAGCTGTTTAAGAGTTAAGAAACTCCTCTCAAAATTAAAAAAAAAAATTGAAAATTTAGTGCACAACCTCGATCTACTTGGCTCTCATCACAATACAGCCCTCTGTTCAAAAATAGTCCGTATCACAAATAACTTGCAACGCAAATTTGCTTGTATCAGGGGGGAGACCTTTGCATTGACCAAACCAAACTAGGCCGAAGTGGAGGGGATGACGTGCCCATGCGTTGCGCTCTGCTATTGGTCGAGACTAGAGGCGCGGCACAATCGACCCAGACGTGGTTCTCTCTCATTCAAAAAGCACGAGCTATTCCCTCTCACTCATCCCTTATCAGGTTCACTAATTCCTTCTCTCTCTAAAATTCCCCCTTGCATTTTTTTTGCTAACACTCCACGCTGAAGCAATAGTGGTAACCGTAAACTACCTCCTATACAAACCCAAGTTCTCTTTCAAAAACACAACGAGCAGGTCAGTTCTATTTTCCATTGATGACAAACAGAATTACAGCATTGAATATAATTATATCCTTTCAATGAAAGGATATATATTCAATGATTACAGTATGAAAGGTACGATATGCGAGATTAGTAGGCCTACTCAAAAAGCAGATAATGCAAAGAAAAAATCATGCTGCTTCAATTTTATGATTTACTTCATTCAATGAAGAGTTATCGGCAGTTGAATCTCAGAAGGTTGGATGGATATTGAGGGTCATTTTGATCTCGATTCAACCTTCTGAATAATTGATAATGTTGTAGTGGTAGGGGTGGGCTAGTCATTCAAGACGGAAGTTATCCTCATTACTTACAATAACAATATTACCCGTATTTTGTAATTATCTCATCTGTATTAACTTGGTTAATTATTATTGTTGTACTGTATATGTATAACGTTTCATAGGGACGGAGGAATAATTTAGAGTAGTTCACCCTCAAATGACTGGTTGGTTAATAAGTGTTAAACACATAACTTGTATTTTCTATTGATCGCATGTGTGATGGCTCCGTCACTTATAAACTGTAAAATGAAGCTTGATTGAAAATTTTCATTTTCTTTTTTAATGAAGTAAACGAATCTCGTAAATTGTAATTTTTCACACACAACATTAAAGTGAACTTGAAAAATGTGCATGAAATTTAATGTGAATTATAAAAAGAATAAGTTGTGTGTAAATTTTTAAAATAAGTTTTTAATCATTCCACCCATTCTCATCAAGTGTACAAGAGCCTTATTTGCCGTGAATAATTTTCAGTACTCCATTATAAGAACGATAGAGTTGTGACGATGGTAAATAAGGGAGTAGGCTAAACAGATTGGAAAATCTACATAAAAATGACTAGTATTGTAGTCTTCTATGAGCAAGCAAACTTCAATTCAAATCTTGACCTTGAAGACCAAAACACCAATCAACGATAATAATGGTCATTAGTCAACACCTGGACGCCTAAACGTAATTTCAATAATTATTTTAGCATCTATCTAGTGTACGAGAAATGTTGTTTACCATTCTAACACGAATTAATTGTTGGGGAGGAGTACGTTTCAACGATTACGGAGGAAGAGAGTGAAAAGTAGAAGTGTTGATAAAGGAGAGTGATAAAAATTTACAGGAAATATAAGAGGAAGAGTCGAGAGTGGAAGTAAGAGAAGTTGATAATTTTTTAGACGATACTAGTATTATGGACTGCGTGCGAGCCGTGAACAGACTGTGGGTTTCAAAGAGCTATGCCGATGACCTTCACATTGAAGTTGGAAACTTTATATTTAGCAACTGCTCGAAATAAGCTGGGCGTACTACGCCTTTCCTTCCAACAGAATGGACTCGATGCGATGAGTCGAAGAGTAATAATTACTACCGTCCACTAAATTGCTTACGATCCACTCATAGACGACACTGGTGATTACAAAAACACAAACAGCATAATTTAGCATGGACTTTTCTAAAACGGAATTCTTGGAACGCCAAAACTATCAATTTGCGTTGTTTTGAGCTTGAGTGATCAGATCTTATCTCTCATCAGTTTTATGCACAGATTCTATGATCTCGAATGCTCTACTCACACTTGGAAACTCAAATCGCGGAAACTCAGCGACTCGGATAACAAACATGTGCTTTCAAATGATGACGCTCAGACGATCCTGCAACCGTACTGTCTGAACGTCATCATTTGAAAACACATGTTTGTTATCAGAGTCGCTGAGTTTCCGCGATTTGAGTTTCCAAGTGTGAGTAGAGCCATGGAATCAGTATGATCATAGAATCTCATGCACTGCGATTCTATGATGGAATAGAGGTTTGAAATATAGTTCTCAATACAAAACAACTTACAGACAACAACCGTTGAGACGCAACCGTAATATTGCAAGTAGAAGTATATTTAATTATATTATTGACCACAGTTCAAGAAGCATGGATAACCACAACAACCATCATTTTCAAGCTATAAAATATGTATTGTGTGATACATTATCGTGATATCATTCAATATCTATTTGAATTTGACACGTAAAATTTTAATGGAGGGAAAATTAGTTATCCTAAAATAAACTTGTATACAGACAGACCTTCAGATCATATTGAAACATAGTTCAGTTAGTTCAGTAGAAACAAAAATTGACGCACAAACTTGATACTGATGAACAAGTAAGTCAGGATACGCGGTATGTTAATTGGAAATTTATAAATTTTTAAAAGAGGCAAAATTGGTATTTTTATGTAGTATAATGTGGTTGGGAATTGAATTATTTACTTAGCCTAATTGGTTTATTTGAACAAATATCAATATTAATTTTTGGAAAGTAAAAATAACAGTCTTGTTGGAAAGTAACGATAACAGTATTACGGAAAACCTCAAAAGAGCAGTGGAAATTCACGATAGAGAACAATAATTATTAGGAACTACCTGAACAGGAAATGCAAAATTTACGGAAATACAGCACCACACCACGTATCGATTAATGCGTGGAATGCAATTTTCAACGCATTTTTATTCTTTGCGCGTTCCCTGCACGCTTCTTTCCGCTTTATTGTTGAGCAATTATTCTCGGCATAAAAAGCTTTACGAGTGTAGCCGACAAATAATACCGTACTGGCGACTGACTATAAAGCACGGGTCACACAAGTTCAATAATGACGGATATCGGGTCGTTGATCCATTGACTCCACTACTGTGCAAGCTCAATTTCTGTAGTGAACTATCCCATATCATGAATGAGGTTTCTGTCCTCCTTTCCTTTCCTAATGAACAGTTATTTTGAATAAGTTGGAACTAATGTTTTTATTAGCATGTGGATTAAATGAATGTTGAAGAAATTAATGGACCCTGTTACTAGAAATCTACCCCTCTCAAGGTCCTCAAGGATCGTAATTCCTCCGGTTTATTATTTTCCGATTTCTGATGAGATATTGTGGAATGAATAATGGGATTAGGAATCAAAGAGTAGTGCTATTCCCTATTCAATCTTGTACATCTTCTGGTATGCGATTCTATTGATATAATATTTTATAAATAGAAAATTATGTCTTTATGTATTATGTTAATTTAATTTGCCCCTGGCTTAGCATTCCTTAGTTAGTTTTAAAAAAGTTTAAAAGCATTTGAATATGTATGTTTTATAAATAACAGTTGAATATAGGCTGATGGAAAACTCAATTTTTTCTTATTTCAGGGCGTTGAAACAAAGAAAACGGATTCAATTCTAATGATGAGGTAAAAATGTCAAGGTCTCCTAAACCGGTTATTTTAACTTTTAAGGCTCAACAGTTATGTGTTTCCTTTTATAATAATAGTTAACGCCTTTCAAATGACTGAATAAATAATCAATATTATCCTTCATGGCATAAGCCATGATAACAATTTGTTTTCAAATAATACTTTTGCAATTCAAACGCAAATGGGATTGCTGACTGATTTTCCGTGTGAGGAACCATGATCAACCTTTTAGGCCTATATTACATTACAAAACGTTTACAGCCTTTATTAATTTGAGGAACTCTATATTATAATATTATCAACTTGATTCTTACAATACTTGTAAAAGGTAAGCTGATGAGAATCAAATCCATCATTTTTATATCTTCTGAGAATAGAATTTTTAAGTCAAGAGAATGAAGCTTATTTCCTGTCAAGCTTCTAAGCTTCTTAGCCTAGTCATATGATACACTTCTTCCTTCGTACATTTCTTCCCATGATAATCTAAAGAATTATAGAAAGATGATCATTTAGCTTAGGCCTATTCTCTCTTAAGTGAAAGTAATATGATAGGCCCAATTTCGGATAATTTCATTGAAATTGAACTTGTAAACGTCTGCGAATTCTGATTCATGTTGAGAGCTTGAAATCAGCACAAACCTCTTGGAAATCAACGTACGTCAGACTGTATAATATGGAAAGATAACGTAGCCTACATGAACCCAACGTCATAATCAACGACACTACACTATCTTACCTTGAGTGTTGGGTGCTTCTTATCACAAAAGGATGCTAATGAGTAACCCATACTGAAGTTAGTTTCAATTTGCCAAGTTTACTCTCCTAACTACAGAACAGCTAGTTGAAATTTCAGTTTGTCTCTATGAATATATGAATTGAAAATTCTTGTATGAACCATACACGATAAGATAAAAGAATTTACTTACAACGATATTCATGGAAATTCAGGTATAATGATCTCCAAATTACTATGATACCCTTTTGTTGCTTGTCAATTTGAGTGAATGGGTTTTTAGCTAATCATGTACTGTATAGTTTCAGAGTTTGTATGCAGCAAAACATCATTTTACAGAAGATTGTAATGTGTAATTATTAGCCTACTGAATAAAAAGAGTTGTTTAAACCACAAAATTTGCAAATAATACACTATTTTATTTATTATGAATATCGAATATCCATGTTCAATAGAAAGAATCTGTTCTTTCCCATTGGATAAGAATGAGTGTAGAACACCTCTGACATCTAGACGGCGGAATAATGAAGTTGTAACTTGAATGACCCAGTAACTGCTGCCATCTTACGATAGAATTTAGAACTAGCTGCGTTGTGCATTGCTGACCAATCACGGGAGAGAGGCGGAGCTTGTAAAAATTGAAGCTGTAAATCACCCAGTAACTGCAGCCATCTACCGGTCGAATTCAGAACTAGCTTAGTCATTCATTGCTGGCTTATCAAGAGAAAGTAGGTGGAGTTTGGAGACAACATGATTTACAAATTAGGCTACGATTCATGGAAGAATTTTAGACACAGACAAGCATTGTTCAAGTATTTTCATTGCTGAATAAATGAATAAATAAAATATTTGTCTTGGAAAACACACTAAATGATTGAATCACCGTTTCTGAAATATGTTTGAATTGTTTTCATAATGAAATAGTTACACCCCATTAACCTATCTTCTATCATATGTTGAAGTTTAAGTTGTTGAAGTGGTTGACGTTTTTGAAGTTGTTGAAGTTGAAGTTGATAATACAGGTGTAATTAATATTACATTATTATATCACATAAGAGGGTTTTGTGTTGTAAAAGATTCGTTGCAGAAGAGGATTCTTATGAAGTGGAAAAAGGGCCTATGTTGCAAAATCACCGTTTTCCAATGCTTAAACATTGAAACGCCCTCCTTTAAAATTCACAAAACCTAAAATAGGCCCTTCTTCCAGAAACCTTTTCAATTGTAATTAATTGTGATTGGAAACATAATATGTTCATTCGGAATATCGGAATATTTAACAAAATAAGGAAGAGATGATTGACAGAGCTGATGATGATTAAAAATGTGAGTGTCAGAGAGAATAGAAGAATTCTATACCATCTCTTTATCGCTCCCTCTCTCTCTCTCTCTATCTATCTCACTCACTCCATATCACTCTCTATCTTTTTCGGTCTTCTAAACTCTCCGGTGATGGTTTTTATTCCTATAAGTGATTTGTACTTGCTTGAATGAATGAATCACGATAGATAAGAAACGAGTCAAATTATATTAAATGGGTGATTAAATTGGGCTTTTAAATTTTGGCCATTTGTATTATCTTTTTAATGAGTCAATCGAGAAAAATTATTGTAAAGATATATTATTGAGACAGTAACTTTTTTCGGAAAGCTTTCATAAATCTCTGTGATTTAAGGTCGTTCTAATGGGTATTTCGAAACGTTTCTTTCCATTTATTAGTTGGATGTGGAAACTAGTGATATACTCTCATTGTGACAGCTCTCAAGGCCAGTCAGCTGATAACCGGCGCATCCAATTGACCTTAAACTTTGTCAGAATTCAGTGAACTCGAGATTTTTCTATATTGTGCTTTATTTCGTAATAAGATGATTGTTTTATTATTGATAACTGATAAAAATTTAAGAGTAGTTCCAGTTCAAGTCGTTTTTAGTGTAAAGTAATGGAATCACGTGAATGGATAGAACAGATAGTGGACTCGATTTACTGTATGTTTTACTTGTAAATGATTTCTTCTAATAATCCATGAACCTTAAACTCCTATCAATGTACTCCTAGAATGCCGTACATTATTGATTAACCTTCCAAATCGATTAATTTGTTGAGACATTATTTTATGCTGAAGATTGAATGGTTTTATGCGATTGAATCGGTTCAATCTCAAGTTCCACGAGAATTATAGTCTTTAGATATACAGTAGTACATTACTCACAGTTGTTCCAGGGAGATTTGATTCAGATGAGCAGTTATCTGATTCTTATCTCTTCTTTCAGCATAATCTAAAATTCTGATGAGTTTATCTTATTTCACTTGTACTGGCTGTACTTTTAAACAAATCTATAACATAGTCATAGGCAATGAAGACTATTCATTTTTCTGCCTATCAATCTGACTGTATTTTCTGTGTCCATATAGAAATATATTTACTAAGGATTGGATATCGCTATGATTTGATATCGCTTTTATGTAATAAACTTGCAGAAACTTGTTAGAAACTTACATTTTTTCTGTAGGTTTCATTAATGTTGAATGCAGTGGATTTTATTAAACCATGCCACTCTGCAAAGTGATGCATGAGTGATATTATGTAAAGTGATAAGTCTAAAATCAGATTAGCTGTAAAGCAGAGTATTGCTGCCTTGTATGTCTAGAAGCACGAATGAGGTTTTTTATAAAGGTTATACTGAACTCCTATTGATTTTAGAAGCTGAAAAATGTTCCAAAACTAGTTTCAAACATCTAGGAATGAGAAATCTATCGCTAATGGAATAGAATATATCGGCAAGATTGTTGTCATTCGAAGTGACCGGCCAACAACCAACAACCCGAGCAGGTTCTAGCGAATTTTTTATCAATGACCTTGGAAGTTGATGACGCATTTTCCTTCTGACAGTAGCAGCAGCAGCAGCTGTGAGTTAGCTACAATATAAAAAATCGGAATACTTCCAGTTCAGGTTGGTTGGCACTCTAAGATTCGAAATCAAGTTTTCAACTTCAATTCCAGCTCAGCAACGAATAGGAATGCACGGAACGTTGTTTAGTAGCCTATTTCCTCGAGAAAAAATCACATCATCACTATGATACTATTTCTTGAAAAACTCATAGACTTGGAGGCAGAAGCACTCTTTATCTCTTCATGATTCTCAAACTGCATCGATCGACCATCACATCAAGTTATACCAATGTAACCAAATAAATATAATATTATGTCAAAACTTGTATTGAGTTTCCCTGTAACTCATGCACGGTATAGAATGTGTAGTATGATTTTCTTACTAGTTATGGAAAAACAATAAACATAATTATATCAAGTATACAAAGTAGAATGTAAGCCTACGACTTTGGTAGAAGATACACGACAAACGGTTTTTATTTATTTTGTGATTATCAAGAGAGAAGAGTTTTTGGTCAATAAAGCTAAGACATCTCTATTATGTATCTCTTACCAAAGACGATAGGAAACTATTATAATTGTAATATTGGTTGAATAACTAAGTATTCTAATTGTCTTTGCTCTTACCGAACGAATAACATGAAAAATTCATCAATCAATTCTCAATCCGAGAAATATTTTAATAGATCAGTCTATTTAAAAAAAAAAAGGTTGAGAATTGAAGTACCGTCGAGGAGTAGATTCTTCTCGTGGTGAATATAGATTTGTAAATTTCCTGACACGATTAGGGTGAAGTGAAGGTGAAAGATGAAAAACAGAAAAGTTCAGAGATAAAAACAGATAACAATACAACACTTCATGAAGTGAACTTTCTATGAGGCCGTGAAGAAATATATCTATATTTTTATGCTCATTTACAATATAAATATTGAATAAATAAATAGCACTTAGACATGCACTAATTACTGAGAACATAATTACAGTAGTACAAGGACAATATTAAGATACAAAAACTTTCAATGTTATTGAGGCAACGTCCTTGTCTGTCTTTTCCGTCTCAGACTCAAGTCTCAGTTTTCTTGTCTAGCCTGTCCTTTTTCTCGTCTATTGTAGGAATTGCGTCTCTCTTGGTAACGTATCCCCAAAACCAAAGTATGAGGTCCTCCATTCAGTTATGTCAACAGTCTACATCGGTTCCGCATGGTGACTGCTCACTTATGGTGACGACCTTCAAAGAGGGTTGATGATACAGTATCAATTGCAATGCCAAATACCTACAGCAGCCTTGAACCAACGTATCAAAATTCAAAATACCCTTAACTCCGTTGCAAATGAAGAATTCTTGATAATGATACAGAAGTGGCATAATTATTTGATATTGATCAAATGATAGAGGTAAGTTAATAAGTTTTATGGAAACCGTTTTCAGATAGAGAAATATTTTTGCTTCAGGCTGTTCTGTAAGTTTCATATTATGATGGAGGTTATAGGGGAAATATGGAAATAAAAGATGAGGAAAGAGAGGGTAGGGGAAAAGAGGAAAGTGATTATTGAAGTTGACGTTTTTTGATATTACACGGGCGTCGTAAAGGTACGAAGATAAACGTTTAAAGAGTTCTAGAAAATTTAAACGCATTTTCTAAGACAATGTTGTAAAATTATTCCAAGATTTTCTAATAATGTAATTTTTTTAAATGAGAGAATAAAATAGGGGTTTGAACGAAGAACAACGCTCTCCATAGGAAGGAGTTCACGGACTCACTATTTATGCAATTCACGGCCAAGGATATGACAATGAAGCGGCGACCACTTACAATTGAAAAATTGCAGTCCAATTGCTGATGCCGATGATGATGGTGATGACGTTCTTGATGATGATGATGATGATGATGATGACTGGGCAAGAGGATGAAAATGAAAATCCCAGGCGCCTGCCTGATTGGTTGAAAGCGAATTAATTATCTCTTCTACGTCAATCTAATAGCCGAAAAGCTATTTGAATTCTTACTAAAGCGAATGGATTTACAACTACAGCATAACCCACTACTTGTAATGCGTTTCAGTTTAGTATTTTTTAATCTTGGTTGCCTCCTATTTTTACAGTATCAATAAAAACCTTAGATCAGTATCTTGATAGTAGATCTTGATGGAGGACAATTAATAATTTGTAATGATTTCTTCTTCTTCTTTAGGTACCTTCTCCATCCCGGAGGTTGGCAATCATCATGGCAATTTTCTTTTTGTAATGATTTATTAATTTATTAATTAATGATGATTGATTTGTAATGACAATTGATAATTTTTAATAATTTGTTGATGGGAATTGCACAATATTGATGTAAATAGGCTAAATATGAATGAATAATGAAGAATTATTACTAGCATATTAGAATTGAATCAGAATCTAGGAATTGTGAGAATTTATTGTTAGAAGTTGAATCGAGGTCTGTTTCAAAAAAAAGGAATACAATTCTAATCAATGTAGGTTTCATCATTTATGTGAATTTCTAATTTCTAAACAAAGTTAGCTTAGTTCCAGCTTGATAGATTGAATTGATATATTTATCAATGTATGGCATGCGTTGCATGGAATCGTTCCAATTCGTCTATCAATCTACTTTACTTGGTAGATTTTCAACATGAAAAACGATATTCCCTTATTACTTATTACAAAAGGCTGTAGATCAAAGATCTAAACTCGAAAAGTTGATCTATGAAGTCAAATTGAAAATAATGAAATTCATTAATATTCTCCAATAGGCGGAGTAAAGACTAGAGAGTTACATTTTACTACCATTGAAACTCATGTTCTTCTGCGACCAACTGCAACTGGTAAGTTTCAACGTAGAAAACAATATTCTAGGTTGGGAAAAATAGACTTGTGTCTTGGTTATGTCACCTGAACCGTGTGATCCGTTATAGATTTAGGTGATTTAATTCTGTAAATGTTATCTATATTTAGTGAAGTATATTGAAAACCAAAATAGAGTATTCCTAACAAGATAATCATTAATAATAAAATAAAATGACTTACAGTTTCTTTCAATTGAGTTGGAGTGGGACATCTGGATGAGCATGCCATTTTCTTGTCTTTCAATTATTAGGAAAAAACTGGGTATCAATTTGATAAAAGATCATGTAGAAAGCTCATTTAGCTCATGTAGATGTAAATGTGTTGGATATTATCAATTAATTTGAATTATATATTTGTGTTTATGTGTGTCTGCCTTGTACTTTACTGTTTTCCGTGTTCGAGGAAAAATTTCGAAAATAAACTAAAAGCTATCATGTAATCATATGATTAACATATGAATAATATTACACGAAAAATATTACTGTTGCACAAGAGATTGCTTCCTATCGCAGGATCAATTTAACTTATCAGAAAACAGCTGTTTTAAAAATCGATATCACAATTCATAACCTACAAATGCTGAATCTCGCATATTATTGAAAAGGTCTTTTAAAAAGGTCTTTTAAAGACTTTAAAGGTCTTTAAGACTTTTAAGTCTTTGGATTATTGTGTCAAAATCACTGTTTACTTATTGGCAAAACAGCTGTTTTCTGACAATTTAAATTAATCCTGCTATAGCAACAACTCATTTGTGTAACAACTCATTTCGTGTAAACAATAATTTATTTATTATCTATACTATTCTTGTTCTTGTCCTTGAGGAGGACATGGAAGGTTGCACTGTAATTGTTGCAGTAATCAGCCCACATTACGTTGCCCAATTACAGCTTCAAAGCTCCAACTTGTCATTACTGTTCCAATCAGCTCAAATGATAGACTGCTTCTGCTTTGATACGGAACGGAATTGAAAGAGTATAATACATCAAACTCTGTTCCTTTCCTTCTCACCCCCATCACAGCCTCCTTTTCTGTGTATCTACTGTATATCTCTTGTCAGCTTTCAAACTCTCTATTTCTGTTTCCTTTAATTTTGTGGTGATCCTGGTTTATTTGTTTTGAACTCAAACATACCTTTCAAGTCTCTAGCCTTCTTTAGAAACTCGTACAATTTGCCAATAATATAGTTTGAATGGAAATTATAATGACTTTGCTCAACAAAAACAACACGCTTAAATTATTACAAGACTATGATATTTCACATTGCGATTGTACTCGTAGATAAAAATTTTAGAGCTTTTCTATCTGGTCCAATCTTTTCCATCTTTGTATCTGAATCTTTTACAACTTTCAAGCTTTATCCTTTTCTTGCTTTATTTCTTGCTATCAACAGGCTGTAGCAAGCCAACTTGGTGAGCTGCCTGTCCTGCAAAGAGCAAAGTATACGACCTCTTTTCAAAATAAAATTCGCAGTCTCGAGATTCGATTCGACTGCGATTCGCAGTCTCGTGCATTGACCTCATGATAAAATCTTTGAAAACCACATGGCGCCAATGTTTAGAGAAAATATTATAATTCTCTCACTGCTATTGAAACGTTCCTCCTCACATTCCAGCACGCGAAAACTTGATCGCAGCAACGACTTAGACTATTTTTAGTTGACTGAGACTGAGAGCCAGGTCGTCTCCCGCATGCATGTGTGCAAAACAAGTAGTTGAAGCGCGACCGATGTCCTTGAGTGACATTCCAGTGACCGGACCCTGCTGGAGTCTGAACGAAGACCGGATTGGAGCAACTGGAGGCGAGCCCTCGCTTCGACTGGAAACACCCCTCAACCATTTCCTTCCTCTCAGGATCAAGGCTGATCGAACAATAGTGGCGTAGCGCGAGGTAGCACTGCAACTGATATTGCGAAATTAGATTGTCCGAGGCCGTCATTCATAACACCACGAACACATTTATAGCATTATTTGCAGTTCAATTTTTTACTGTGCTTGTAGCCTACTTTTGATTATTTGAAATCTACTTTTGCAATTTTCTACTGTGGTTGTACTTCTGATTATTTGAAATCTACTTTTGATTATTTGATGGTTATTTGGGATCTTTATATTCAATAACTAGACATGGATTAGTTTCTTCATTTACTTTGTTGGTTCTTTCTAAATTTTTTTTTAAATATATTTTTTCAGAACAGTTTATTTTTTGTTGCAGTTTTTTTTGAATATGTTAGACCACCAGTTCACGGCGGAGGTGCAGTGCCTCCAGGATTTTCCTCGTTTCAAATGCCAGGAGTTTAATTTTGCCATAAATCTTGATTGAAACCAGTTTCATCTTCAGCTGTTCGCTGATTCTGTAAATATCTGTCGAATATTGGCAAAGTGAATCTCCAACACTATTCGCAATTTTTTTAAAGACGGACAAAACTAATCTCGACATTTTTTTAACCAATAACCATGAGAATGGCACCAAATTGTTCTAAAGAAGGTTAAAACCTGTTTATTTAAATTTTTCAACTTTTTTTCAGTAGAGTTTACCAGCCCTAAAATGGTTTCGACGTTATTGCCGTTATTGAGTTATTGCTTCTTCTAAATTGAGCAAGTGGCCAGCTATTACTCTTTTAAATATGTACTTGCTCTATTGCTTGAACGTACTTGCTTAACTCTAATCTTGTCCGGTTCAAAGAAGTGATCACGCAATGTAAACAAACATTCCAAATGGGGTGTTGCAATCACAATCAGTCCAGTCCTGGCGTGGTAAAGACATTAGCATTCGTCTGATACGATGGCGGCAATCCTTTCAGGTTTAAAAAAATAATCTAACAGCAGCAGTAACACCAGTCAATGTGTGTACTAATAGAAAGCTGCTGCCCTCGATTCGACCTCTAGTTTTAGTCTAAACCGATAACTTTGCCGCTGGCCATACGACTAAACCATATCACAACTCTCAACTTAAGCCAGTAATTCATCCAGGAAACGAAATAATAGGCACGGAATATATAGAAGGCACAGTAAGGATCTTCTTGGATTCACTCAACCTGAGGCTCGAGGGTAAAGTATCATATCGCCCGGTTTTGATATAGTGGGCGTCACTATATCATCCAGATTATCCCTCTATAATATATCATACAGATTCTCCAATTATTCCATCAAAATTATCTCAAAAGTGTTTTCAAAATGCATTTGAATGTGACTCATCAGTGGGTTTGTTGTTACACAATTATAGAAAGCTGATAATGATTTTGTAGCCCAAGAAAATTGAAAACGAAATGAGTTAACAATAACATTATAACATCCCATGTCAATTTTACAACAGTGATTAAGCGTAGCTATTGATTTTGGAGAGTAGACTTATCATATTAATAAAATCAGATTGTGGTCACTGTATTGGGGAAAGCACATTTTGACATTTATTATTCCTAAGTATGATTTCTATGAGAAGTCGTCTAGCAAGGGTTTCAGTTATTTTGGATTCTTTCAAGCTACTTCTCAATGATTCTTATTTCTTATTCAAGATTATTCCAAGTTTTGAATAAACACCTATTTCTCCTTATGTTTATATACCACATATTTTTTATCAACACTCAAAATGTATGTTTATAGTCTGATGAATGACGCATCAGTATCAATTTGGAACTCATGAACATTGATACCTCTACTTCTACAACTTAATATTTGAAAACTAAATTCGCACATCCAAAGTTGAAGTTGAAAAGCTTTTATTTTCATCCCATTCTCGCCAAAGTGAACAATTGTTCTAATTAGAAGACGTCAATGTCTTCTCTCCATTCCTATTTTTATTAGCTTATTAACAATCACCATGAAACAAAAAAATAACTGATGAAAATAACAAGTCAGTAATTACAAATTTAAAGAACAAAAGAAGAACAAAAAAAGACGTCAATGTCTTCCCTCCATTCCTATTGTCATTAGCTTATTAATAATTATTAACATGGAACGAAAAAATAACTGATGAAAATAACAAGTTAGTAATCCAAAATGTAAAGAACAAAAGAAGAACAAAAAAAGACGTCAATGTCTTCTTTCCATTCCTATTGTTATTAGCTTATTAACAATTACCATGGAACGAAAAAATAAGTGATAAAAATAACAAGTCAGTAATTCCAAATTTATCCGTAGGTCAACAACCCTTCCACAGAGGATGTTTATCAAAGAGCGAAATGCGTCACAGTAGTTATAATCAACCAAAGAAAATTGCCAAGCTTTTTGCGAAAGATGATAGGCGGCGAAAGAGAGAGAAAAAGAGAAAAGAACTGTATTTATTTTGGGGACACGTTGGGTATCCTTGAGATAGTGCCTGTCACATATTCACACATGCTCACCTAACCACAACTGTGTATTTGTATTTCATCTGTATATTATTATCTACGAATCAGCAAACGAGTAGTAAAAGAGTCGGGCCAGGCGCCGACTGTTCTATGACGTCACAGGTGGCGAGATGGTCCTACGCAACCCGAGCAAAACGAGCGAACTCGTCTACTACGCAGCAGCAAAGTGTTGGAGGTGTGGCTCTCAAGGTCACCTTGTGCTAACGGGAAGTCGGGGCTCGCCGCCTCCGCCGGAAGAATTGGCTTGTCGTGCTGTGCAGTGCAGCATACCTGCCCCCTTTTTTGTCAATCGGCAGAATTGGGGTGCTCTCAGACAATCATCTAAAAAAGGGACTCATAGCTCCTCATTCATAGCTCGCAACTTTTCGCAATTCTACATCCTACCTACAGCAGTGGTCTTCAAAATTGCAATAAAGTATAAAAATATGTGTAGCCTATGAATATTGGTATGAATATTTGTATGAATAATGGTATAAATATTTGTATGAATATTGGTATAAATATTTGTATGGATATTGATATTGGTATAAATATTTGTATGAATATTGGTATGAATGTTTTTACAAATATTGTGGGAGCTTCCAAGAAGAAGCTTTTCTCGAGTTGTTTTTATTGTTTGTTTATTTTTCAGATAGGTTTCTACTTATATAAAAGATTTTTGACGTCTAGAGAGATCGGACTCCCCTTCTTGAGTTGTAATGTAATTATGTAATAGAAGTGGTATTTGCTTGATGAATTTTTACATAGATTTGGAAAAGGCTAGCTGCTACTTTTCTACAACTTTCATTGCAGAGGTCTTCCCGATAAAATTATTTTCAAAGAAGTTAACTAAAAAATAAGCTATTGCAGTTGAGAATTTTTTTAGAAGTTTCAATTTTCTATCAGAATTAATGTCCAATTTATTGGGAAAGTTGATAGGACCTTTATTAGTGACTATTATATTACTATTTTGGAAATAGTGCAACTCTTTGTTATTCTTATTAACTCTTCAATTATTTGAAGAGTTTTCGGTAATTATCGATTTTTTCAATTTTCGATGGGGGATTGGGAGGAAGCACCTAGCCGCTTTTTTGAAGTATCAAAACGTAATAAGGTAATCACGTTAGTACATCCAAACGTGTACTATCGATTGTCGTATAGTTTTGCTTTAGTTTAATAAAATTATTAGTTTTGACATTTTTGGCCTTCATTGCCTGGGCTTTAGATGTTACATTTTTTGCTCCAATTTGTTTGTCTGTAAACTATCTTCCTTGCTTCACTCTTAATAAAATTATTGCAGTAGAGTAGAATAAAAGTTATGGCACAATATTCAATCAAAATTATTCATCAATGAATAAAATTAGCGAGTGGCGCCTCAGCCCGGCTGGCAATTGAATCAGCATCAATTTCAAAAGATTGATCAAGAGAAGATTCATAGCAAACATGACATCTTCGACGGTGCTCTGTTGATTTGATCTATGTCATGACGTCAGAATCACATCGAATTATTAATTGTTCAAGTCAAGCTATGATCTACGATCGTTGACATGCATACAACGACTTATTTAGTTCATTTGCTATGACAAGCCCACAAATGACTAGATAAAATGCTGTGAATGAAGTTTTAAGTTGTAAAGAACGTATCTGATAGTAAATGCTGAAGTGATTTATTGCTCAAAGTTTCACTACTTGACTAACATTTAGCGAATTGAGCAAATACATTTGGAAAGATAATATTTTATGCAACAATTAATGTAGCTGTAAAACTGAGTTAAGTTAGTGTTATGATGTACTGTTTTATTGTTAAGAAAATTCTAAAACATAGTATAAGAGCAGGATTTTTGAATGACTAGAGACTAGCCCATTTTTGATTCCTGCTACCTATAAACAGTACGAATTTAAGAATAAATGCAAATAAAGTAGCCATAGAAATAAAAGTGAAAATGAAGATTGAAATGGGAAATAAGAAAAAATAAACAAATATTAGTTACATACGACCAAGTGACAGCAGAATCATTGTTGGGCTATTTCACATACCTGATAAAAATTAATATACATTAATAATGCGATGTTTTTTCTGTCTAAATGTAGCATTTTTGTCATAATAGTAGAAGAAAGCTTAGAATATATTATGTTAGAATACATTATAAAATAACCAGCAAGACAAATATGCTTGTACTGGTTGTTGAGAGATGTGCAAAGGTACAGTTGAATTCAAGGTAGAATAAACTCCCGAAATTTTGGGATATCCCATGAGTGGATTAAAAAAGTGCCGCTTTCGTAGTATTATATTAAGAAAATTAATTTTATAAAAATACTTCTGAATAGACCAAATTTATTTACTCCACCCTTCTAAACCACGATAAGCAGGAGTTTGAATTGAATTCAGGATAATGAATTTTCCAACGTGAAAGTTTACCAGAGACTTGTTGAAAACGTAACTAACTGAGAAGTAACTATTTAGATTTGCACCAACTTCCACAATATTATTATAACCTTTAAAATCATACAACAAAATTATCCAGTACGATAATTATGTTAAGAGTGAACACATCAATGCGAATTTCAGGCAATTAGGATGCAAGACGTGTTTATTGACGTTGACTGCAGGCAAATTATAATAAGTATCTAGTCCCCTGCGATAAAAATACCAAGGCAGATGATGATTGATGATCTAATAGTTGCGGATTATTTTCTGATATAAGTGCGACGAATATTATCTTGTACACTAATTACAGAGTAGGGCCTGGGGACGACACAAGTGAAGTGTTCGGCGTGACGCGTTGTCGCAAATTTGAACGAGAACCAGTTGAGGAAATCGTCAATTTGCTGGTTTGCGACGCAATCCTGTAGCAGCGACCTCAATCGGATTCTTGTTCAATTTACCCGACAACTACAGACGCTCAATAAATGCCAGTGTAGAAAACGAAGGTGAGAATCTGTACTAATTGTTCTTCCGGCAATACATCTTCGCGTGATTTAAATTTAATGAGACAATAATTACTTTTTCATGCAAAGCACTTCAAATCGAGTGAATCATCGCAATAAATTGGTTTTTGAAAAAATAAATAATACTCCAGGTACAGTAATGTCTTTTTCTGTAGAATATAGGGGTGTGATACGGTCACGGATAGGAATGCACGTTACGAAAACAGGAGTTGGTTCAAGCAAGTATTTTCGTCCCTTGTTGACGGCACCTAGTAATGCAAAAAGGGAAGAAGGAACAGGGTTTTTTTGAGAAAAGATCCTAGTTCAATGGGTGATTTTTCGGTGGATTAGCCCAGATTGAGAGCTTGGGAGGTGATTTGAGGGTCCCTTAAAAGACAGTAGCCTGATGCAGAAAGGAAAGAACCGCCAGAAAGTTTCAGAGAATAGATACGCTGTATAGAAAAGCTGTATTTTTATAGTTTGATGGGTGATTATTCAACGGATTAACGGATTAATGTTAGATTAGATTCAACAGTGTTTGATAACACTGTTGAAAGTTTGTAACACTTGTTGACAGTACCTACTAATGCAAAAAGGGAAGAAGGAATAGGGAATTTCTGAGAAAATTCCCTAGTTCAATGAGCAATTCAGTGGAGGTGATTTAACGGTCCCTAAAGACAGTACTGCGTCAAGAAGACAATACGACATTAGTCACGTTTAGTCACAGTAATTCACATAGGACATAGCTGCTTATGAAGCAGCACACACCGATGCAATGACGCCTAGCCTAAAGGTTTAGTTAGGTAACTCACTACTAAGTGTAGGCCTACTGCAATAAACTTGATGCAGTTTATGTTAAATTACCTGCTAAGTTTCTTGTTGCTAAAAATTCCTCATTCACTTCATATCTGCGGTCTGTTTCTTCTCACTAGCGATAATTGGAAAGAGGTGAAAAACGATGGCATAGTCATTTGCACGTACAAAAAAGCTATTTCGGGCTGTGGAACTGAAAAGGAAAGTGAACAAGAACAGCATCTATTTTTGAAGAAAGCGTGTGTGTTGCTTCAGGTTGAGCGACGGGGGCTTGGCTGGAGGTGTGACCGGCCCATTCAAGAGAAGAGTCACGTGACTCAGATTGGATGTCAGAAGGACGATGGAGTAGCGTGGTCCACGACACGTACCTACTCTGATTTATGTACCGTAAACGTAAATGGACCGCCAAAATGTTCTGAGCTTACAATGAAATATTATGATTCTATAGAGTAAAGAATCTTCTATAGAGTGAAGCCTTCCCTGTCAAAGGAAAGAGTCTCAGCAAAGCGGTCGCAGATGATTTGCATCACAGACAATTCTAAATATAAGAATAATTCGTAAAAAATGCTTTGATGGCATTCACAAATAAAATGTAAAATATTCATCTTTATCTAAACGTTTTGGACTCTGTCTGTGTTTTCATTCTATAAGTTATATTTTATACTCGATCAATAAATAAATAATGTGTAAAAATGCATGATCGTGTGTAAAATAGCATAGATAACAGCAGGCATTATTATTCGTGTAAACATTATTATACGTGTGTACTCGCTCGTGTGAACCGAGCCTTTTAAGTCTTGCCGTTTATAAGTTGAGCGATGATAATAAGAATGATTATTTATTGGTTGGTAAGTAGAAGTTGTATTAAGAATCTGGCTGTTGGATCTACTTGTCAAACAATAAATGATCATTCAAATTTCTGCACACAACAATAATAATTTAAAATGCTAGTATATCTGTACAGTGAATTTGACATGAAGTGTTCATGCCTCTTGGGACAAGGACTTCTGGGGCCATGTACTTCTGGGACCAGAACCGAATTGGACTTGTTGCTTCTATAAAAAAAAAACATCTACCAGTACAACCTAACGTCACTTTCAAAACAGTTTTTGATGCTTTGAAGTATAAATAGAATAAGTATAGATAGAAGATATAAATTTAAGTACGAATAGATCAGAAGCGGTATCTTTTTAAGTTCAACAATAAACTATTAGAAATGATAGAGCGTGAGTTTATTCACTTTTCCAAATTAGATTTAGTAACCAATGCATGAGAATACACACCCTACGAAGCCCCACTCTCAACAGCTTGAGTAAGTCGAACATGTAAGTATGGATTTCTGTTCATTATTTATCAAATAAAATATTATTTATCTGCTCCAGAATAAAAGATTGTAATTGGAGAAGCTGGCCTTGCTCTTCGAGATCCTTGGGTGGTTGTACAAGGAAGAACAAATAATAATGAACCTACGGAAGTGGACCAGCCCACACAGACTGACTCACGCAGACAGGCATTTGCCTCACTTTTGATTGGAGGCTGTCTGCAAAGGGGAAGTTGTCATGTTGCATGCAGACACGTCTCGAACAACAATTTTCTTCTGATAACATCTCTCTCACACTCTCTATCTCTCTTTCTCTCATTTCTCATATGCGTGTATTATGAGTCAGCTGATGGTGACTGGATAATCACTGTATCAATGTATGCAGGTACAGTAATAATCGCTGAGTGGAGGTCACTTAATTGCTTCGACACGAATCGGAAATTATTATTTTTTTACTCCATTTTGTAATGTGCCGCACTACAAATCAGTTTCATCTTTCGCAGATCCTTGTCCAATGTGATCCTTGTCCTCATGTGATTTATAAAGAACTTCTATTGGATCGGCCAAGAATCCTTTATCCTTTTCTTTTTTTGTAATAAAAAACACAACACATTCTTTATTAACGTTTTTACATTATCTCAATTCCTCATACAATAAAGACAATCTTTCCTGTTGGGTTTCTTATGTAAGAACCACATTCCAGTTAAATTACATGCTTTTCTTTGGAGATAGCAGCCAGTTATTTGAAGAAATAGCTAGAAACTTCTCGACAGTACCAAGTTTAAAGAATGGAGATTCGGCTCTCCAGCATTTGAAATCGCTCAATTATAGTTTAGTACTAGCACAAGCAGAGGGGATGTTATATCTTGTCTGTTGTACTAGGAGCTGGATTTGAGTGTCTAATTTCGTTTGGTAATATAAATACCATACATTCTCTGCCATAGAGTAGAAAGAAATGTAATGTTATTTTACCAGTATGCTGACTTCTGTCCACGTATGCTATTATTATCATGAAAGAGCTCCCCTTAACTCCCTTGAATTCATCAGGATATTGAGATTAAGATACAGACTAGCCAAACGAATTTCCATTATCATTTTCAATAGGAGCTATTATATCTTCATACACTAAAATTGTACTTGATCAATCAGTGTCGGATATACAAAATTTGCCACCTTGAATTCATGTTGTAGGCTATTTAGTAGAGGAAGGCGAAAACAGCCCTTAAATGATCATAAAATGAGGACGCACCTAATTTTTGTAGAAATGAACTGATCTCAACAAATATCTGTGAGACAGCTCATCCTCCTAAGCTCATCAAGGCGCGGTCCAAATTTGTGTATAATAATGCTAAATCCATTCAAAATATGAAATATATATTAAATTTCTGTGGCTTTTAATAATAGATAGATTAATAATTATTATCATTAATGATATTGTCGCCTTATCATGAGATAAGGCAAGACATAGCTAAATTTATAGAATTTGAGTGTGTAGGTAATTTGTTTCCAGGAGAACTGCGGAGAAAGCTTATATCAGAGACAATTGGAACTATTATTCTTATTACTTGGAACTAAGTATTCCAATTGTCTCTGCTTTAACTAACACCAAACACTAAGGAAAGTGGGAGTGGCAATGGTCCAATGGTGATGACGTAGAACGCCTAGAAAAATTCAATGAACTGAACAGACGCCATTTTACAATTTCGACGAATCAGAAGCTAGCAGCTAGTAAACGTCAGATAGGCTGACAAGTCTCTTGTGACGTTTTCATAGAGCTGGCTCCTAATTGGTTAAAATCGTAAAATGGCGACTGTTCAACCCATTGGCCAATAAGATGGCTCGTTGAATTTGGAGGAGTGACTTATATCTCCACTCACTCTTTCGTTAGTTTTTGATGGTAGTTTCGGCGTACTCGGCATTTCTCATAACGATATTCATTCATTCGATATTATTCATAATCAACTTACTTTGTTGAGCATTAATTAAGAATGTATCGAATTGAATACTACTTGCAACGCCTCGCCAAATCATCCAATTTTCCCTAATGGGAAATATTGAAAACAAATTGGTTGAGAACCGTGGAGAAGCGTGGTAGGCTATACTTATTTGCTCATCGCTGGGTATATTTCCTATAGGATGATTTCCAAATAAGTATACCACGCTTCGCCACTAGTTAAGAAGTCCAGTACAACACTGAATTCCAATTTCAATCAGTCCCGAAAAATCTTCAAAATCAAATTCTTTTAAAAGTTTAATGATTAAATTATTAATGTCATCTATAATTTTAAATAATTATCCAATCAGGCCTAATATCAAAATTATTCAAATAAATGTATCTAAGTTTAATTTTTGCTAAGCAATTTAAAGAAACCTGAATATCACTTCAATACATAGAGGCTGGAATAAATGAATTCAAATCCAATGAAACTTAGTACATTGAGGTCATATAAGTACATAAGAAAATATTGTAGGTGTGTAGGAGTTAGACCACCAAAATAAACTTCTATATTTCCAATGTACGGTACATAGGAAAATTGATTTTGTTATTGATTTCTCAGACACATGAAGCCACTGAGCGTCATCAATTAATCAATAGCTTGACAGTTCTGAGAATTTTGGAGCGAAGGTTCTTCGATGAAAGCTGTCCTATCAACTTTGAGAACACCTTTAGGGCTTGTGGGTAAATTGATTGAGACTCTTTCAGCTCGTTCTGACAAGGTTATCGTAAACAAATCGCTAGCAATTAATATGCTTGACAGTATGAACAGCAGAGCTGCGAAACCGAATATCGGATGCTTCTTATCATTCTATTTTCATGTGGGCGAAGAGAGTTTGCCTTTTTCAAACACAAACGACATTAGAATACAGAAATTTGATACGATTGTCGAAAATGGGTTCGAATGAATTAGTACTGAGCTTTTTTGAGAATTGATCAAGGTAATGAGTTCGACTGACTAGATATGATTCGTTGAATCCCCAAATATTGTTTAACAAATCTTAGTCCATTATTTGCAAAAGGGATTCTTAGTCCCTAAGAGTATATCGAATCAGATCATAAGAAAAATTTCGTGTGGTGAAATTGATTTATTTTAGCCCTACCCACATTGAAAGTAGGGTAAATTTGTGAAAATAAACATTGTAATTTTTTTCTTGCAGCAAATAATAGCACGAAATTAGCATATAAAATTACAGTTTGACAATTTTTTTGTGCCGTTTTTGGTAGAGCTATCATTACCGGGGTGAATTTTTGTCAAAATTATTATGATATTATTTCCTTGATAAGCTCAATTCATTGTTCATTTTTTCATTTATACTCGGGTTCACGTTGTTAAGACTCATTCGGCCTTGTAATAATCACTATATAAAAATATAATAATCTATAACATTGAAACTAAAATGCAGTCAAGATATAATTATCTGAAGGAATTTTTATACGTGGAAGGTGGAAGCGGAATGAGTACGGTAAAGGTGTAAAGGTGTAAAGTAATGAGCTAAATGGGTATTGAAACATTTGTTATGAGTATGAGCACAGAAAAGTAGAGATGTACGTCTCTTCTTTTCTGTGGTATGAGGTACGTGAGCGGTGAGTCTGTTACAAAACTATAGGAATGTGGCAAAAGAAATAATAAATGGTAATTGTTCTCACATGTCACAATATTTTATTGATGATAATAGTAAAGAAATAAATCGATCGCTGCACACATTTAGCATTTGAAGTGCACGCTAATTCGTGAAAAACATTAACCGTGAGTGAGGCAACCTTGCATGTTTGATTGAAGAGAGTAATTAAAAGAAAAGCGAAAGGAAAACAACCTTGTAATCTCATTGATTGAACTACACAACTTCGTATATTTTCAAATTGGTCATCAAAGCAATATTAGCTTGTAGTATAGTAGAAAGATTGTAAGACAGATTTTTTAAATGAAACTTATCGGAATTAATGTGAATTATATATGATTGGAGAGATTGATTCACAGTTTCGTTCATCAATGGGGTGGAAAATAACTGTCTGCGGTGATGTGCGTCAATGAACTTGGTCTAATTGATTGGTAACTGTTATAACAATGACATGACTATTATCTTATATGGGACTATGAAATAACCATTACTGTCTACTTGCTGACATATTTATTTATGCTTACCGGTACTGATCCAATTAATTTTGCTGATTATTAGTAATATTATAGCGTCAATGAAACCTGAGCTATATTTACCGCGAATTACCGTCACATTACAGTTTAAATTGGAGAAACTTTGATGTGATCATTCAAGCGCTCAGTAATAAATTAAATTACCTTGTGCTCTTTGACTAAGTGCTGGATGTCACCTATTTTCTTTGATGTGGAAATTGTTTTGTTCCTTTGTGAATATAAAAAGTCTTCAATTGGACTGATCTATGCTGCTGTGCCAAAGATAAAATCAATAGAGATCAAGATAATATCAGAGACAATTGGAATACTTATACTAATAGCTAGTATACTAATACTAATATACTAATAGCTCCTATCGTCTTTGATAATATTAAGTTTGATTGAGGAATGGCAAAAAAAGACAGTTGAAGGTGTGACCTGGGTTTTCCAAACAATTAAATCCATGAGAGCCATGAATTTTTTTTTGGGGGGGGGTGGCACAAATCAAAATTAGGGTAATATGAGCTAGGAAACATAGGCCTACTACAAAACGGTACTTTCAAATGTTTCAATTTCTACTCAATAAAATCCTCAGAAATCATTTTGTGTAGGTCCAAACAGAAATAATTGAGTATTACCAAAAATATTTATTTCAATCAGCATATTTCAGCATATTTTTTTTCAAAATGTCGGGGGGGGGGGGAGGGGCACGTGCCTCCCTGTGCCTCCCGGCGTGACGCCTATGCTAGTAAAGAAATGTCTAATTCTTTTCATTGACACCATAAGAAGAAAAATAGATTCCCATGAGTTTAAGTTCTAGTACTGTATTATCGTTATTATTTATCAAGTTATTACGTTATAAGCGTTATTTTTTAGTCAATTTATGGCAATTGTAATTTTTTATATTTTAAACAGAGGGTTTCTATTATCACTATTATCACATTATATGTTTGAGTGTTTCTGATGAGGAATATCGGTTGTTTTAATTATTTATTAAATTTTGTAGTTAACTTAAGGTAATTGTAGTTTTTCAACAGAGGGTTTTTACTATCACATTATATTTTTGAGTGTTTCTGAGAATAAATACTGGTTGTTTTGAGTGCTCACCTCGTTATGAATCCCCTCATCCTGCTGAGAGTCATCACTGATAACCAGGTCTGAATAGCAGGAGCACAGGTGGCTGAAGATATCCGGCTTTGGTCTCATGTTGGATTCGGGAAGCGAACAGAAAACGCGGGTTTTTGGTCCGAGTTAAAATCCGATTTAAAACTTGGCGAACGAATTGAGATTTTGAGATGGAAGGTGTCTGAGTGAAAGCTGCCGTGGAAATAATAGTGATAATGACAGCGAGCGACGAAGTTAGCAAGCGCTGGACGACTGAAGGCCGATTCACCGGCGTCTATTGCTTTTGTAACGGGTCCCTCTTTGCCCCTCCATTTCAACATCAACACACCGAGCCTCTCTCTCTCTCACCCATCCCTCTCCAAACTGTTCTCTACAATCATGTGTCGGCAACTACTATGAACACGTTGCATTGCATGTAGCTAGATTATGGCAATTGCATAGCATGAGTCCACTCCACTAGAAGTGCAGAGTGCAGTCACTAGTATGGATTGGAGAGGATCTATGAATTCCACGGACCTTATTCATCATTTGATGTGTACTAAAAGAGAAATGCATTTGTGAAGTTCGTTTTCCAATGTACTCAAACTCTATGATTTATATTCTAGGCCCTATGTTTCTATGTTCAGTAACAGTTATTGAATAGGTTTTGAGAATTTTATGAACCTTTCTTCTCAGCTTTTATGTTCTAAAATAGAAATGCATTTAGTGTAGGCTAACTGAATTATTTTCTTGTGTACTCAAGTTCTATGATTTATTTCACATGATTTGGGTTGCTATTAATTGAAGAGGTTTTGAGAATTTCAGAGAGATTTCGCTGAAGTTTTTATGTATCCTATAAAAGAGAGTTTGTTAGTGCATTCTTAACATTTCTCGTGTAGTTGAGCTTCTTGATCCAAGCTGCCAACTATCTAATTGTAGAGGTTCTGATAATATTAGCATAGATAACAGATTAGAATCTCCTATCCCTTCTCTATGGTATTAGAAACTTTTCTCTTTGACTGTAATGTCTTTTAAGAGAAATTCACGTGAGTTACTGCATTGTCAACTCCAGTCAAATTCATTTCACGTGATAATAAAATTGATAATTTTATTCAAAGTTAAATTCGAAGTGAAATGAAAACTTTTGAAATAACAGCTCTCCTCAGCTGTGAGTTTAACTTGGAATAAAATTGTAGTCTCAGTGATTGCGCTGGTCTAATTACTCAGATAAGATAGCGATGAGCGCCTTGTACTCTCTTTGTAAAGCACCAGTTTTTCGGTCACCAACTATACTTCCATTACGCATTTTACGTAGTAAAGTAGTTGCGTACGTAGTTTAAATCTTTTTGTGGTGGTTGTAATCCCAACTAAAACTGTAAGTCCATGCATGGGGACCTTCTCTCATCGTCCCTTCTCCCATGAGCACAAGTCTCAGATAATGTTGTTTATCATATTCATAAAAAATAGGCTATAGTAGTATTCGTAGAAATGATCTAAACATTCTAAACAATCTCAAGAATCACTTTGTAAAATCTCCGTTAGCAATCTATCATACATTTTGCAATTGCTCTTTTTTCAGCCAGATAAATTCATATCAGTCAGATAAGAAAAGCAGTCTCCTCTGCATGCCAACCAGAGAGTAAATTAACTATTCTAACTGTAGGGGAAAATTATTTATATTTCCAAATTTTACTTGTATTCACTCTGACGCTAACCTTAACCTTTATTTATTTCCTGGTGTAAATGTGGCCTTGACAACAGTCTCTGAACATAATATATAGGTAGGGCATACTTTCATTCATGAACTCAATCAAGTAATTTTCAACATAATCTGTGTTCATACCAGGGTCTTTTATTTTTTATATTGCTCATTGATGGCGCATTTCATTAAATTCACCATTCCACACATACGTAAATCAGGGGAATTCTTTCTCAAACACTCTGTATTTAAATGATCTTAGAAATTTCAAGAGGTAATTGAGATAGATAATTTCATTGAGAAAAATGAGTAAATGACATTATGCTTTCATAAAGATAAAAAGCCAAAGTTGTGTGAATGAGATGCCTGACGTCGAGTTCACTTCAAACACCTGTTCTTAACCGAACAAGCCAGTGACAAAAACAATGCATAAACAATGCACACCAATCATGTCTCGTGTCAAAAATGGTGCGAATGTCATTCAGAAGAGCTCGTACAACTGATTAACTGTAACTAGGCGCTGTTTGTTTATTTGGCAATCGCAAAGAGAATAGTCCAATTATGTGATGAATTTAATTGTTTCCTCAGAGATAATTAGATATACGTCATTAAAAGCAAAAAATCTTTAAAAAACAGTTATAACGCAGATTGTTATGGTGCAAGGGTCGATAGTATAATCAGTGTTCGGTGTTCTATTAACGCTATTTTAACCTTGTGATTTATTTTTCTAGTCAAGCGTGGACGAAAGTAGAAAAATTAGACTGTGATAGAGATTAATTTTTATAGAATTGACAATTGAACAGGATAATAAAAACTGATTGGCATATTAAACGAAGAAGAACCAAAATAGGATGAAATTTGTTAGAATAGGGAAGGTGGATAGTTAGCAAAATGAGATATGAACAATAAATATGATTATACATTGATAAAAATTATTGGAATATACATTGATGCTTATTCTTGAAGAATGGATATAATTATATTAATCCTCAAGGCGAATAAGCTATTCCCACATGGATAGCTTCACCCGTTGGATTAATCTTATTCTTATCATCAATACGTAGGCTAATCTTTGAGAGGAATCGATATTAGAGAGGAATTTATAGAGAATGATAACTACATCGGTTTTTAATGTTTTACATTTGAATAAATTAAAACAGGAATTAGATAGCTAGGAAAGAAACTTGGAAAAAGGAATTTTAATGACTTTTAAAATTACATAAGGATTGAGATTGAGTGCACCTTACTATAATTATTCTCTTTTAAGCCACCAAATAGTTTCTTAGTCTCGTCTTTTCAAAGATGCTTAGTTTTGCTTAAGAAGAAGTAAAATTTAGTTCTATTATAAGTAAATTTAGAAGTAAAATTGATTATTTTTAATTGTTGTTTTATTGAATATGTATGTTAGGGACAATCTGATGAACGTTTATTCTGGGAAATTCTAGTTTTTGAATAAAAATCTTATAATGAATGCCATAAAAAGTTACATTACAGACTGTAATAGGGACTGATACCCTTGGCATGATAAAATAATTCAAATTCAGTTCCCAGTAAACAAAGGTTATCAACTTTGGCCAAGGCTATTTATCATATTTGGACAAATCCCTTTCAGAAGAGAAATCGAAATCCCTCAACTTGTCTATTTTGAAAAGTTGTGATCACAAATAACTTAAGCCTAATGAATTCTCAACTTAAATAAATTCTACAAAATTCTCACGCAAATAAGCTAACACTTCGCAATTCGCATACAAGCTGGCTCTCAATGAGTTGAACTTGTAAGGAAGAATGAGAGAATGAAGAATAGATTTTTCATCAATTGCATCTGGCAACACTGGGTCGGGCTCCGCTGCGGCACTCGGTCGCAGTAACGAAAACCCACCTTAAGTTTATATATGATACATTTTCTCGTCTAGAAACTCACAGCTGACAGTTGATGATATATAATTGGTACTCGAAGTAAAAGGTTCTCATAATATTCGGAATATTATTTCTCAATAATAATAATTCCTCCCATTCAACTTTCTCTTGGGTGTTGAGCCTATTTATGTCTCTTCAAGCAGCTCCTTTCCGAGCTTATTAATTTACGGACATAACCATCCATGATTCATCTTTGTATGCCCTCAACCATTCCAGTTTTATAAAACCCAAGTATGGTACCGGTATGCAAGAATTTATGCAAAAATCAATAATCATTTATTTCATCAACTTTCATAACTTTGCAACTAGTAAATGAACTGAGCAATGTAGACTACGAAACATAATAAATTATCAAAGAGCTTGTCCAATAAAATGAAAGAAGATTGTAAACTACTATCTCCTGCGAAGATTTTATATTATTAGAAAAAATGTGAAAATCTATCATTACGGTACTGGAATAATCACAGAGTGAAAAGTGAGAAATTTGAGTACGGTACATGAAATGAAGCATTTCTTGTCATTTGTATGTGTCGGAAGAAATAAATAATAATATTAAAATTAGTCGGAAAAATAATTAGTAAGATCTAAAGCGTTATTTTCGCGAAATACTTCACTATTTTGGAAAAAACTTACATTCATTTTCCTATCAAACTCTCTTAATCTTGATTTTCAAAATTGAAGGGTCAATTACAAAATAATTAATTTATTATTGGTACCATATTTTACCTTGGCATGGATTTGATCCCCGTAGATATCTGAGACAGTCATTGTGGAGCTATTTTCTGGCAGGACCGGTGAGTTGGATGAAAATGTGAAAAAGGTAAATCACAGTGTACTGCTAATGAGACTTGAAACTTTTATTTGAAATGTTTAGTCCGCGAACTCAGTCTTGCCGGCGGCAAAAACCTACTAAATACTCCTTTCAATGTCAATCATTAGAGTATCATTTCCCCCTCCACAAACATTTTGACAACTCAAGGGAACTCTATTTTCCGCAGAAAATCTTCAAGAAGTAGTGTGTATGAAATTATCGCTTCTCTCTCTTTATCACCGTATTTTCTGTCATTCTTTAACGTGAAGCTCTCTCTCGACCATCCTCCTCTATATGACTCCGCAATCATAAACTTATAAGCTTGTAGTTATCAGTATTTCTTGTTTACGTCCTCTTTCTCATTTTCTTGTGATTTTGCACTTGTCTTATCAAATAAACGAGACTGAATACGTAGAGCTTTGCCATTCGAGAAAAGATAATTTGGGCGCGTCTTTTCAACACAACATTATTGGAGCATGAGAACTTAAATATTTATTATTGACTCACGAAGAAAAATTTACGCTGATAAAGAAGGGTGTCATGTCACCCCAGAAATCATACAAGTGTCTCTACATAAACCCGATGTAAATTCTTAATTCTTTAGAATAATACCTTCAATTGTGATTTAATGATTATAATTCGACCTTAGAAGCTAAAATATAAAATTGAATAGTAATAGTTTGGTGGTCCGTAGCCGAGGGCGATAAGCGCCAGTCTGATATACAATATAGTTGACGGAACTGATTTTAAAACAACAAAAACGTCCACTCCCGTCTTTCGGAGGAGACGGGCGGTCCCGACCCGACTGCCTAAAAACAGTAGTCATCTCTCATAATCACCCCTCTCATTACCCACGCACAAGCCTACAGCTTATTTGGGCATCACCCTCAGAAAAAACCCTGAAACAATAATTGTCCTTTTTATATCTAAGGAATTGTCTGTGGTTGAACGTGAACGCTGTTTAGAAACAAATGCAGACTCCTCTTTTTTATTTGATGATGATACAGGTCAATCTTCAAGTGGCATAGCTGTACAATGTAAAATTATCCCTAAATCCATACATTATTATAAAAACATCCATAATGAATGCAAAAATTAAAAAAAAATTACATTAGAAACCCATTTTACAGGATTATGAGTAAAGGCATGGGAGGGAGGAAAACATACAAAATTATAAATGTGGTAATTGGAACAAAAAACAACTATCTCTTGGAAAAATTGTTGAAGATTTATTCTGACTTGATCTCTTCTTAAAGGATTTCCTTTTCAATATTTTCCCCAGATATAACTCCTGAACCCTCTCATCCAGTTATATCTCTTCTATATTCTTCAATCATGGGAAGGGGGTTATCTATACCTACCATATCTAGAAATTATGAAAATGACCCCCCAAAACTCAATCCTGTATTCGCCCCTGAATTCAGGTGTGTAGATGGAAGATATTGGGTGTTTCACACGGTTTAGGCCGTGATCATTTTCGATTTTCTACATGTTCTATTGTTATGGATTTTGTATGAGCTGTAGATAACCATCAAACGTCCAGCAGTGCGGTCTCAGGTTGACGGTCGAACCAAAATGTTTCATCAAGTAGCAATCTGTATTCTTCGTGTTCAGAAAGTAAGAAAATATCATGATCTTGAAATTAGATACCAAACACAAACAAAAGCAAATTACATTTGAAAGATATTGTATGAATCACTCCAACTCTGACAGAGGAGAACCGCAGACTCTTTTGAAGTCCTATCACTTTGTGGTTGATCTATCATATCTTCATAGTAGGCTACCTATTATACGCCTGTTGTTGTAGTGTCTTTTATCTCAATTGCAAAACAAGTTAATGATATTTGATATGACAATAACTTTTGAAAAATACACACTTATCGCGTGCGTTCAAGTTTCAAAAATGTATTTTAAATCGTAAATATAGTAACTTACATATAAAAATTTCATCCATGTAGTTATAAAATAATCCTATATCCTTATAAAAATGAAAAAAATAAAAGACTGAAGGAACGGCAAGTAAATTTATTTCTGGACTATTTCATATGATTTTATGTTTTCTATTTGTAGAATAGAGTTAGATAAAGAACATTAAAAAACTTTACAATAAATTTGTAATTTTCCTCTATCCGCGTATTCAACTGTCCTGCCGTCTCAAAAATATAAAATTACAAAATTTATATATTCACAGAGATTAATAGTATTGTTCATGAGGAAAATTCCCTGTCTTCAAATTTCAAATAATTTTCAATACATGCCAATTTTCCACTGATATCGTTGGTTTGTGTCAAATAATATCTGACCTCAAATTTTTAATTGTTGCGTATGATAAGATGAAATGAAATTTCAACTCACAGCCAGTTAGGACAATCGAATAGTAATAAGCACAATCATTTTATCCAGTAATTGTTGATAGCTATGTTCAATGACCGCTTGTGAAAGCCAAACACAAGCTGATAAGACTTTTATCCAAAGTTGAAGATTCAGTAGTTTAAAGGTTTGTTATTTGGTATGCGTTGTGTAAAAACTGAAAATGCTGGGAATTTTGATAGATACAACTCAATAGTGCTGAAAACGCTTTAGGACTAACCAATTTCTCCTTGGTCATTCTGCTCAGGAATCTGTTATTGAAAAAAAAAAACAGATTGATCTTTGATTGATTGTCTCAATTGATTTTTAAAAGAATGGTTAAGATTAGATTTTCCTAATAATTGACAATGAATTAAATTTGATGTACTACATTCGATAATTTCCAAAAATTCCAAAAAAACGTACGGTTTTCAAGTTCGCATTCTACACCTCAGATATTTATAAGCTATGCTTACACTTTTTTGACGAATTTTCTAAAACTTTAATTAATTGAATACTGGCAGTGGACAGGCTATGAGTCTGGGATTTCCCTATATCATGTGACGTGCGACTCCGTTCATAACTCACTCAAAAGTGACGTTTGTTGCTAGAAACTCTTTGAACAGCAATAATCATTGATTGGCATTTGGTATGAATGGGAAGAATTTGTGGTGACAGGCATGACTTATAAGGAAGATTACATTTACAGCAAACTGCAAGAATTGTTAGAAATAATAAGGAAAGCATTTTTTAATTTCGTGGAGGAGTTTAACTCTACATTGTTTTACTGTTCCTTACAAAATAGAATTAGAAGTGTGAATAATTAATTCCTTTTATGAATAATTAATTTATATTGCGTATAACAGTTATTTATTATTAGGATTCTCCTTATTTATAGTACGACTTCAAGCTTCAAGTATAAATATATTGATTTTATTTATTTATTTTTCGTATGGCTTTTTATCAATATATTGATTATAATGTATTATTATTCAGAAATTCATTCTTTCTGTGACTGTACAAGATCTTTATAATATCAACCATACAACCATCATAACTGAGGAAAGAAAGTAATTTTATGATTTTTAACAACAAAAAGTTTGTTTGATGAGTTATTTTGAAGCGCTATGGATGAGGGAGTTAATAATTTACAGCTAGATAGACTTTTCAAGAATATTCAACTGATTCTCTTTAAAATGAAGAATGAAGTGCTTTATTTTTCCATAAATTTTTATTGTAATCCCTCTGGTACTTAAAAAATAAATCAATTCTTAGCACGTGCTTAAAGTAATAAAATTCATTCAGATGGTCAAGTTAATCGGAGTCATTACTGGTTTGCTATTGTGATTTTCACTTCAGCAAGGCTATTAAGTTGTAAAAGGTGAATGAAGCGCACATAAATCATCATAATTATTGCAATCACGGTACAGCAAATTTTATAGTGTTTTGAAAATCAGTCGACAACCTTAACTGTACGGCACCTATAAAAGGTTAAATACCCATATTACCTGGATTGAAATATTGATCCATGCTAATAAATAATTTTATTCCCCATTGATAGACCTACTGAGATTAGAACCGAGGAGAAAGAAATTCGGAATTATTTTTGTAAAAACAAAATCAAGATTTTCAACAATATTATATGACACTTCAGTTTTATGGAAACACTTGAGCTTTTATGTAGGTATTGTAAAAGTAGAATTGTTTTGGTGCCGTTATCGAGGTATCACCATATTATTGTACCTTTTATCATAATGATATTGTTGATTAATGATGCTAGTAATCTGAGATTAACTCCAGCTTGAAAATCAAAATACACTTGATATAAAGCACTATGAAAGTATTGAAAGAAAATCAAATGATATTTCTAAAGACGTTGAGATTTATTCGAATTTTTCAACATTAATTTTGATTAATTTTTAAACAAATTAGGCTACCTGTTGTAATAATTTGTTATCCACCAGTAGGTCTAATAATCATAAAATTATCTCAAATAATCAAATCAACTAATATGAATGAATTGTTTCATATTGTAATTTGAGATGAATAATTATTTTTCAGTTGGCAATATTATATGAAGATATACAAAATTGAAGAGTAAAAAACCTTTGAGAAATGTAAATAAACGTTCTAAAGAGAATTTGATGATGTGAATGAATAATATTTAAATTTTTACTCTATTCTAGAACAATTAAGATATTATTCTAGAACAATTTAGAGACTATAAATAGGCTACTAGCCTAAATACGCCCATGAAGGTTGATCTCCATTGCATTGTAGATTAATTGTTAAATTATGATAATAGTTATAATGAATTAAAAAATATTCATTCTCATTAGCTAGCTTTATATCGTAGTAGGCCTTTACAGTGTAACAGTTACTTAAAATAATGTCTCTTCATGCCACCTTATCGCGATAACGAATCACGTTTGTTTGAGAGATGTTAATACTTTTCTCTCATTTTCATCTTTGTAAGTTAGTCTAAACTTATATCTTTGGATTTTGGCAGTTCACTTCTCAGAACGATAATCTGTATACAACCAGGAAGAAGGTAGGGGCCTATACTTCTCTACTACTTTTTCCTTAAAACGTTGTTTGTTGATCCAAACATTTTACAATAATTTTATAAGCAAAATCACAATTTTCCAATCACTTTGTGTTCCCCAGTCCAGGTGCCCAGTAATTTTGCAAAATGATTTCAAAGTCCAACTTTTCCTGGACAACTGCATTGATTGGAAGAAGATGGTGATGATAATAATTGATGACTGAAGATATTGGAGGATATTCTGTTCTCTATTCTGCATCATCTTCCAAGAATCGTATTAAGTTTTCCTTGTTTTCATCAACTACTGGCGATCAGCTCATAGCTCATCAATTCATTGAGCCTGATAAGTCGTACTTCAAAAAATAACTGGTTAAAAAAATGCTCCACTTGGTATTCTTTGTATTCCTTTTCTCTTTCTCCTCAGTTTTCTTAATGTTTTTTCCTTCAACCTGTCACTACTCAATCTGAATTCTACTTCAGTCGAATAGGCTATTCTTCCATTTGGATTTTGCTAAATACTGCAATAGTTTAATACTGCAATCATAAACATTATCAAAATAAGTAAAGTAGTATTTCTTTTTGAAACATGATAAAAGTAATTATTTGGAACGTGCTCAAAAAATTAAAGTATCAAATGAGTAATTCCCTTCTCAATTTCAAATTAAAATAAAGTGTGGATTAATTCAATTTGATTTGCACCATCACTCAATTAATAGTATGTAATTATATCGCACGTTCCATGTTTGATCTGAAATTATTTATATTCATTCCATTCCTATCATTCATACATTTATCTATGCACTAATTAAATCCAACTAATAGCCTGAGAAAATTCATAAAATAATAGACATTGCTGCTATCTCGTATTTATTTGAGATAATATATTTGATCAAGGTCTAACTTGAATTAAAAAAGAATGACTTGGAATATTACCAGATTTTAGCTGCTGATCTCTATTCATGTTTTATTACAATTGGGATTTACAATATTTAAATTCTCTATCGATACCGTAATACGATTTAAACTACTTCTATACTATACTGATATACACAAATATATTAACTATAATAATTATAGTACGGTATATTATACTATATTATAATTAATATAATATACCGTAGTATATTTTTCATTAATGAGTGTAACGTTACTGAGATAGTTTATTTAACATTTGCTGGATTCCTCATTTTTCAATTATGTTATTTTTCAAATAAATTATCACTATTTTTCAAATAGTGATAATTTTGATTTTCTTACGAGAGATTAAATCTCATCTAAAACATAAATTCTTTAGGTTTATTATTTTTTATTTATTATCTGTACACTGTACATATTTTGAAAGGTACCAACATTTGATTTCTCCAATATTATCTCTGGAGTTCTTGTCTTCAAATAATTATATTGGTTCTGTAGTTGAAACAATATTTTTCTTTCAGGATGTTATCTTTCATAGTATCGTTACATTATTTAGAGATGGATCTCCGCAAAGGATCCATAAGATGTACGAAAATCCACAGAATATATGATTTTCAAATAGCTTGCAAAACTAGTTGAAATTTGCTTGATGCTGGTGACCAACAAAATTAGGCTTTTTCAAAGTTAATTCAAGTCTATTGAAAAATTAATGAATATTCTGACCACATATTATTCTTATTGATCTTATTCAGCTACAGTATAATTTATGTGATCTTCTATATTAAAATATGATCCATTGAATTGGAAGATTCGAATTACTGTAGCCTACTCTAATAGATGTAGTTATTTCAATAGACTTTTCAAAATTGATCTGAAACAGTAGTTTTAGAAATTTTTCAATCATTCTAATTTCGAAATCAGAGAATGACAACTTGATAGGTTTCGTTGACAGTTCACGACCTTCTGATTTGATCGCATTGTCTTGCGTCAGTCAAGAATGAATTTATTGCAAGCCTTGACCCTGGATTGTGCCAAGTTCATCTCACAGCGAATTCACAAATAATTAGCAGCGCGCGCAGACTCCTGCCGTTGCAACAAATCACAGCTCACACTTCGTGAATAGGTTCCAATTTCTCAACTTGAAAAGTCTTTCCACCCAATCTAATATCAGAAACCTATCAACATAGCTCTTCTATTTGTTTATTCCTAAAACAAAAACATGAAAACGCTGCATTCCATTACTCAAAACATTACAAATAGGCCTACAATAAATTAAAAATATATATACAGAAAAAGTGAATTATTTGACAATTGAACAAAATTGAACAGAATTTAAGCGAGCTCGAGCTTAGGGAAGAAGAATACAATAATTTGCATTGGATCGGATGTATATACATTGGATGGATTATACTCTTGTTTTTGAATCATACTTTCGTGCAAAAATTAACATTCCAAGTAAAAGTAATATATTTCAAAGAGTAATAAGTTATATTTATGTGAATTATAAGATTAAAATTAAAAAAAAGTAATTTGTAAGCTAGTAATGTAATACTGTATTTTTTTTTCTTGAAAAGGTTCATGTTCGCTCAAAAAAATACATGTTTCTATTCTGTATCAAGTGGAATTCGGATGGAATTATCAAAGTATTAATACGATTAATCCTATTCCCAAGGTTTTAGTAAAATAGAACTTAAAGAAAAGAGAAGCTTTAAATATTTGAGAATGCAATTTAAATACATCCACTATTATAAAAAAAATTGAATTCATCATGAATGGAATTTGGATTTTGTAAAAGAATACCTAAAACCTCGACATAACTTACCTAAAATA
Organism: Laodelphax striatellus; assembly: GCA_017141395.1. Taxonomy (NCBI): domain Eukaryota; kingdom Metazoa; phylum Arthropoda; class Insecta; order Hemiptera; family Delphacidae; genus Laodelphax; species Laodelphax striatellus. Next base: position 10,470,883 of record CM029534.1, read on the forward strand.
CCCAATTCTATAATAACCAGCCAATATGCCACATACTGTAACACACACGTGACTCGTACGCTACACGTGAAGGAGAAAAATAAATATTAGTTCTAGGCATTTAATAGCTTTCTCATTATTGATATTTACGATGAAATTGCGTTTGAAATATTATTTTGTTTGTGATGATAAAATAATGATAAAGAGTCGGTCGACAAATGGCTGGAGATATACAAACTATTATTATAGCCTACTATAGCTGACACAATGTCTGGTGAGATGTTGTGATGTATAAACATACAGTACCTAATTAAAAGACTAACTAACTTATTATCAAATGTCACAATTTTTATCCTAATTAGTAATATTCAAAAGTATATTAGTGTTTCTATTATTAAACTATAGCCATTCATCAGACACTGCAATATTCAAATAGTATATTGCACAAATCTAAAGTCTTTGTAGTAAATAGTAAAGCCTATTCTAGTAAATTATTAGCAAGTGTATTTTTATTGCTAAAATGACTGTAAGTTGTGGGATGGGAGATAATATTTAAGTTGTTATTGAGCTTTCGATCTTTCTATCAAAAATCTGTTGATCAGGTTTCGGCTATTTGAAAATTGATCATATTACACCTTATTCCACGGGCTCTTATACCTTATTCTGTTGTAAGTCTGGACAAATTTTGAATCATCTAAAAGATGCCTATCATATTAATTTGGTTGGTAGTAGTATATCCTATAGTAAGAAGGCAAACACGATTTTGGCTTAGTGCCAACCTCAGGTTCAACAACTCCTTATACTCTACAACTTCCAAATTTCAAATTAGACGATCTGTTTGAATAGGAATACTTACTGAAATTGGCAAAGATTACACTCTGTTACGGTGACTGCAATAGAACAGAATACGTTTAACAAGCATGGGTGATGACGATAATTCCACAGTTCACTCGCTAGTTCAATGAGAGTGAGGCGAATTCTTTGCAGACACATGCTTGATAATAATAATTACTATTATGACATTACAGTTAGCTACCGAAATTATTTTAAATATTTTAACCAAAATGGAGTTTATCCAAAAGCTATGGCAATAAAAAACTCATATTTAAAAAGTAAAAATGAATGAGAATAAAATATAAAATATGTGCATTTTTTATGTATAATTTCTGAGCCTTCTTCTATGCCTAAATAGAAGAAGAACTTAAATATAACATATAGACTTATTCCGTAATTATACAACTCTAGTTGTAGGCTATAACAGATATGGAAACTCCCACACTGGGTAGCCTTGGGAGTACCTAATTTCATGATATGTTGTGTTTTGTTTATTTAATTTATTTAAATTGTTTTGTATACCGTACAGTATTTGATTTATTCATTTTTTGTGTATGTAGTATATTATTTCATGAAATAAATTGATTGATTGATTGATAAAAGCATTTGTATGAAGTAAAAATAGATTATTTCACAACTCTGTATTTTTTTATTGACACACTGTGTTTTTTAATGGAGAGGATCCTTTGTCGGAAAATTCATTTATAGATTTGAACTATTCAGTCTGAAGAGTGAAAACAAAAAGTTTCCACTGCTTTTTTCAACCAGTCTCAGGTTTACATTTCTAAAGAAAAATGATATTGTAGAAAAATAATCTGAAAGTGTGTGTTTTTAGGAAAAATATTACTTATATAAATATTACTCCCATAATAAATACTGTAAGTGAGGCAGAACTACTATGATTTGGAACCAATTTTTTTGCCTGCACTTACCGCCACTGCAAAATATTATTGATTTTATTTATTATGAAACTTGATACCTTGATGTTTTTAAAGGAGCACAACAAAACTCACTTTCAGTAAATTCCAATTTTGCAACAAAACAAACAAACGTTTAGATATTTCTTGAACATTATTCTTATATGAATAATAATTTTAATTAAGGAGTAATTCTAATATCTAATTTATTAGCGGAAGTCATATTACCATAATTCAATACCATTCTATTTATAATTGAATATTTAAAATAATATTCATTTATAGATTGATATTATTTTTCCAGTATCCTACATTGAATAATTATAAGATATTTATATAATTCTTAATTAAAAGATACTGTTCTACTGTGGCAATTTACTGCAGATAAGTATTTCATATTGGTTGTTGTGGATCCATCCTTTTCTCACTTGATGAAATATATTACAGCAAAAACAAAAAAACCAAAATCAACTTTTGGCAAATAATATCTCCACTCACCTCCTCCACTGATGTAAAGGACATTGTTGATGTGTGTGCGCGTGCGTGTGCGTAAGGGAATCCAAACTTAGGAGAGCATCCAACAAGTTGCGATAGCGATGGCAGGCTAATTATACGAAATTCTACAAACAATTAAAAATTAATCACACGACCGAACTGCGAAACAAACTCTTTTACTAGAGACGAGCAACTTAATTTCTGTTCTTGTCTATAAGGCGTCGGCCTCTGCCAATGTCGAGATCTATTTTCTGAGAAGGAAGCCTTGTCACGACTGGGCATGGGGGAAAGGGGGGTTTGTAGAACGGAGGGTTGCGCTGACAAGGGGATGGAAATATTGCCAAAACGAAAAGATAACTCAACTTTGAAATAAAAACGATTTGACAGACGCATGTATGGAACAGGTAGTGTTGCTAAATATGTTCCATAGTATGAACTAAGTTTCAAGAAATGTATGCTACAGTATGCTACCAACTATAAATATTCTGAAGGTCACAGATATGACTAACAATTGAAACGAATATCGAGAAGTGTACAGTGACTTCACCGTGTAAGACATTGTTTGTTCAAATTCAATTCATGAGGCGATTCATAAATCAGCCATCACCTGTCAAGTGATCTACAGTAATTTATTCTGCTGATAAAGATGATGTGGTACGGAAGGCAATAGAAAGAAGAAAGATTGACAAATTGAGGAAAGCAATAATAAATGAATTGAATAAATGTGAGGAAATATTTTTTGCCTTAATGTTAGAGAATAAGTTTGAAATTGGCACTTATTATGTCTTAAATTTTGTAGCGAATTTCACCTTCAATTACCATGTTTATTGACCATTGAAACGTGTCAATTATTCTGAGAACATGATGATAGTATCAAACTGTCAAAATCAATAATAACATTAAATCAATACTATGAAGATTGATTTATTTAATTTTCTTTCTTCAATTTATAAAGTAGCAGTTAAAGTTTGAATAATGTTGTTGAACTCTATGTGTAATTTTATTATTTATAATTTTATATTATAATTTCATAATTTCTATGCGTACAAAAATTAATTCTTTATCCGCTCGCCTATTTCTTGTGAAAAACGATTATTCTAGATGAATTATCTTATAGAATTAGAAACTTGTATGATATGATGAGGTTGAGAGGTTCAAAATGAAACAAGCTGGTAATAATAATAAATTTTTATTTTAAAGGTTATGAAATAAAATAAGATACCATAAAACATTGTTTTTATTCATAAATAACCTCTTGTTTTCTCAATATACATCAATATCATTACAGCGTACAGTACTCGAATAGGCTGCCGTACTTATTTGGAAATGCATTCGAAAATAATTTATAACTCATTCTACCATTGAAAGTTTTCTTAACTTTGGAAAAATAATCACTACTCATACATTGAAGTACTGCAGTTATTTTACTAGCATTTTAATATAATATTCAACAATAACTACATCAATGAAGACGTATTTTTATTGAATTTTATGATGTAATATGATATGACTTTGAACGACTTGAGAGAGTCCTTCAATTTTTATGAATTTTTCTGTGTACATACATGAGTTTTTAGTTCAAATGAAATTTGAAAATCTTAATGAAATTTTTTTCAAAATTTTCTTAAGCGTTGATAACAGTGAACAGTAGTGTTATAATTGGGCTTATAAGCATGTCAGTATAAAACGTTCAATTTATCGAAACTAATCATTTCTACCACAGAGACTGTATATTATTATAAAATAGTCTCTGTAATTTCTACTAATTAGTTTACATTGATTTCAGCACCGGAAGTATTAACTAATTTTTCGATAAAAAGTGGAAGGAAATTTTGAGAAAAGTTGAAAACATAATGAAAAGGCTGATAAATGAACAATTTATTATAATGATTCCATAGTTATAATTGATACTCCTATGAAAAATTATTTGCTCAACTTGGCAAATTATTCTATTGAAAATAAACTAATAAAAAATACATTTCCATTTTAAAATACTGCAGTACAATTATGTATCAATTCAGTTATGAATTTTTCAATGTGAATAAATTCAAATCCTCTTGAATAAATAAATATTTACGTGATTTTTCCTAAGAACTCCGATTTGTTTTCCACTAGGCCTATCAATTGGGTACTTCTCATTTTCATCAGAAAATAAGATTTGTATAGTAGGCAGCGAGATTAATAAAGAATATATTTATAGGCCTAGAAATCGTGTAGCTTTTCTAAACAAGATTAAATTTACAGACAGAATAATAATGGTAATGCAAGATTCAGTAAATTAACTATTTAAATCTAGCTTAACTATACAATTGTTCATCAATTCTAAAAGGTAGAAGTGATATTCTACGATATAAAAATTTCTACAGGGCGGTTTTCGAAAATCATCAATAATCGATTATTATCAATAATGCCTTATTTATAACTCAACTGATTTCTAGCTCTTCAATATCGGTACTATATATTATTTTTTTATGTACCGTACATCATTTGAAATATTTTTGATTTTGAAGATTCTACTAAGTTTGAAATTATAAGGATGAGTGACAATAGATATTCTAGTGGGAATAAATGCGATAAAAGAGGCATGCATTTAAAAACTCCATGATTTTTGTTGGGTATATAAAATTCTGTTCTAGAACAATTTAATACTGAAGATATGAATGTTTGGGCGGCTCTTGTTGGGAATGATATTATTGGGAGGTATAGCGTAAGTCACCTCATTCTAATAATTTGCAATCAACAATCATTCAAATTCACACAGGTCATGTTACCTACTCTAAAATTTATATCAAGAATTAAAAAAACAAGAATGAGATTCAACAGATCTTAATCTGATTTAACAGATTTCAATAAAAATAAAAATTATTCTAATCGCTATTTACAATGTTATGAACATGATGAATTATGTATAATCTATCAAAATATTATAATAACATGAAAATATAATATCAAAATAATATATTCCAATTTCAATAGAATAAAATATAAAATAATCTTCCTAACAATATTTCACTTAGTAGGCTATTAGGTGTCAATATATCAGCAATTAGCCTAATAGACCAGGAATGAAAGTTGAATTTGAAACATTTCTACAATTTTGCTGTCAAAAAACTCTGACTTATAGATTATTGAATTCAATAAAATACATTCAATAATAAATATTATTATTGTGTGAAGTTAGTTGACGTACTCTTGACCTCTCAATCTCCTAGATTGAAGTCAAATTTCACCGATTACATTACTGATGGATTACATTACCCATTCCATGTTTGGACGTTTCATATGATGATCTATTCTTTCAACAACCAATCATGGTAACGTTAGATTTGTGAATTTATGAAAAATGTATGCCTAACATTCTTGAAAAAATGATATAGGCCTATCAATCTGATTCTACGAGGAACGCTGTATAAAACCTTAATTTCTGGCAGAGCTCATACGAAAATTCTAAAAAAGGAAACAATAAAATTAAATTTTGAATACTTTATCCCAAATAATATTAAAGAATAGCATCCAGTAACCAACCAGCAATCACCATTAAGTGTGATCTAATTATTCGATAGACTGCATTTCTCTCAACTTATTAATCTTACTTGACAATATTTTTCATATTCTCTACCGTAGTTTACATGTTACCCTAATTCCCTGTTACAAAAGATGTAGGATTTAGTGAAAAATAGTGAAAAATTTAGGATTTATTATTCTCCTCTGGAATAAAATACAAGTTGATAAATTAAATACAATATTAACTTGGTTTATTATTTGGGATATATTACTTCCTAATTTTGGAATTCAATGAAATGTAATATTAGCCAATTATATTCAATACACTATCAATTGCGTGTTGAAAAAATTCAATATTTTTAAACTTTCAAAAGCCTTTCGATTTTAGAAGTGTTTACAGCTAGGGATATAAATATAGAACACTTCCAACACTCATGATATGTTTGACACTGCAAACATAAAAAAATCTCCGTTGAGCTTTGAAAGAGAAAGAATAATGATAGTGTATTTTCTCAATGTGAAATATCTTATTTTATGAAAAAATCTTGTAATTGGATGTTGCGCATCAATTGGTGCATTCAGCCTTGTTAAAAAAATCATATTCTATTTATGATTGACGTACTGTTATTAAAATCATTTGATTGCTTGAATCAGTAACAATAAAATTATATCGTGGATCTATATGTACCTCAGTGCGAAAAATGAAACATCATCAGGAGAATTCACCAATAGTAGTCATACCTATATAGGTATTGATAATCATGTTTTATTCATGACTTCTACTATGGTTGAGATTCAAATGCATTTAAGACTTATTTTAGGATATTTTACAGTAATTTGAAAACAATTGGGTATTGTAAATAAAATATAATGGCATCTTTCATTCCAATAAAAACTGATTTGAATTTCACTGACCTCTTGAAAAGTTCAACTTCATCATGCAACCCTAAATTGTTCAGCTTCGAGATTTCGAATTATCATTAGTGATATGGGAGAGGTAATTTCAAGAGCATGGAAGATCTATACAAATGAATCTGGACTTGGACGATGGATTGATTCGTTGATTCAGGTTTGATTTTGAATTGATTCTTGGTAGATTTTAGAACTCAGCGACAAAGTCAGTTCAGAGTTGGTCTACACACTTGTACACAGTGCGGTAATATGTCTTGTAGACAGTCTGGTACTCGGGAAGGGTTCTTATACAAGTCTTCCATGTCCATGTCTCGCATTTCGCTTGCAGGTGTTTCTTCACCAGACGTCTGTAGCCGCGTGTATAGGGCTCCTGTACTGGTCTGTAGTCGCATTTTCTGGAAACAAAAATTCATCAACAAAATCTTAGAACCACTGGAAATCACTCATCAAGTGAAATAATCAATTAACAATTATTAAACAAATGAAAGCACTTACAAGTATTATGGTGAATGTATTTCATGCATAGGCTATTTATATAACTCAAATTGTGTAGGAAGTGATGTGGATTCCAAATTTCAATTGTTTAATACAATCAAACAATACCAATATATACCGTAATCACCATTTTCCAATAGGCTAGTTGGAGTGGAATTGAAGTTGTCAAATTCCACTTTTTACCAATACTATAGTTGAGTGGAGTTACACAACTTTTGATTCATTTCAACTATGAGAATTCTCAGTGAACTAGTGTATGTAAAATTACACTAAACTATTATTAATTTGATGGTATAGGTAGAAAGAGGAGCTTGAAAATTCTGATTTACTTTGACTGTGGACAGACTTCAAACTACGGTTCTGCATATTGTTATGGTGTTTTGAAACGCGTTTTTTATATCAGTTGTGTATAATAATTAATGAACTTTAAAAATGCTTCCTTGTGTTAACATAGGTGTAGGCATAGATTATCTCTGGTAAGTTATAGATTAGAATATAATATGTAGCCAGTATCAATAATAAATGTTGCCCGCTATAGTTAACAGTAAATTTAATGTGTTAATTTTTAATTGAACGAATGAATATCCTGATCAAATGATTGAACACAACCTACTTCCATGATGATGATGGTTTCAGAATTAAGTATGCAATCGACAATTGAGTTAACCCACAATAAATTACAAATCTCTTGAATTCAACAATTTTTTCAACAATTTTGTTTTCAAATGTGTGATGTGATACTGACTTGGTCTGACAGCGTGTGCCGGACGTATGCGGTCCGCAGTGACAGATGTTGCCAGCGGCACAGGTGGCTCCGTTCTCGCAGGGCGGGTCGCAGACGGGCTGTGCACACCGCCGCCCCGTCGAATTATTTTGACACTCGCACAGATCAGGGCCTACGCACAGACCGCCGTTCAAACAGCCTCCGCGACACGTGACTGCAACATACGTGATTGATAACATTATCAAGATAATTCATAAGTGAATGGATGAAATGTATATTGTATAAGTTTTATATTGTATAAGTTTTATATTGTATAGGTTGTATATTGTATAAGTTGAATCCGACTCCTACTCACGAAGAAAAATTGGCACTTTTTTAGAAGTATTTTGTTCACTTCTTTTATTGATTATCTCCGATTTTCATTGAATTAATTGTCATTTTCTTCCATTACTATAATACGGTAATTATCATTTTTCTTATATTAATATGCACAATATGTGATTTTGCGTTTCTCTTTCTATTTTCCTTATAGCACAGACAACACTGTATAGTTAGTCTATGCTTATAGCTGTTATTGTATACTATGTAAACTTTATTATTCATGGGTGATTTTTTTTATCGTATGGCTTTTTATCGGTGGGGAGACCCTTACGGGTAGGTTCCACCTCGCCTAATTGCACAATTTTTTTTTGTGTCGGTCACCCATCCGAGAGCGGTCTTGAATGTGTGTTACTTAACCACATGATTACTTAGCAACCGCTCTCACCGAGTGACTGAATGAATGAATGAATGGTGATTGAATGTGCATAATTTTTGTATGAACAACAATAATTTCAATTTTCAAATGTCCTAGTTGCTAGGTTCTATTGGCAAAGTTCTATTGAGATTAATCTCAAATTAGCTAGCAATGCTAATTCTTATGAGTAATCTGAGATTAAAAAGGATGAACTAAATACAGACATAGGCTATTGTTCTTTAAAATTAAATTAACATCCAAAATTGCTCATAAACTGAAGAGAAATTTGGGTTTGAAAAGGAAGGTTTGATATTGGTGCTGCAGAAATAATATCGTTATTAATAATACATGCATTACCGTACATTTATTACTTCGTGAATCAATCACGTCTAGTGGAATGGAATCAAGTTGCTTTGTTTTGGAATAATAGCATCAAGCTTTTCATTAAACACAGTGACTGATGTGAATGTAGTACCAATGAATATTGAAGCGTTGAGCTATCAAAGGAAATTTCAGTCTTCTCTAGTCTCCAGCAACACTTAGCTCAGTTTATCAACATATATGATTAATAGAGAGAAGTTGAAGAGTACTGTACTACTTCTCCTTGCCTTAGAAACATAGCAGCTCGAAATTGTTCAACTTCAAAGGCTTGCGCTCTTAGAGCTGTGTACAGTGTAATTATAAATAAATCAATTATGGAGCACTCAGTTTACATAAGCAGGCACAAAGTATTGTCACTTTCATGGCAAATGAACATTACTGTGTTGAAATTTAGCTCGTTTCAAGTCTTGTTTGCTCCTCAAATAACAAGGTGTTCTTTCAAGAAATCTAATAAGTAGACTCTTACCTGGAATCATTATGACTCATAACTTTAAACAAGGAATAACTATAAAAAGAAATTCAATGAGAAATAAGTATTGGTTAATCTCTTTATCCACATAATTATATTCTGACAAACAAAATTAGGGAACTTACAGAATCCAATGGTCCAATTTCAAGGAGTTATTCTATTACTAATCGATGTAATAAGTCTTATGTATCTGAGGAGCAGCCTAAATATAGTCGATACATAAATTGATTGTTTTTGTTACAATAATATTAGGGAGAGGGAGTAGTAACCGTGAACAAGAAACCAGATAAAATAATTCTGCTATCGGAAGGAATTATTAGATTGAGATAATATTGTTAGTGTAAGTGTAGATAGTATATTGTATCATTGTATATTGTATATTGTAAATCAACAAGTAATTTGAATTGTATTTATCAATTAGAATACTTATCATGCTATGGTTTCTCTTGATTAGAAAGATTTGGAAATATAGAGACTTAATTAATTGTAAGAAATAGGTACCGGTATACAGAATTATTGTCGCCTCCCCACAGAGTAAGGTGAGTAAAAATGTTATTGTAACACACTCACAGTTCTGGCAATAGTTTCCAAATGTTGACGCTGGGCAGAGACACTGCTGGGGAGCCACGCATTGTCCTCCATTCTCACATGGTGGGTCACAAATTGCTGCAAAATACAAGAAATCCCATCAAATTGAAAATAATGATTATTTAAATCAAACAGAATTTATTTTCATACTCATTATCATTATTCTATTCCATTACTCTCAAAATTTAAGAAAGAATATTGTTGAATTTATCACATAAATAATAATTAACTTAGTTGTGTTTTTAATTATTTTTCAAATTTCCCAAGATTATATTATAGTCTGACAATTTTTATCATGAACTCATTTATAATAAAAAATACAATATAATATTAAACATTAAAAAATTCTAATACATTTTAGTCTATTAAAAATACAATCACACATTATAATGAAAACAATAAAATACTGTATAGAACTTTCTATCATTAAACAAATAAATCATAAAAATATGGAATATTGTATTATATTTCAACTATTATTTTGATTGTTTCTATTTTATTTTTGTGTACTCTAAGGGCCGGTTCATGAGCTCGGGACTTTGTCAAGGCTAACGTTTGTCAATGCTACGGTGGCCACCCGTTTTAAATGGGCTAAGTCCCGAGCTCATGAACCGGCCTTCAAACTTTAATATTATTATGATTGTTTTTGTGGACTCTTAAACTTCAGTGTCACTATGGATTCTATAATAAATTCACCTAATTATTTTCAAGTGATTAAGTAAAATCACAGACACCAATGTTTGGGAAGATAAACCTGTCTGAAGACTGCAGTTGGTCAATATGTGAGTCGGAGGTAACTTTCTACCAGCCACACGGTCATTACTAACAGAAGGCAGACCATGATTTTCGCAGGTAGCCTGCCCCATGCATCCGATGCCAGGATTCGCTATTCAAGAAGGGGCATGCGGAATTAATTAGAGCTGGATTCATCTAGTTTGAGTCGGGCAGCATTGATCTCCTCCTGTTCGTCACGTGCTAAATTAAGTACCGCACCGTACCGCACCGCAGAGACGAACAGCATTGTGACGTCACTATATGCCACAATAACGTGGATTTGCATCAAGGTGAAACTGGACGGCTAACTTTGCAAGATTAATTTTGCGTGTAATACCGTGGATTGTAGTGGCTAGCCTAGTCATCAGACCTCATTCAATTTGAATCTTGTTGCGCTACAAACCAGTATGCTGTTGGTAATAAATTTCTGATTCCATTCATAGTACAGCACGCTGCAGTTCACTGTTAATCCCGGGTTTATAGATTGGTTTATAGATCCCTTTACAGTATGCACTTTGTTAACTACTGCAGCATCCACCAACATTATTAACATAAACGTCATAAAGGCTTTGCACAAACTTTGTGAGCGGTACTAGCAATCTATTCTTGGTTATTGGGTAGTAGTCCGGATAATAACTCACAGACTAATGTTGATTGCTTATTAACCCTCAGTAACAGAAAGCTGTCAATTGAAAAAACTGCTAATTGTAAAGTAATTTATAAGTAAATAAAGTTGATGATTTTTATTCACAGATACTCAAGGATTCAAGCTGTTCTGAAAGGATCTATATTGGTGCATGAAATTGAAAAAATAAACCATGAATATTATTTAAGACTATTATTAAACCATTATCAAGACTATGATTCTCAAGAATACACAGAAAATAAGAGTTATTTAATAATAGTTGTTTTCTTATAAATGGTTAGAAGAATTTCTTGAACATTAAATTAAATTGAGATACAAATGTGATGGGAAAGTTAATGAAATCTTCTGATTTGATTTGATTTGGTCAAGTGCATGTAAATATAATGTAGCCTATTCATATAATTGATAAATATTCTCAGCTTTGTAATATTTTTCTATTTAGTAATAGAGTTTTACTTATTATTATCATCTTGTATTCTTGAAATGAATTATATTTGTTAAGGCTGTGCATCACAATGTTTGGGAACATTTTTCAGGTGATTTGGATACTATCAAGCTATCAAAATGAAATAAATTTTATTGGAATTTAATTTGTTCATTAGTTTGTGAGATATGGGCACCCAAAATTGAAACTTGTGGGACAGATCATCTCATAATTGTTGCAAATAAAATCATGGAATTTTGAGCATACATGCATAGAGGTATTGTCTATCAAACAAAAAATTAAATTTCTCAAAATATCAAATTTGAAAAAATTATTTTTGAAATAATTTTTCGAAAAATAACTCGATTTTCAATTCAAATGGAGAATCTGTTCTTTTCTCAAATATTTCAATACTCAAAATAGTGAACAATTTTTATCAGAGGAAAAACAATCATGAATAAATCAATGATAAAACCAGAATGGGAAGTAGGCTACTAATCGAAAAATATATCAGATCACTGATTAATGATAATAAAATTGTAATATCAGAGTTGAATGTTATTATCATGGTGTAAAGTAATGGAATAATTTTCGCAGTGAATGAAACATCCAGAAATTTTTGAAAAAAGTTAAAATGTTGACCGCAGTGAAAACTCATGACAACCAAATAGGTAATAAAGTTACGGTATGTCGTTACCTTACAACTATAATACTAGAGCTGTGATTGTTTTATTACAGAGTTGCGTTGAATTACATAGAGTCTTACATACATTTACTTAAATACAAATTACATAGACCCTTAACTAGAGTTGTATAAGGATTGTCAAGAATAGAATTACTGAAAATATTGATTACTGAAAAATTGAATTATTGAAAATATTGATTAATTAATAAGTAATATTGGAAGAATGTAATTAAGATAGAATTGTCTATGTCTGTGGCGTTATTTGGTTACTGACGTGTCTGACAGTGTGTGCCCTGGTAGAGTGCAGTACAGGAACAGGTGTGCAGTGCCACACAGGATCCGCCGTTGAGACAGCGCGGATGACAGGAGAAGTGCTCGCAGTGCCACCCTCCCGCCCCCACCGGGCATCGGCACGGCCGCCGTTTGCCGCCTCCCGCACCCGCACCCGCGCACACGCCTCCGTTCAGGCATTCGCCGCACCGACCTGCAAACGAAATCACCACCACAATACACAATATTATCACAAACATAGAGAATAGAAGAAGGCATTCAATGAGTAAAAGAGTTAACTACCAGTACCTATTCTTCTGTTTCACTTTCCATGACAAACTGCTAGTACAGTATAAATATTGTATATAAATATAGTACATAAACTAGTATATAAACTGCTATAGTTGATAATTTACTTTAAGTTAATAAAAGACAATTATCACAAACATATAGAATAGAAGAAGGCATTCAATGAGTAATGAGTTAACTACCTATTCTTCTATTTCACTTTCCATGACAAACTCCTAGTACAGTATGTAGTATATAAATATGGTGCATAAACTAGTATATAAACTGCTATAGTTAATAATTTACTTTAAGTTAATAAAAGACAATTATCACAAACATATAGAATAGAAGAAGGCATTCAATGAGTAAAGAGTTAACTACCAGTACCTATTCTTCTATTTCACTTTCCATGACAAACTGCTAGTATATAGTATATAAATATCGTACATAAACTAGTATATAAACTGCTATAGTTAATAATTTACTTCAAATACAATTCTAAACAACAAAACAGGCATTATGCATATTGCAGTCATTATCAACAGCCTAGAGTTAACTACCAGTACCTATTCTTCTATTTGACTTTCCATGAAAAACTTCTAGTACAGTATATAGTATATAAATATTGTACATAAACTAGTATATAAACTGCTATAGTTAATAATTTACTTCAAATACAATTCTAAACAACAAAACAGGCATTATGCATATTGCAGTCATTATCAACAGCCTATTATGACTGCTATGTAGTTTAAAATTGTATTTAAAGTTGATTACTATTACCATAGACTTAAATTAAATACATTTATACTAAAAATATCGATTAATTAATAATCGATATACAGATAATATAGAGTTTGAATACAGAGTTAGTCTATGCTATTACATTCCAATGTAATTTGAAACTGAAATATTTCAATGTCACAACTATTTCAACTATGTTGTGACATTGATAAATGATACATCATAAATAGGCTAATTTTAAAATATAACATTTTATTATATATTATTTCATCACATAAAACATTTCAATGTTACAGCTACTTTTTGTTGTGACATTGATAAATGGAAACATATCATAAATAGGCTAACTATCAAATGTTTCATGTAAGAGAGGAAGAATAATATAATTTCAATTATGAAATTATTTTATTATCAACTTATTTGTAGAGAAAGGATAGGTGCTGGTAATTCAGAAAATTCTTAATTCAAGTCAAGTTTGTACTGTTAGCCCTCTAAAAAAACCGTTCAGTTTAAGCTGAAAGGTTATACTGAACACAACCATAATATTAAATTGAAAAAAGTATTTTTCTAATTTATTACATGTTCCGTATAATTGCAACAGGATTTCCATTGAATCTTTCAAAGAAAATTTTGTTATACCGTTAATTTGTTAATTAAAAATGCCACCATTGATTTTGTCAACATAACTCATCAGTATGTGAGAAATGATCACCCTGTAACCGTGTCTATATCCTAGAAAAAAAATATTCTGTAAACTGTAAACCATACTCATCAGGTTAATTACTCAATCAAAAAATACTTTTTTTTAAATGCTGATGTCTGTTTTCTAAGTGAAAACAAACTTTCACCATGTTCCCTATCAAGGGATAATTATTGGTTATGTTGGTGAAGTGGAACAACCCTACTCGGGTCTCACCACTATTAAAAGCCATACGCTAAGTAAATGAATAATCAGATTAATACAATTTTACAGACAATTAGTCAACAAATTAGTAGTTGTTTGGAGCACTTGTCAGTTTGTCAGAACTCTCAACAGTTGAGTGAGGATGGGTGGGAAACTCGAGTTTACGAGTTCACAGCTCCTTGTAGTGCAACTACGCTATTGTCAGGCATTGCAAGCAATGAATAAATCAACAGCAACAGCATAGTTAACATTTAACAAGGCAATAGCGACTGGCGATCATGTATCCTCTCATTGGTCATTATAGAGCGTCTAAGCGACTGAAACATCGCCTCAATGCAAGACATTCTGTACATTATGCTGTACTGTATCAAGTGGACATTGTTGCATGGCTATTGTTGGCTTGGAATATAGGAGGGGATCGTTTGGGAACCAAGGATGTTCACATGTCCCAAGAGTACAGGAGATCGCTTTAGGACGAAATCCTAAACCCTAATTGACATTTAGGGACTAGCTTCGATTTGCTGAACTAGCCTCATGCCTCAAATAGTTCTACATACTCTCCAAAATCTCTTCTGTACTCTATCAAGAATATTGAGGAGCTGAATATAACTTATGTTGCAAAATTTCAAAATTCATGATATATTTTTTCAAACTTTTCAGTCGTCGTCTCTTATCATCACCTCTCTCATTTCCCACGCACAAGCCTAGAGCTCATGTGGGCATTACCCTCAGAAAAAAAGATTAATTAATGTCTTTAAAGAAACACAATTTCAATGTTTATATAAAAAATTAATTGAATAATTATCAACATGCTTGAGGTTTTTCTGGAGGAAAACTCCTCTCCGGTGTATCGCTTTGCCAAAAAATCCTATGTTACCAATGATCAATGATTTGAAAAGTATGATGAACTGATAAACCCAAAAGTCAATCGAATTACTTGGTGTATGTTTGATAACTACATACTTGTAATTATTATGATGTGACACATTCTCACACAAATGAAAACATTTGAACGTCTATTCCACTTATAGGAATGTGCTTTATCATGAATAGTATCTATCTTGGATTATCATTTTAATCTATTTGTTCATTTCATATATCTTCCCTTATTTTTCATTTTAAGAGTCCTACAATTGAAATTGTCATTATTATATCATTCTATTTCTTGTGAGATTTGAATATTGGGAATTTTAACTAAATTCATAATTAGTTGTGTACTTTTGTTATATGGATAACTTACCCATTGAAAAATCAAATTCCTGATATTACAAACTTAACAAAAATGTGGAAAATTATCAAATTATTTTACAATAATTTTTGTTGCTTGAGGTTATTGATTGTTATTATTGTTCCATCTTGAATCTGATACTTATGAATCATAATGATTATCACGAAAGACTATATAGTTTTCTTATAATATCATAAACTGATTATAAACCATACGCCATATATATATTAACTCAAGAAATTGGGTGCAGAAGATTTTTCAGGCTGATTTCTTCTCGCATCGTAGGTTTGACTCGTTTATTTACTTAAGTACAGTAGGTCTACCTAGTTCAATAATCAGCTTAAATATTTTATAATCCACAATTCAATACTTTATATTCCACAATCATTGTTCTCAACTAGGCTTCTACAACTGAGGTTTTTAATATTGTATAGTCGACAAGGGCAGAACACAAGATAATGGACAACAAGGGACAAGGATTATTTTATTAGTTTTGTGATTACTTGAGTTGAGTTGAATAAATGAGTTTGAAACCGAACAAGACTTCTATTATAATAATTTATTTGTATTCAAACTGACAAAAAGTTTAATTTGCAAGTTTCAAATGAAAAGAAGTAGGAATAATACAATAACATGGAAACGAGGTACAAAGAAGTAGTTTTCAACGGGAATAAAAATAAAAGCCACTGACTGATGGCGTTTAGTGGCAGAGAAAATAACAGTTATGAGTATTGTGACAACGGGAAAAGTTCCATTCTTGTCGTGCTCAGAAAGTTTATTATAAGAGGATTATTATTTGGAGAGAGGTGATTTAGAGCAAACCATGCTGGTGACTGAGAAAGCGAAAATGTGCAGCAGTGGAAGAAGGAATGCAAGTAAAAAGAAATTATGGCATCGATTTTATTACTCTGCCCGTAACTAGTTCACAGCTGGTGCTTTCCAGCTCTCGATTATAAATTGAAAAGTTTTTTCTCCACTGTACGAAGTGGGAAGAAAGTGGAAGAATAAAAAGAATGTCAGTGGTAAAAGTTTATGACCAGGATGGAAAAAGAACAGCGAACAAGGGAATATCATGTGACTGGAGCAGAGGGTGTGTATACATACTTTTTCACTAGCGAGTCCCGTGGAGGTTTCTGTAAGTACTGTTGGAGAAATACGCCAGCTCGGCAAATGTACCATGAATTTTTCTTTTATTCAACTGTCACACTTAATTCGGGAAATTTTATTTTATTCTCGCCTAGAAAATCGTTCAATTCCTCATCTCACACACTTTTCGCTTACTCACACACATGCACACGATCAGAGAATAGTAGTAAAGAAGATGTTTATCACCATGAATTATCCACTGGTAATTTAATGGTAGGGATTATTCATTGGTAAGGAAACGGTTGGATTCGTGGTCGACCCGGTATCTAAACACAAGATTAGAGACGTACACCTGTTACTCCTATTGTAAGGGTGACCACTTTCAGTTTATGGCCTTTTCCGCTGAATTTTATTATCATTCATGAGAATCAAAATCAATTCGTGATGGTACTGAGAAAGCTGTAGGTTCACTCATATAATCATCATCAACCTTTCCATCACCCACGCACAAGTCAAGAACTTATGTTGGCATGGAAATGGAAAAATGAAATGAAAATATTATTTATCAGGCAGAATTAGGACTAGAAAGTCATTTCTACCACTCAAGCTAATTGTGGGCCTCACCAGAGCAAAAAAATTCATTATCTCTATCAAATTACTTTTATTTCAGAGGCAATTACTGATCTTTTGCGGAGAAACTCTCCTCGACCCTTGCAAGTCTTATAAACCTTCTAAACTTCCCGTAATCAAATAAAGGTTAAATTTGGAGGATACGAGAACTATAAAATAAATTTCTGTTTGATAGTGCTAGCGTTATGGTCTGCGCCTAGGAGATGATCAGCTACCAGTTGTTTGCATCTTATGTGCTGGCACGCTCGCATGGTGATGTACAGTACTTGCTTTTTGAGCTCGTAAATCCGTGAGCTTTGCCTCGAAGACACACGAGCTTTGCCTTGTGCTTTACGGCAGTGCGCTTCGCATCGCATCGCATCTGTACGTGACTGGCGTCAGAGGCGACTACAAAATTCCATCAGCATGGCTATTTACCGATGCGGCTATGAATTCTCCTCCACTTAACGTGAAACATGGCGCTAAAAGAGTCATCAAGTTGAAGAATCACTTCGATTTCGAATTCAATGTTTACCCGGAGGAGAAGATCTCCTTGAGAGTGTATATTCAAGAGCTTCAAGTGATCCATCCAAATTATCTGCATCTGCAATAATGATTATTCAAAGAGGATTACAACATTTTTGCGAAGCTAGCAAAGAACAATAATTTTTGCGTGATGTGTGATTTTATGGATAATGATAGACAGAATTCACTTTGTGAGGAATAATCGTTAAGGAAAGGTGATAATAAACCAAGAGATCTATTCATTTAATTTTTGGAGAAGATTGGAAAGTAATTTTTAAAACGTTTCAATGAAAATGAAAAGTTTTGAATTGAACGTACCACAAATGTGTTCAATAATATATCCATAGTTGTATATTTATTGTATATCCATAGTGTGATACAAGTTACTCTCTGTATTATAATATTCATTGAAATGGAAAAGCATCATAGGAGAATACAGAGTGAGAAAAACTGGATTCACTAGACCTTCACTTGGTGAAATGAATAGAAAATATCCTTTATTAGGCGGAGTTAAGACTAGAGAGTCCTCTCTACCACTCATCTTAAATCCTTTAGGATTAGCAGTGTCTTCTGAGAAGAGCTAGTATAAGTAGTAGAGGAGCCTCTTCTCTTAAATAATTGATAATTATTCTAATATCAGCTTCATTACGAATGCTAAAGGCTTTTCAGAATTCAACGTTCCAAAAGTTTCACTCTAACCATTGAGAATAATGGTTATTATTAATTCAGTGTTGGGTTACTCAAGTCTTAGTATCAGTTGAAAGTCGTCTGGAGTGTGCAAATTGAAACTGTAATAGTAGCCAGCAACAGCATTGCTAATCGCAAGACGGGATGATTCGAGTGTCTGTCGTGTCGTGTCGTGTCGTGTCGTTGCAGTGCCGCCGCCGTCGTAATGCGGATTACACGGAGAGTGGAAAGTTTGTTTTCTTATTCGCATTGCGAAAACTGGCATTCAAGTCCAACTTGAGTCGACTTGAAATACGAAGCTGGGTCGGACTAAGCCTTTGCCGTGTTCCAAACCGACGACACATAATCCTCACAAGATCTGGTTGGACTCCTAATGCAGTCCGCTCCTCCTTATCTTTCCTAATAGGATTAGGCTGCAATATTAGATTTTGCAATTTTCTCTGTTTACAAATTCAGGTCCCACTTATTATTTGCCAGATCAGCATTTCTGCTTTTGCAGGAAACATCTCAACGCAGCGGGATCGTTATAAATCACGTGTTCAATGCCGAGGCAGCTCCGCTACTTCCTGCCCGTGATAGAACTAATTTGCCATGTCTTGAATGCATATTCATAATGTTCTCTATTTAATTCTGGAATGAGTTCAGAATTGAGCATTTCATTCATAGAATTGTAGACTTGGCCTACTTTTCATCTTCTTTAGAAAATCATCAAACAGTGTGTCTTTAGACCAGAATGTGTAAAATCTAGTTATATTGAATGATGAATATAATTCATTTAACCACAGATAAGGTAGTAATCTACTACCTTAGATTACTACCTTATCTGTGATTTAACTATCTACTAAATAGTATATAAACTGAATGTTAATATTAATAAATGATAGCTACATTTTAAATTGAATGTAGATGTTGAGTTATTGTACGGTAGTGGAGAGTACATGATTTATGGTACAATAGGGCTGTAGAAAATATGACCAGTATAATAAACACTTTAAAACTTGTTTTATATAGTAGAACATTTATCTTAATCCATTGTAATGTTTTGATTGTAATGATTGAATGAATGAATGTTTTTGTAATGATTTGCCTATCCATTGTGTTTCACATTGTAGAAAATTTATCCTTAAATTGATACAATCACGAAAATCATCAAGATTTGGGAGAGAATAAACATACTAGACTTTTATTTTTAGATAAAAAACCATATCATTTCTCTCACGAATTTCAGTCAATAATGCAGTCTAAAATAGGGTTATGAGCAGTTCTGCTATTTAGTAATTGGGTTGAGCAATAGAAAGAACATGGAACTGTAGCAGGAATTTTTAAATATTCTTGGTATCTATTGCCATTGGTGTAAGTATGTAAGATCAGTTTGTAAATGAAGTTTTAAACGTTTCTGAATACAGTGTACACAATAATTACTCGGTATAAGTTCAATGGATTAATTACAGTGGCTGGCTAAGGACGATATTGCAAATGATGTTCTTTGAAGAGTCAGTATTTGAGCAGAGTTTCGGTTTTGTATATCATAACGGTTCAGTTATTCCGAGTAATCTGGTGACATGAGTGTTTTGCTTGGACTTTTTTGTAGACCTGAATGTTGGAATGAAGTGAGTTCATACCAGGTTTCCATTAGAAGAGGTCATTCATGCTAACACACATGTTTGCAGATGGTACTGCACAAACACAAGATGACTGAATGCAAATCAACCAACAAAAACAAACAGTGGACGAACAAGTTCCAGTTCAATAATTAAAACAGGCGTAGTTCAGTAGAAAGTTGGTTCTCAGATTTTTTTCGAGAGAGTTTGCTCAGCAATTGCTGGGTGAATATTCAAACAGGGGGCTATGTGATGCTTGACGAACACCCAACCCCGTATCTATTTGCCAGTTTCAAGCGAAACAAAGAGCGGCTGTTGTAGTCAAGATAGGAACAAGGGCAGATTTGTAAATGACATCTGGTTGGCTGAAAGATGAGGAAAGCTTGTGGGGGGGGGGGGGCTTGTAGTCGTAGTTGGCGAAAGTTTCCGGTACCAAAGGGCGAATGCTGCTGTTTATTCTCTGCTACTGTCTATGTCATCAAAACAAAACGTTTATGAAAAGTTGCTTGCATTTTTCCCATCTCTCTTCCTCAGCTTCTGGCAATGATTATTCTGCTTTATGAATTCTAATTGATGATCAACTGCATTTGAATGCTTTAATTTTATTCGAGCGTTATTCTACTAATTCAAATGAAGTCTCTTGCAAACAGTTCCTTCGACTTTTTATGTCATTTGTGATCAAGTGCTCATTATTATTGCTGTCATACAATTATTATTGTGATTAAGTAACATTAGTAAATTTGGGTGTATGAGGGATCGTAAAGTTTTCAAGTATGCAAAGCATAAAGTTTTCAAACCGTCTCCTAACTTACTGCTGTTTCCGACCATCAAGGTTTCCGATCATAGGCACAAGATACTGTTGATATAAGTTCAAGTTCAGTTGATATAAGTTCAAATTCAAGTTGATACAAGTTTATAAGTTCGAGTCCAGCTGGTATCCACAGCAAGTAGACGGGTGGAGTTTCATCTATTTCATTTTCAACCTAATTTATTATTGCCTAACAATTTTCCTCTGTGAGCGTAAGTGATGTTACTCGTTATGAAAATTATTATAATTATCTAAGATACTCTTATCATATTTATCATGTACCTTAATTGAGTAGCTTATCATAATAATCTACTGCATTGCTTAGACATTCCCGATTGCTATGTAAATCATGCTTTAAAGGAATAAAAACATTCTAATTTTCATTTTTATATTTATTATTGAGTGTTATACGCATTACAGATAACAATCAAAGAGATTGAAAGAGATTTCAAGTTGATGTTGTGACTAGATCAAACATAAAACTTAATGATATGAAACATATTATTTATTCATTATGAGTTCAATAGATTCATAAATCCTGATTGATAAAGCTTGATAAATCCTGATTCATCAAGATTGATAAAATGAAGACCGTGAAGAACTATTGTTCCTCATCATCCCTCAACTATTCACGTGAAGGCTTATTAATTATTGTAAGAGTTGAATTCCTCGTAGGACAATAATTACACAACATGTTGGGATTACCGAAATGGATTAAATCCTCTTCGCAGTACAATAAATTATTCAATGGTGGTAACCAGAGTGCAATAATCACTAAAGTCGAATATTCAATTTGTTCGGGTTGAAAATCATGGAATTGGTTCCAAAATTTAGTCAATGCAAATGGAACTGACCAAATGCTGCATCAAAATTCCACGTATCCGTCCGTGTAAAACAATAATCGTGTGATGAAACCAATAACAATGCAACTATTATTATAATGGCTGGCTATAATGTTGGTACACGGAAAGCAAATTAGAATAGCGAAAGGTGGATTAAGCACTGGATAGTTAATTGAACATTTTAGCAAACCTCATCCGCGATTCATCGATCGACGCTCTTTGTAGCCTATATTCAATGCAATTCTACTCATTCGCCTTCAGCTCTGAATCGATTGCTGAATGACTAGACATCACTAACACCACAAAATTAATGTTCTCACACTGGATCTGAGTGCTCCATCACATTTCATGAATTCAATGTGTGGTCATGCGCGGGCACTGTAAATTCATGTTTTGGTAACTTGGTTGTTACATTTACATATTGAACATTATAATTGATGATAGTACTACTTATAACCTTGTATACGTTCGATGTATTTGCTTATTAAATAATACATTGCATATTACATACGATATTTGAAGCTTGTATATACAACGTATAGGTTGTATTAATTTGAGTTTTATAGTTTTCCTTGATCCATGGTCAAGATTACAAACTGGAAGTAGTTTTCTTGGCGAACAGCGAATATTTTCATGCAACTTATAGATAAAATAATATTTTTCAAATGAACCGATATAAAAGTGATGTGCTTTTTCATACTCGAAGTCCAGTGAATGTTATAAGATAAAATTGTATTATTATATTGTACAATAAGGTAATATTAAGGTAGAATTTTTGTGAGTATTCCATCAGCATGGATTTTTTATGAGTAGACCTATTATGTTTCTTCTGGGCAGAATCCATGTTACTATATATGTATCACTGAGTAATGTTTGAAAAATACAATGAGTGGAATAGCAAAAGATAAAGGAGACATTGCCTCTTGCTTGATAAATGAACAATTCACTAACACGGATATGGGGTGATCACTCTCTTTATCGAAGAAGAGTTGTTACGTGTTTGGAGAAAAATAGACCATTTCTTGTCTACAACGAAAGTTAATTTATGAGAATTTTCTAAACAATTAACTTTTTGTTCCAAATGAACGATCGAAAACAACAAAACCAAAAATAAAATTGTATTGGAAAACAAACTCATGGTTTCTCTGGATGTCATTCATATTCATTTATCAATACATTTTGGAATCCAGAGTTTATTTGATTGATTAGATTGTTGATAAGAATTATTGGTTCCTTGATTTTTATTTACTGTATCCTTCCTACACTCGGACTAATCGTCCAGGCATGGAGCTATTCATTTACACTTATTATTTGTTTTTATTTTAATATTACATTTTTCTATTTCAAACCTGTTTCATGTTTATTATTTATAATGTAATGTAAATAGTTTTGAATTGAATTGTGTATACTTATTTTATTGGTGATAAAAATTTGTATGAAAAATTGTAAATGATTCAAGCGTGGGGCAAATGGAAATTCCTCTTCTATAAAAATTACCTGGTGAGGTAAGCATATTAACCCAATTCTGAACAATCAATGAAAATGCTCCAATACTCAATTGAAAAAAATCAGACAAGCAGATGTGTCCTGTTATTGGTTTTAACATCGAACGTTACCAATCTAACATTACAATGAAAGGTGATGAAAACACAGGCTCTCTTCATTATTACATTTCGGATTCCATTGTCGGAATGGATACTGCCAATCAACTTTGAGGTATCCAATACGCAGAGAATTTTAATTGAATTTTTTGTTTGTTCAACGAGTGCCCTACGTCTACATGATTTATCTGATTGAAAATACGGTTTTTTTAACAACTTGAACTTCACCGTTTGACACATATGTATATTTTTTGGATGTCATTATCAACAAATTTCGAATCCATATCTTGATTGTCTAATCGGTGTTAATTCAGATACACTGAACGCAACACGGGCCTGAAGAAGAGCATCCTTTACAACATGACTCTTCAAAGCAAAATTATTACTTCTTATCAATGTAATAGTTGAGGGTTAAGTGTATAGAAAGGGCCGCCGTAACCTCGCCCTTCTAGGATAAAATAAAGGCAGTCATTCTATTCTATTCTAATAAGGTAAATTTTAATTATAGATTACAAATAATAAGTAACGTTATAGCAGGATCCTTTTAACTCGTCAGAAAACATAGCCACCAGTACAATACTTAACCTACAAATGCTGAATCTCGCAGATCATTGAAAAGCTCTTTTAAAAAGTTATTCTTTGGAAGGTCTTCTTCAAAAAGGTCTTTTAAAGACTTTAATGGTCTTTAGGACTTTTAAGCCTTTTGATTATTGTGTCAAAATCGCTGTTTAATTATTACCGAAACAGCTGATTTCTGACAAGTTAAAAGGATCGTGCTATAGTTAGTTTCCTTTAGTTGGATTCGATAGAAGAGAACGATAAGAGAAAATTTAAAATTTGATCATCATGACTTTTTCATTGTCATTACTACTGGATTATCATAAGATCATAAGTATTTGATTATCGTGACTATTCGATTATTCACTTAAATAAAATTTTAAAAGACTAATTAGTGAATTTTGGTTAATAACTACTACTCAAGTGGTGGATCGCTTTCTAATTTGAGCCCGGTCTAGACGCTACGATAAGTTTGTCAAACTTATCGTTCAAACTTATCAGGATTATTTTAAATTGTCATAAAACAGCTGATTTAACGTCAGTAAACTTAGGCAGGTACATCAATCAGCTTTGTATTCTGTAATTTAAAAATATTAATTTATTACATATTTAACCATTTAACAGTCTTCAAACACGTAGTCCTATTCAATAGTCAATTCAGTTTACTGACGTTAAATCAACTGTTTAAGACAGTATATTAGATAGGTAATAATCCTGAATATTGAACAGCAGAGCCAAGTTTACAAACTTATCGTAACGTCTAACTGATCACGTATTAACTAGTAGGCTATAATAGCAGGATCATTTTAACTTGTCAGAAGACATAGCCTATGTTTCGACTAGCAATATCACAATACTTAACCTACAAATGCTAAATCTCGCAGGTTATTGAAAAGGTCTTTTAAAAAGTTATTCTTTGAAAGGTCTTCTTTAAGAAGGTCTTTCAAAGACTTTTAAGCCTCTTGATTATTGTGTCGAAATCACTGTTCAATTATTACCGAAACAGCTGATTTCTGACAAGTTAAAAGGATCCTGCTATAGTTCATGATGGAAAGTGAAATAGAAGAGTATTTGAGAATAGTCTGGCAACAGACAAAAGAGCCTTAAAAATAAAGAACTCTACTGCAGCAGAGAGAGCGCACGTTATGCAATGCAGCAGTTTATCTAGAGTAGTGGTACTATGTGATACTGTATCATTTTAGTGATACGATGCGCGAAGGTTCTTTTGTCTGTTGCCAGACTATAACATGACTATTTGATTATCGTGACTATATTTTTAAATTGAAATTGAATTAAAATAGTGATATTCAGCAACCCACCGTTGTTGTGGGTGGTGATGGTGGTGGTATAGTTGCAAGGTGGCAGAGCACAGGCGCGTGTTTGCGTGCGTTCAGCTCCCGACTCGAGACACAGTTCAAGCCAGCCGCCCGTGTCCACACAGCGGGAGGAGCGAGTCTGATGGCCACCTCCACCACCGCTCGCGCACGCCTCGCCACGCGCACTCACGCACTGCGACCACTCCGACCATTCCACCTCTGAAATAGATGCATTAAGTCCATCATAAATCATAATATAAACTGTGATATATTGATAAGAATTATCTATTAATATTTATTATTCATTATCAGACATCAACTACAGTACTTTGAAAAGGAAATTAATATTCAAGCTTATAAGAGCTTATATAGCTTGATATGGAATATTGATAGTTTTGATGATTAGCTTTAGGCTAGGCGTACACCGGTTAGTCAAGACAAGACAAGACGACATTAGTCACTTTTAGTCACAGTAATTCACATAGTTGCTTATGAAGCAACACACACCGATTAGTCATTGCATCAGTGTGTGCTGCTTCATAAGCAACTATGTGAATTATTGTGACTAAACGTGACTAATCTCGTCTTGTATTGTCTTGACTAACCGGTGTACGCCCAGCCTTAGTAACAAAATATTTTTCTGATATTTCTCGAAGTTCAAATAGACTGTATGTGTATAAATAGTTTGAAAGACGTATAGATTGAAATATAAATGGACTGAATGGATAATCAATGATGAATCAATATTCATGAACATTGATAGGCGGATAAATATTTGTGCCTGGTTTCACCAACCTTTGTCAAATATTGAAAGATCTTCAAATGCATCAACAGGTGGCTATTACACAATGTGAAATGACCGTAAATTAGTCTGTTGCCGCAGATAAATTGTTCGGTGTGCATTGGTTCATTGAAATATTTAAATCTCATACAGCTTTTCATGTATGAGAATGTCAATCTCTTGAAATATCATGGAAGATCATCTAAAGTTTCCGTCACATTGCTACATATTTTACACCGTGAGTGACAAGGTAATTTTTGAAGATAGATTGGATAGTCAGATTTAATCTGACAAAGATTTGTGAAGCATCGATGGTTAACACTAATATATAGGTAGATGAATCTCTAGACAAAAATATGGTCAACTTGATTGAAAAGCGTCAAATCAGTGAAATAAGAGGATACTTGTTACTTCACTCTCCAAGGGTGACTAAATTTGTTCACCAATTAATTGAACATTACAATTTTAAGGAGTTTCTCCCCAAATTAACCGATTTTTTACAAGTGGGAGATTGTTTTGGATTGGAAAGATCCTACTCACTTATCAAAACTTCAAAAAGAAAACATGGAGCAGCTCGTACACCGGAGCAATAAGCAATAGGCAATTAGCAACATTTGGATCATATGATCGTCTACTCTATAGAAACAGATAGTCCAATGCACACCTAAAGCAGCTGTTTCAGTGTGCATTGAACTATTGGTTTGTATAGAGTAGACAATCATATGATCCATACGTTGCTAGTTGCCTATTGCTTATTGCTCCGGTGTAGGACCGGGGTAAAGTTGAATGCTAGTACTAAAAACTTTAATTAACATGTTAAATGTTGCATTTTCAAATGTAAATAAAAAGGTAATTTAATGATTGAAAAACGTTAATTAACGTAATAATCTTATTCAATTAGGACCGGTATTTGAGTAGTTGAACTTGACAGGATTGCTTTCTCTCACCATATTGATCATTTGATTCAGGGTGTAGTCCACTTCCCTCCTCAGCTAAGTCTGTATCGAGATCTTGCCATGACGAGCTGTCGGTGTCAGAAGGGGGTGCAATGGTTGGTGATATCTTCTTCAAAGTTGCTTCAGTCATCTCCGAATTCACACCTGGGAATCTGCAATAAGAGAAGGAATTGAACATTTGAAAAATGAGAAAGGAGTATTAGAAATGTCTAATGGGATTGCAATATTTCAGTGTGTTTGTTAACTAATTGTCCTGTTTTTACTGTACTTTTGTACTTATTTACTTAATAAAATTCTCTAGATTTTTTATTCTAATAAAGTGACCGAAAAGGATTGTCATTGCATTTTTAATGTATTCTCACGTGTCAGTATGATTACCAAGGTTTTTCTTACCATTTCACGTAACAAACTCGATTTTAATATTACTA
Organism: Laodelphax striatellus; assembly: GCA_017141395.1. Classification (NCBI taxonomy): domain Eukaryota; kingdom Metazoa; phylum Arthropoda; class Insecta; order Hemiptera; family Delphacidae; genus Laodelphax; species Laodelphax striatellus. The sequence continues at coordinate 10,498,678 of CM029534.1, forward strand.
AATATACTATCATATCTTGAATGAATCTTGATTATATTGATCATATTATCATATCTTGATTATCTTGAATGAATTTCATTTTTGTATCTATCTCAATCATTCTATTTTGTTCTAATGAAAAGTTCTAATGAAAGAAGAGTTCAATAACAAACAATAGCTCAATATAGTAAACACAACATCCGAGTGATGCTAGAATTTAATCGAAAGAGTAGGTAAAACAAGTAAATTGAATCTATTGAATACAATTTTATTTGGATAATAATTATTCTATTTGGGACAAGAGTGCTGCATGACGAAAAAAATGAACCTCGCGAGTTTAAAATAGGCATAAAGAGAATCTCTCACATTCATGGTTGAGATCAAGAATTGATAGAATAAAAATCGGAGGAGAACTCATATAAACTATCAATGAAATTTTCATGGAATTTTGATTGAGAATTAATCACTTGATTGATCAAACAAGTTTTATGTTGCTTGCTGTTTTCCATTCCGAGAAAAGCAGTTTGTTGAAAGAAGGCTTTGATTAAATTTAACAACCAGTTAACACAACATCCGTGTTGAGCTGCTGCAGTTTAAACAAGCAACTCAAACAAGTCCACGGTCTTCCAACAGCTGCGACCAAATCCAAATGACCATGCCGAGTTTTCTTTGAGAATAGGTGAGTATGTGCTGGATAAAAAAAACGGGAGTTTTAAAACCGTCGAGCAGGGATGTTGGGTTGCAGTAAGTGATGAGGTTGCAAGTGAAAGCCGTATGTTTTATTCATAGCAGACGCAACATTCAGAGGTGGGTTGGAAGTGTCGAAAAGAGTGCGCCCCAGCCGCGAACGAGAAAGCAGATCTTTTGCCCCGCTATGACAACAACATGAACTCTGCCTGCCAAACCTGGCCGCCTCTTCCTATTCAACTACGCCGCCTGTATTTTGATCAACTTTCTCGACATATTCAGGAAATTCACTCCCGACTCACAGTGAATTGAGATGGAAACGGAAATTTCATTCCCATTTCCTTCCACGAAAGATTATTGCAAGCATTGAATTTTTCTATTCTGGTTGAGGAATTATTAAATCTATTGGGTTTATTAATTTTATTATTTTCTATTTATTTATTCAGATTTATCAAATGAATGTAAAATTTATTATTAGTATTATAAGATCTTCAATTGATTCACCATGGATTCTGGTTGAGGAATTGAAAATTTATTATAGATATTTCAATCAGTGGAATGAGAATGAGTTCACAAGAAGGTTGTGCTCCGAGCATTAATAATAAATTAATAGATAAATTTGAAAGATATGTATTCGAGAATGTAATGAGTTCATAATTCAGGTATGGAAAAGAAGAAAATCCATTCATTTTATTCAATCATGCTTCATCCACGATTAGAACCTGTGCAAAGGTAATCGGAGAGATTTGGTTCCTTCAAAACATACTACTAAAAAGCTGCCTGAGGGTATTTATTTTCAGAAGCTTTACTTATTGGAAGTAGTCAACAGTTATTCAATCTCCTTTAGAACAAGAATAACATTTAAATGTGAATGAAATTTGTGAGAAAACTATTTTTGATGATTTGGGTATTGAAGTTGACAGCTTACGTTGATTGATTAAAATCAGTGAATCAGTTGATTAAATTCATTGAAATGAATTTCAAAAGAAAATTAATGTTACAGTGAAATTTAAAGAATTTTTCGTTACGGAATGTCAATCAAGTTTAATATTCTTCTAAAGAGAGAAAGTGATATTACTCTATTAAATCATTCGAAATAGTATAGTCGACACCAAATTGATTCTGCAAATCAAAACTCTCGCTCAGGAAGCTCTTCACTCGACAATTTGAGTGGCTTTCACGGTTCAGTTCATTTCGAGCTCTCAACGATCGACATGACAGCGGGACCCAAATCGAAAAAGTCAGAATAGTCTCATAGACAACACTGAAATGTCAAGAAATCAACAGTCTATAGCTCCGAGTCCCAGTTCCGGAAATGAGTTTCAGGAATTTGCGCTTGGAAAAAATTGCTGAAAAAAGCTGGAGCAGAAACGACGAGACAAGCCTTGAAAATTTAGAAAGCGTTTATTTTCGTATTCAAATTCGAATCGAGTGTAAAACTCCAGCGATTTTGGGGTGGGGAAGCTGTACAGAACGGGGACGAGAGAGAAAAATATACAGGAATGTGGAACGAGGAAATAAGAGGAGAAAAGGTTGTAGAGGAGTGGAATTGAAACGAATATTCCCTGAAGAAATGAATAGTCAGCAGCCCTAGGCCTGTTTCTCCCCGAAGGGCAAGCAAGGAGAGGGTATCAGAGCTCCTCCTTGATTACAGTTCAAATTCAAGACCCTTCCTCCCCACTTCCGCCCGCTGATGCGGTCTTTGACTGCCGGTGATGATGAAGAGCTACCTCCAAAACGGGCCTGTAGACTGCGCTGCGGTGCGCGGTGGAAAGTGGATTGACTCAACCGTGTCTCTTCAATTACCACCGTTCCTCTAAAACCATCTCCCAACCTCATCGTTATCTATGGAGGTATCAAGTTACCCTGAAAACCCAAAGACAGTCAAACTGTCATAAAACTCAATATTCGAAAGAGGAACTTTCGCAATGGGGAGTCGTTGAAGATTCTCGATAACAGTAGTTTCGATTTCAAAATTGAATTCGCTCATCTGATTTGGATACAATGAAGTTCGAAGAGTATTGATTGGAATACATTTTATCAGAGAGTTAATTTATCAGTTTTAGGATTAGTTTCAAGAAAAGGTTGCTTCAAAATAATGTACATACTTGTAGAACATTAAATTTAAACTGTTGTGGATTAATCTCAACAATCTCATTTCAATAAGTTTCTTGAAATAATTTTCATTCTATCAGTAGAAGAAAGAATAATGGACATACAACACAATATGCTGTATATTGAATTGCTACCTACTGAAAAACCTACGAGTTTAGCAGGACCCACAGATTTAATTAATTTTTAATAGAATTGAATTTTTAATTGATTGAGAATGGAATACATAGAACTTGTGTTTTGGAAATAGATGAACAGATAGATATTCTGTGAGATACATGAATTTCAATACATCTTAATCATACTGTAGTATTGATTGATTGAGATTTAAATCTTCTGTTTGAAACATAAATATATAACTTCCTTCGAATCTTGAACCTTTTAAAACAGCGCTTATCGCCCCTTGCTACGGACCACTCACTAGAAACGTTTTATCAGAAAGTTTGATGTCCGAACAGCTAGAACATTTGATTCAATGATGCTAATTTCAATACATTTTAAATGGTCAGCTCTATTGATTGATTGAGCATTTAAATCTTCTGTTTAAATAGATATAACTAGACTGTTCAGAATCGTACCTCCCAATACGTAAATAAGTAAACATGTGTTCTAACTACAGTGCTTCAAAGCGTAACAAACTTCGAGATGAATGAGAACAAGGAGCTGCAGCATCAATGAAGCTACAAAATGGCGTGATGAATGAGCTGCAATGAGGAGTTAGCAGGAACTAGCAGGGATAAGGAGTTGTTTGAAAACTCACTCATTGGTGGCAAGCAGCGCGTTGCGAACAAAGGAGGCCGAGGGTCGGCGAGGTCGCGTCGCCTCCAGGAGAGGATCGAGCGAAGGCTGCTTTGTTGCCGAACACTGCTGTGACACGGCTCTCGGGTCGGGAACAATCACCAGTTGCTCCAAGTCACCCTGCACAAATAAATACACCACTGTCAATGTATCAACCATATCGTATCGGTGTATTGAAGATGTTGATTTTGCACTAGCGTGTACTGTATCGGTGATATTTGGATGTAACTGATATTGCCGATCACTGATACTAATCTATAGTCAAGCAAGTACAAGAACATTGATTAATACTAAAGTGAATACAAGTAACTATTTTAAATGAAAATGCAAAACATCTTCTCTTCCTAAATTTTATGAATATTTCAAATTAAGGTTTTTGGATATATGCCACACCACATTACAAAATGAAATATTCCTTCTAGATATTGTTCAGATATTCATTTTAGATATTGTTTATTTCTTTCATAATATATTATTATTGTTGATATCCTATCAACTGGAACAGCTTTCAGCCCTTTAATGTTTTTTATTGTTATTTTTTAATAATTTATTCATCATGAATGTTGTTGAAATGTTCTCTCAAACAAACAAGACTTTCTCTTACTAACAAAAAATATTGTAGATACCTGATTTATTATAATTATATTATATACAATTGAACCTGAACTTGCCTGCTAGCTCTAAAGTTCATTACAGCTTTTCTAGACCTTACTTCTTTATCATAGAATTCACAAGTACCTTTACCATCTCACGAAGGCTCTATAGCCTCGGGATGTTATTATTTTTGTTAGTCGTGAGATCTCTCAGTCAGTAAGCAACACACTTTTGACTAATGAAATAACATTCATATTTCAAGATAACTCAGAATCCCCTTTCACCGGTACTCAACACACAGATGAACAGCTTGATTATTATGATTGCCTTGCAGATAACAATATTCAGAGAAGACTACACCAAATGAGTTGTGCTGCATTCATGCTTATCCCTGTTTAGACGCAATTAGAAATCATTATAATTTTGAGCCAACAATGATGAAGGCCCAACATTCTTCATACTCGCCTTGGCTGTAATTAAATGCTTTCCACAGCATCCTCGTTTGTTTATAATAACGCCTGCTGCAATTGATCCTCCCACGCCATAACAAAAGGTAAATTTTACGATGCAAACTGTATACCTACGTGACTCAGGCTCTAATTAAGCGAGTCTCTCATGTGATTATCGAAATAAAAAGCGAGTCTCGTCAGGCTGTTCATTTTCAGGCCTAGGCTTTCTTCTGTTACCCTCATTTTGATAAACTACAGTTCTCCCTCAAGCGGCTTTTCTCGTCTTCAATGGAATTTTTGCAGAGGCGAAATTCTTGCTTTGGAGCCTGAAAATTCCGTTGATCTCTCATCTTTCAAACGGGTGCTACTTCTGCACCAAACTTTGTGAGCTGAACTCAAGTCTGAAGAATGGACGTGAAAAGTTTTCGGTAATGTTTCAAAAGTTGTAGCATCTTGGGCAAGATGTTTCAAAAAATGAAAATTCGGTTCGCGGCTTCGGATTCTAATGAAATCAAACCGGAGCAGAGATTAGTTGTTGAGTAGTCCATCTGTTGAGTTTGAGAACTAATTGATTTTTTGGGTGAAGGGACGGTATGGTAGAATCATTCAAAAATTTATATTTTATAGTTATACGTATTTTAACTAAGCATTGTGATTGGGAATATAGCTAGCGCTGGCGAAAAGTTTAACACTCCAATAAATGAATATACTGTACTTAATTCTATAAATTACACTATATATTATTATGATATGATTATTAACAGTGCAAATAATCATTATACTGTTATGAGCCTATGATTATTTTGATCTGTAATATTTGTTTGTATTATAAAAACATAACCTATTTATGATGTGATTGAATTTGCAATTAAACAGTGTTGTACATTCTTTAAAAACTCCAAAAATTGGTTTTCTACCGTTGTCTATACTGAACTCTAATAATATAATGATTCCAAGAAAATAATTTCAAATTAATAGATTTTTGAAGTGGTTACAATTCAACCCTCAGAATTACAATGAGGATTGATAAAATTATTTCTTTCTCTTCTAATGTAAACTTTGTGAGTGTCAACACCACTGAGCTAAATATCCATTTGGAGGTAGCACTTATTGAAAAAGCTGGGTTTCGCCAATTTTTTTTAATAGCATAATTTATTGTTGTTCTGAATTTTTGGATCATAACGAACTGCGAAGTTAACACTATTGTTTCAACACTATAGCATATTGTTCTTGAGAAAAAATTTCAATCCTCACTTCATTGCCAATTTAATTCTTTTGGTACTACATACTGTTGTAAAAAAATATATTTCATTTTCACTTTATTGCCAACCTAACGAAATTAGACGGAACACTAATCCTGCTAGCAGCCCTAGCTAGTGCTACCTCCAGATGGATATTTAGCTCAGTGGTCAACACAATGTGGATGCATTGATAGGGAGTGGCTCATAAGGTGAATTGTGATTCAATTAGCAGTTGATTGGGTGTGATGGGTTTGATTGGACTGTTAATGTAGCTTGGCTCTGAGAGCCAATGTTGCATGTAGAATGGTCCTGCATGAATAATTTATACAGCATTCGACTACACTCGTATCGTCACTCTTGGGCTAATCTCAATAATAGATTTCAAATTTCGGATATGACTTCCAAATAACTTTTGCAGTTGAATTGAGTTACATAGAAAGAAAGTATTCAATCTCAAATACGAGCTTATATCTGTCAATGACCACAATTTTTTTAGATCATTCAGCTGAGTTGATGGAAAAAGGATTTGTGAAATCCTGATTTAGTGAAATGCGAAGTGTTTCTTTTGTTTCTAATTTTTTAGATGGTGATGGTGATGGAAATTTTAATAAGGCTGGTAATGATATTTATATCTGTTAGCTTAACAAATGAATAAATTAATATAATGCTTACAGTATGCAGGTATGCTACCGTAAATACAGTACCGTACTAATAATTTAGTAGCAGTTATCGATTGTTGGGAATCCATCATGACTTTGATAACTTATTATTTATACAATTAAAATCTTACTCTAATATAAATATATAATTTCTCTTGGCTACTCCGGAGGAGACGTTAAGCCGTCGGTCCCAGCTGCCTAAAAAGTAGTCGTCATCTCTCATCATATCATTATTCTGCCATTACCCACGCACAAGCCCCAGAGCTCTTGTGGGCATCACCCTCATGAAAAAATTGTTCACTATCAGTTATAATTCGAATTCGACCAGGTTTGATAATGTGGTACTCTGTATTATGCGATACCATCAACCCAAATCATAAATGACAAATTAGCTCGCTTCAAAGTTCAATGTCAATGAAGAGTGAAGTTCAATATCAATATATTTTTTCCTGATGGACCCTGGATATCTGTAAGGTGCAAAGGTATTCTATTCTAACAACTTCATAAATTTAATATACTGTATTACTGTTAAGTTGAATGTACTTATTGTTAAACTGACCGAAAAAAGGTATCCAATGACCAAGTCAGCATCATCAGGCGTGTCAAGCTCATTCCTTCGCAGAATGTCCGTGCTCACCCATCGACAGTCCACGTAGCTTCGAACAGAGCTGTCATCTTGAATTCTGAAATGCAAACAATACAACCATTGAGTTTGACAAGTTCACCAGATATGAAAAACAAATCTAAAGTAGACTACTCATATAAATGTAATATTTTGATATTTCTCCAAGGTGAAAAAAGTCTGAATTACAGTACTTCGCTATGATTAGATTGAAATACGGAAGAAAAAATGACTTACATATTATGATACAAGAAGAATGGACAAACTGATTGGAGTGAAAAATGTCTCACATATTATGATACAAAAAGAGTGTACTAACTGATTGGAATGAAGTTTATTGGAGAATGAAGATTATTAAGAAGAAATGTATACACACGCAAATTAAAATAAATTAGTAAGTTATTGAAAGAGAATTAGAGGCAGTGCATTGGGGAATTGGTTAATCTACTGTCAATTAAGTACTATGACATGATTGACCAAAAAATAACAATCAATTGATGGGTGTATACCAAAAGACAGAAAATCCAAGAGTCAGACAGCAAAGTCGTGACGTCACTGTCTCACCGGTTCTCACCGGTCTTAGCCTTTTTCTTGATAGCTAACCATTCAGCATAGGTTACATGACGTCTGTCTGTCTCTTGGATTTTGTGTCTTTTAACCCATCCCGCAATTGATAGGTCAAAGTAAAGAGAATCACAAACAACTCACAACTGTTTAATGGAGTTTTTGGGAGTTGACAGCAACTAAATGAAAAAGTTACGATCCGATTCTCGTCTCAGCTCTTTTTTTAGCGATTATACAAATCCGTACTAAATAAACCGATGTTTGCTAACTTTCCTTCAAAATAAATACAGTAGACAATTCAATAAAACTTTCACCACTCACGCAGTTGTAGTTGTATTTGTTTGCTGAACGAGCATTGAGCAGGAACAAGCTCTTACCTAGAACTACGCCTACTCATAATTTTGTAGTTTATTCCTCTCCAATTACTCTAATGTGAAGTTCCATAGCTCACGCCTACGTAACATCAATAACGATTAACAATTCAGTTACTGGAGTTTAATGTAATTACTATACTTGAGTTTTTAAAGCTCTTCATTCATGTCTTTGGGATGGAGGAATAATGTCGTTCATGTCCTCAGTGCATATCTGTGCATCTGACTACCAGTAATATTAGAACTGGCATCGTTGCAGTCTACAATCGCAATAAATCTCAACATTTAAATTACAGTTAGTAATAATTAGGAATTAATTTCAATCAATCAATCAATCAATCAATTCATTTGCCATACAAAAAAGTACAATTTAAAATCAAAATGGAATACATAACTTTATAATAAATGAATAGTAAGAAATAAAACAATAAACATGTACTTATCATTATTATCAATAACAATATGGCAATTTATTGGAGGTAATTGAATTAAAATAAGTCATTCAAATCAAATCAAATCAAATTAATGACTGATCAGAAATCCAGCCCTTCAGTAAAACTTTGCTAGAGAAGTTACAAAAGGGTTGTAAAGTTTTATCGAGACTTTATGCTTCAATCAATATTTTCAATGCATCCAGTTTAATGAAAATAATCGTGTGATCCTCAGACTCGCAAATTTACTTGCGCCTCAAGTAATTAATTAGATTAATGAAGCGATAGCAACTAGCCGATTGGATAAGAACAATTTGAGTAACAAAATTATGCTTGAAGTCATTGCCTTGTTGTGAGTTTACAAGGGCCTTGAGGCAACCGAATTCTCTATGTAATAATCCAAGCGTATATTTGTAGCTGTGGGGGTGAGAACAAACTAATCCGTGTAATAAAAACATTGTAAACTGGCAGCAAAGTTTTGAGTGTGTGCGTGCGCGTGTTGCAAACTCGTCCGGTATCTGCTTGCAGTGTTGTCTAAACGCTGTCGAGCGGTGTGGAGAATTGCAGCCGGTAATTGCTGAATTTACATTTTTATTTATTCAACACTTTCTGGCGCGCAGCGGTTCATCGCGTGTTTTTTGCGACGAGACAACGGGAAAGAATTCTAAATGGGTCCACAGACTCGCACAGTTGAAACTTTCTCCATTAAATAAAGCGACAAAAAACGTCGAGTTTCTGTTTTTGCACAGTCCGAAATGCACGGCTTTTCTGCGATTAGCTTGTCGCAGGCAAGCTGACCCCTCGGGTAAACCAGCCAGCGCTTGTTACCGACAATACTCCTGACGGCGGCGTCAAAGGTAACGAGGCTCTGTTGGGAGATCCTGGAATTTCCAGTTACTAGCAGAACAACAGCAGGCATCAAACATGCTGCCTGTTGATTGGACGCATAATATTTCCTCAACCCTGATTGGTTGACTCCCCGCTTGCTATTCTATGTTGCAATTCACTATTCTCTCTATGTTTGATCCTGCTAAATTGTTCAGCGTATTATTTAGCGTTTTTGTGTAAAATCAATAAACTTTGTCTGCTTAGCATAAGTCCAAGGATCTGAATTGGTAGATAGATTCATTGTTCAATCAGTTCTTATAAAGAACTTAGCTCTAATAGTCTCTCTATGGTTTTTAAATCATTTTCAAAGTTACTGATCGAAAACAATTTTGGATTCATCAGTGTTTATTCGAGCTGATTGATTTGAAATGAGACAAACTATTTGGTTGATGGAAGTAGGCTATATCTTTGAATGGGTTGATCGAATTCGACTCGAAAATGTCTTTTCATACACAGTATAAAGAATGATCTGCTGATTGAAACTGTCATATCATTCATCTGAATTACCCCAATCATAATAATTTATTGTTCCCGCTATGAACTACGCCAGGAAGGAAATGATCGAATTGAGTTTTCAATTGACGCTATGACCACTCCAATCCTCATGATAATATTTTATTCTATTTGTAAACTAAATTGCCAGATAATTCAACATCCCATACCACGCTTCATGCCACTAAACTGAATCATTTGGATGGCAGATGTTATCGTATCTATCATGCTTCTTGTTTTTTGCGCTTTTTTCATCATTATTGATATTTTCACCCTCTCAAAAACTCCTGGGGAAGCTTTTCACGCAGAAACTCCCGTACTATCAGTCCTATTTTACTGGAAAATTCTCCTATGATATCATTCTATTGAACGCCAATATCACTGTGAATTATCATTCAAAGTGGAGCGGGCTCCTGTTAATGTTTTACCCAACTGTTATTGTTGGCTTAATAGGCTGATAAAGCTGTTTCCGGAAAGGTTTTTGCTATAACAGTTCAATGTTCGCCGCAAAGCACCAACCTCACGACATTAAGGTAGTGCAGCAATGATTTTGGAACCGATCTTCTCGGGTAGGGATGGAGAAGACATCGCAAACTGAGATCGGAAAACGTGTAAAGTAGGAAGAAAAGCCAATAAGTTGTAGTTGGAGCGTGCTGCCATGCCACTAGGCCGGGAACTTTTTCCATTGTTCCACTCACCTCACCAGCCGATTCGCTTTTCAATCTACAATATTGGTCCTAAATTCTTATCTCGGTTTCTAGCTCGGTCGAGCAGCGCGAAGCACTGAGTCAGAAAGTGAAAGTTTCCTTATCGGACCAACTTTTTTCCGGAGGAAATACAGCAGATAGTGGAACGTGCAATTACTTCTCTATCGGCTGGCTGCTCTCTTGCGACCCTCAAGCATCGCCGCTGTCAGTTCACGTCATAAATGATATTGGAAACCAAGTTCTAAGACATGGAGAAGTTTACAAAAATCGCCATTGTTTGCTATTTCTGTGATTTACTGAACCCTCTAATATCAACGACTGAGATAGAATATTAAAGAATAGAAATATATTTTAATATCTCTTTTTATACAATCATCGTTGTAGTTAATATTTTTAATAAAATAATGTAATATATTGATGCTATTCGTTGTTATTCCTGTACACAGTATGAGGTTAATAAAACCTTATCATACTGGCGGATAAAGATCATAATGAGAGTTTTTATTCAAGGAAACGGGAATTCAGATGGAAAATAATACGAGTACAAACTACTTTTCCCATTAGAATAAAACATTGAAAGCATTTTTGGTAAGGGAAATTTCACCATGGTATTGTTCTACAAAAAATGCTATTATTCACATCTTTATGTATATTGTTTATTATTCTTCTATTAAAGGAATAGAAGCTGAGAATAAAAGGGAGTAGGATTATATAATAATATCATAAATGATAAACTATTAGTTTATCGTAATGATAAACTGAATAATAATATAAAGTTGTGGATTCTTCTAGGAATTGTTGAATTACAATTAGGGGTGGTTGAATTACAACCACTAGCTTCTCAGGAATTGGTATTTCAAGGATGTAAATGGTATTTTGCTGGAAGCATCGTTTCTAGAGCTTCATTCATGTTTGAGGCATTGAAATTATACACAGGGGCCTGAATCATAAAATGAAAACGGAAAAGGCGGTCACGTACAAGACGTATGAATCTATTACATTGTACATCGAGCTATTCATGTCTAGTACGAGTCCATCCACCCTTCTCCAGTATTACAGGACTTTTAAATTTTTATAGAACAGGCCCAGGGTCTATAAATGGAGTTGAGGGTTCATCTTTATTTTTAAAGAAAACGTGAGTGAATAACATTCATCCGTGACCTGTAGAAATGATCCGTATACTTTTCTATGGAAGTCTTTGGGAAAAATGGGGATTATAAGCAAGAGAATAAAATCTCACTACTCCAATAAGATTACAAAGAGAATAATTTATTTATTCAATAGATCAATATTGATTTATTTCAATTGAATAAAGAAAAATATAAGATAAATCTACTCCAATCTAATTATTTATCTCCAGATACATAATTTTCCAATAATTATTGTAATATTCTTGAAATATTGCACTCAATCACCGCCTTTGACACATGCTGTGGCAAGTGAATACAGCTGAGAACCGTGAGACAATCAATTTTCTTCAAGAAAAACAATTTTTCCACTACTAGACAACTCTTTCTTGCCGCATTGGTGATCATTAATCTCTCCAGAGAACTAATTCAAAAACCGAATAGCCATCAACCGAGAACGTAAATTCTGTATGGACGTCTCTAGATTGCTTCCGCTGGAAATTGATTGTCGCAAGGGTCTAATGTTTCCGGTATCCTTCATTTTTATGGATTTCTAAATCATGTGGCAGCGGATGATATCTTATTTCCAGGTGTGCCGGCAAAAGCAATTACTATTCTTCCCAAGCAGAACAAAATGAATTCGGTGAACTATTACTCATCTTGGAGGAGAATAATATTCAATTTCTTTGTTTCTACAGCCTCTTGGAAATTCTCCAAAGAGTATAAGATTGATGAATGAGAGCTTGATTTATCAATATTGAACTGAACCTCACAAAATGATTCTAATATACAGTAGAATTTCGATAGTCCAAGGTACAGCTCGCGCAATTAGTATTGGCTCATGACCTTGACAAGGCGAGGGGTGTAGATCGGTGTGTTTATCGAGCATTTCTAAATACATCGGCCAGCCCATCCACTATTACTAATCAGCTGTAGTAGTGTGGTGGCTAGCCGACTGCTAGTACAATCCAGCTGCCATGAGCCAATACTAATTGCGCGAGCTGTAATTGGGGCTCATGTTACCTTGGATTACTGAAACTTTGATTCCAAAATAAAGAAAACAGTATTTTTATCAAAATTTTAGTCAAAATTAATTGAGCATTGTTATTGAAGTAATACAATATACAAATACATTATGCAATGCACATGTTACATGTCTTTACAATGTTAATATATGGCGTATATGTGACTTATTTCTTAATACTGACAATTACGTGACTTGAAGTAATACGCTTGCACAGCGGGGAGATCTAACGTCTCCCAAGCTTGTCACTATGTATGAGTTGAATAAATCAATACAAATACTTGGCTTTATCAGACTTATTACGTTTAGAAAGCTTGAAGCATTGTCTCAAGTCTTCTGATTTGAAGTAGAGGAACCTTCAACGCATCATGCAGGAAAACGGCCGGATCATTTCAATAATAATTTGGTGTTTGACTGCAGTATAGATAATAGCTAATATTATGTATTTTCAAGAGAATGTTATTTTTATACTCTGGCACCTCGAATTACCCGGAGTCTTGAATTATTGGCGATACGATTGTCGAGAAAATTTTGAAACAAGAAGAAGTTTTTATTTTCCTTGATACTGTATACTTACATCAAATAGATGAATTTGAAGATGAATTATTATTCAATTTATCATCAAATTCTCAATTATTTGCTTGGATTGCTACCATAATTGTTATAAGAGTTGAGAGAGTTGAATAAATCATTCTCACCAAAACCGGTACAAAAGACACAAAGCATCAACGAAAAATTCATCCTACAAATAAAAGTTTGAGAGATAAAGCAGAAGTAGAGTGTGAATACACGATGGAAAAGTGAGAAACGGAACAGTTATGTAGTCTGCATGACCAAGATGTGATGGGTTGACAGATGCTATTGTGTTGAACTTTTGCCGTATAAACATTCCGTCAGGCATAACCGACCGCTTCCGCGGCGAAAATATTTTCCAATTTGAAACTCAATTTTCTTGGAGACCATAAATTTCATCACACAACAATGGCGTGTCGTAGTCGCCTGGCTGTCATCTTGCACAGCGGGGAGATCTAACGTCTCCCGAGCTTGTCACTATGTATGTGTCCCCTGCCACTATATACTAGGAATAAATAGATGTACTATAACGTACTGTGGAAACATTCAGTTGGATAGGTCCAGTTTCCGACGTGGAAAAATTGCATACCGTGCTATGAGTCAAACAAAAGTCTTTTTCTCATATGAAATACTGTTTTGTCCTTTGCTTTCTATGCAACTCCCAATTGTCGTACAAAATAACATTTCTATTCTTTATTTGGATTGCTGAGAATGATCTCAAAATGGACACAGAAAAAAGTATTTTCTCAAATGAAATATTGTTTTGTTCACTGCTTTGTATGCAACTTCCAATTGGAGTACGAGATAACAGTTCTATTCTCTCTCTCTCTCTCTCTCTCTATATATATATATATATATATATATATATATATATATATAGATATATATATATCGTATGAGAACACTTATATATACTTATATTACAGAATAGAACTGTTATCTCGTACTCCAATTGGAAGTTGCATACAAAGATTATCTATTTAGATTGGAGAGAATGATTTCAAAATCGTCATTAATATTAACTTTTCAACAGAAGTTGTCTGTGACAGTTTTGTGTTTGTTTGAGACAGTTACCCCGAAGCCCAAAAAATATCAGAGATGAGAAACAGCAGGATTTTCGTTCGATTATTGAAATGACAGAATATTGGTTCTGTCATTATGTTGGAAAAATCAGAATAGCCGAAAATAGCCTAGAGCCTCTCACGAGAGCCTAGTGAGTTGGTTCTCGACATTCAGTATTAACTATTACTGAACTGTCTGTGACAGTTTTGTGTTTGTTTGAGACAGTTACCCTGAAGCTCAAAAAATATCAGAGATGATATTTAGAAACTGCAGGATTTTCGTTCAATTATTGAAATGACAGAATATTGGTTCTATTATGTTGGAAAAATCAATATAGCCGAAAATAGCCTAGAGCCTCTCACGAGAGCCTAGTGAGTGGGTTCTCGACATTCAGTATTAACTATTAAGCTCTTACGTGGAGAAAACAGTTTTCCAAAATCAAATACAGCTAATTGATACTACTTGTCAGATCCAGAAGGATTCGCAGATTAAAAATCATTTTTCAAATAAAATTTCAATGAATTTTATTTCCACGCTCTTGCTTATAATTTATCATGAAATGGATTTTTTTCTGGGTGAATAATATTGTAACTGCTATAAGGGAAATGTGAGATAAATTAGGTTCTTGATAATCCCTTAAAATAAACCTCAGAATGGAGCCAACATTTCATTGAATAATATTATTATTCTGTATTGAATGTTTATTATTCTATTGTAATGATGTGGAGTGATGTGATGTGATCAATAAATTTGAATTTGAATTTGAATTCTTGGGGTAGGCCTACCCGGGTATGAGGAGTACATGAAGAATGTATTTCACAAATAGCATTAACCGAGATGGTAGTGAAAGATAAGGAAATAATATTAATAATATTGTTCACAATAATTCAGAGATAGAGGAACTGTGTACTTTAATAAAATATCTCTCAAACTTCATTTCATCAAAATATAATGTGAGCAAGGAAACCTTTCCACACGTATTGTATTTGTATACTCACTTCGCTACATTGGAAATTCAACAGTCCGTTTTATAGCGGCATCATTCTTTCTCTAAATCTCTCTCCCATTCTCTCTCTTTTTATCATACTCTCTCCTTCGCACCACATTCTCTTTTTCCTCTCAGGACGAAGATTTTCCAAGCCGTTAAAGAAAATTGCAATAGTAAACCGCCGTCATGCTGTGACAACATTGCACCCAATGCTGTCCAAAAAATTCTCGTCTACTTTTACGCTCCTCTCTGTCCCTATATTTGGGACAACCCTATATTTACCACTATATTTCCACCTTCCATCCAACCTTTTTTATTCCACCTCATACTTGGGCTCCTTGCTGTTTTGGCATTCGTTGACAGAGCTCGGTTTATTCGAGTAATACACATGGAAAAAACAAAGAGAGAATGTAGATAATAAAGAAGGAAAAAGCAATACAGAAACTAGCTTATAGTCTAGCATGGGAAAAGACCAGCAACGTTGACGACAAAGCTCCGCACTTATTGGTTGCATATTTTCCTAGAAAGAGATTTTGCTTCGTCGTTATGGTATGATACAAGGTTTTTTGAAATATTAGCTCACCCAAAAACATTCCATTTTGCAAGGAGACCGTTAACTACCCATGTTTCTGACCTTTCTGTTTTTTGATATTATCAGCCATATGAAATACATTGTCGATTGAAGATAGTCTATATTACAGTTTTCATGATGATTATTAAAGAGTTTTGATGAACTTTGACAGCCACTGTAAGTAACCTTCATATTGAGCCAATTTAGATACGGTTTGAAAGAAGAGAAAGGTTAGCGGTCCTTGATGTGCAGGTTTCAATTGTATTTTGGGAAAAAATGATGGTTTCAAGGGGAAGAAAATGTAAAATAAACTCAGCGTCATCTCATGGCGTTTGTCGGAACTGCTAGCAACCAGTGTGCTGAATAGAGTATTGAATACGTTAGTGTTTTAAACTTGAACAGAGCTAACAGAGTTTTGCGCTGTGGGCTCACTCTAGTAGGCCTATCATATTTCCAAGTTTATTGTAATGTAATTTATTCATTCATAAAGTTTTTCCATGTGTATAGAATATTGGGAGAATCAATGATTTGGAGAGGAAAGCAACATACAGACAGAGTTCATAACTATCTGAGAATACGCGTACTCATAGAAAAAAGAGAACAGTTCCTAAGAAAGACTATAATAAATCGTAACATAAGAAGATTTTTCTTCCAATTTCAAATATGAATGAATATTAGAAGAATAGAATATTATTCAGCCAAAATACAAAAATAAGAAATTCACAATATTTTATAGTGCGATTCACGCCAAGAAGTCAGCATTGCTTAGATGGGAGTTTGCTATCCTTGTTCAGCACAAGGCAGTTGCTGATGTCTCTATCCTATTCGCACTGTGCATAGTTGCCGCACTGTGCATTGTTGTCGCACACAGTTCCAACAAACACGTTTGGTGCAGTTTTCTCTTTCTCTCTCAATGAAACTTGGCATCAATGCTCCTCATATAAACAATGCTGACTTCTTGACGTGAATCGGACTATAGTGTATAATACATTTTGGCACAAAGTAAAACCTTGAGTTCATTCAATAATGATACTAATAATCAATAAATAATGGATACTAGAAATTCAGAAGCAGAGGTGTTGCAAGCATATTGACAACACATTTTTGAATTATCACATTCCGGTTTTCTGACAAATACCAATACTAAGTACAAACGCTCTATCGTGCTGAAGTTCCATAATGTGCGCTCACAAATAAAACTGAGCTCAAATTAAGGCAGTTTACGCAGCAAACTGTTAGTAGTAATTGTCTTTGGATGTGCCACAACAGTCTAACCAAATGTGCATTACGTGATGTGTCCTCTCCTCTGTCCAGTTTTGAGTGTGAGACTCAGCCTTTTAATTTATTCGCAGGTTGCTGTGTGTGTCCGCGTCTGACTAATCCCCTGTGAGGCCTACCTCGTTTAATTAGTTAGCAGTAATTTGGCTAATTGATTGAGCCGGCATGGCATGGTACACTAGCTAAGCTGTTGCCAATTGGTGTATGTCGATGGTGTTAGAGCGTTTGTATGTGTCACCAACCGTTAACCTTAAAAAGCGCGAGTAAGAAATTTAATTTGCTTGTTGGGGAGTGAGATGTCAATCATAGCAGGATCAATTTAATTTGTCAGAAAACAGCTGTTTCAACAGTCAATATAACAATACTTAACCTACAAATGCTGAATTTCGCAGATTATTGAGGTAATCTGCTATTAGATAATAGGATATTAAAAAACTCAAAATTAAAAAATTGTCAAAAGGATGGCGACGTTCGGGAAAAAATGATCTCAACATGATGTTATGGAGTGCTTCACACAAATGGCCTCATTATTATTGGTCTCTGTAGCTTGATAGATATTCTTATAATCGTTGTCCAACAATCCAATAGTATAAGGTCTTTTAAAAAGGTATTCTTTGAAAAGTCTTCTTTAAAAAGGTCTTTTAAAGGCTTTAAAGGTCTTTAAGACTCTTAAGCCTTTTGATTATTGTGTCAAAATCACTGTTTACTTATTGCCGAAACAGCTGTTTTCTGACAAGTTAAATTAATTCTGCTGCTATACCAGAGCTGCAAGTGATAGTTTAACATAAAGAGATGGCTTGGTATACAGTGACCAGATAATAACAGTGTAGACATTTGATAACACACTTTCGATTGGTTAGCTCGGTCACTTCCAGTCATACTTTTGCCAATTCCCATATGCATTAAGAAGATGTGCAAGTCATATGATGTTAAATGATACCGTACATTTACAAACTACAATTGCTTTTGCCAGTGTTAGTTCTTTATACTTTTAAGTGTTAAAGCAATACCAAGTGTAGATAGACTATTTTAAATGTTAGAAACGTTATTTTTGATGTTGTTTCTCTTTAAATACGTTTGAAAAACGAATGATCGGGTTCATTATTGCCTATAATCCTATATAAAAATTTAAAAAATTGGCTAAAGTATGGCGGCGTTCGGGAAAAAATGATCTCCACATACTGTTATGGAGTGCTTCACACAAATGGCCACATTATTATTATTGAACAGTCTCTGTAGCTTGATAGATATTCTTATAATCGTTGTACAACAATCCAATAGTATAATGTGATATTCAAAAGTTGCTCCAGTTTTCCAATGATATTATTGCACTAGAAAGTTCCTTTCCCACATTCTTGAAAGTTCCTTTAAAATTTAGTTTCAGTAGAAAACAAAAACTAGTATTTTTCTTATAATATGATGGTGCCGTTCTCTATCCAATTGGTTTAAAAGCGACTAAGCAATTAAATTTGTTCATTGAGACGTGGAATGTTCCAACAATAAAAATTCACCAATTATACCAATCCAATAAAGTTTTAGTTCAATCTAATTGAGTTAGTTTTCCAATTCAATAAAGCATTAAAGTTTCAAATTAATATTCCATTATCAATCAAAATGCCAGTATTCTTCAAATCTAAGGAATTAATTAATTTCACCGTTAAACTTTATAACTAGTATGATTCCTTATAAAAAATAAATGAATAAAAACTTCAAGTTTGTATTCAATTTCTCTCAGAACGTATGAATTCAGCGCATGTTCTCTCACAGCAATCACTTGCCTATTATTATATCCGGTAAACTTTGTGATTTTCTAGAACTTTGGTGCTCACTGCCTCATTTTTCCTCAATTCTCCAAAAAGGTAACTTAAACTGACAGCTCTTCAGTTTATTCATTTCAGATAATTAATCTATTTTAACAAATCCATCGGATTTTATGAATTGACCAATTGACCATAGAAAAACTTGATAATAAAAGCTCAATATTATCTATATGTAGATAATAAATTGCTGCATACAGGTGCGCGTGAAATTTCCGGGTTCACTCATGAACAATAAAAGCTTTGCGAAATTTGCCAGTTATTCTATGTGCCCCAATTGCCCTAAAATATTGTCGAATATTCGTTAATTTTTTTTGGCAGCTAACTGGATGGCATTGTGAGAGGTGCGGCATTATTCAGACCTTCTCGCTTCAACAACGAGATGCGAATAAAAAATACGGAGTATTTTAAAGGGTATTGGCGCGAAATTGTAACGTACGCTTAAAGGCTTCCGAACAAATTAGAATAGGATTTTCGACCATCTTCCCCCATTTGCATCGTCGAAAATTGCGGATCGACCTTTTTCCATGTTTGGGGCTCAGCGCACTTTTTTACCAGCTGCAACAGCATCAGCATGAGCAGCAGCAGAAGCATTAATGCCATCAGAAAAAAGAGGACCGACCGGCTGTGGCTATTGTTATGGAATATCCTCCCATTATATTGAAGGGTGAATTTATTCCGCGTTCACTGTAGAATGCTCTATAATGTATTATGTACCCTGGAGAAGGAATAGAAAGCAATTCCGTTATTATTGCATTCGAGCTCTGAATATGAAGTTAATATTTTAAATTGCTTTTTCGCGTGATGGTTATGCAAAAAACAATATTTACGTTAGTTATGTTAAAATTATTCTTGTGCGATGTTTCCTCAACTTAGAATCTAGGTTTCCAATTGAACAATTAATTTGTTTTTGTTTCATCTTTTGAGGGGAGGGGGTGAAATTCTTGCTTTCCCTGGGAAGGGGGGAAGGTTGTACTCCATTAAAATTTTGATTATGGAGATGAATAAATTATTTATTTCAACTATGATAGAGTGTGGAATTTTGTTGGTGCTTAAAATCGTTTGTTGCAGCTTTACTTGTAATTAGTTAGTATGGAAAAACTGAATTTCCAGCGATCATTGGTTTTTAACAGGAGAATTAGCTGTGCTGAAAAAGCTTGAGCGGAGTAATTTTCAAACTAACTCCCCAACAAAAATAATTAATAAATAGTGGTAAAACAGCTCAATATCCTGTCTCATAATTATGTGTTATTTTATTTCAGATATCCAACTTTTTAACTCAATACATGACTATTATAATGATGCTTTTTTACTTTACTAAAGCAAAAAATACGATTTCACAATCATACGAGTATTAGAGAAAAAAGCACAAATCATACTAACAATCGATTAAACAGTTCTATTCACGAAAACATTGGATAAATGACACAAAAATATACAATATTAATAATGGGAGACTCATAATTGTATCTGTGTTTTCATCCTGAGTTATTTGTACTTTATTGAATGAACAAATAAATAATAGCGCAAAAAACACAATTGATACCTATTCATCTATGTAATATTTTGTAATTGGGCACGAGCTTAAGAGATAGAAAAAAAATTTTGAACAATTTTTATCTTAATTCATGTACTTCGGATTTGTCATAATTGAGAATATCTCTATAAAGTTTAAAACAACACTGAAAGAGTGAGTCGTATGATGAGGTAAATCACTGTTTTCTACAAAGGCTTCAATTTATCTCAGTTTCAAAAAACTTCTTTTCCCAACCTACTATTATGCTTGCACACACACAACGAACATAATTAACGGATTATCCCAGGAATAAAGTATTCAACTTTGCAGCAAGTGATGAACACATTCTGGGCAGGTCACTTCTAATCCCTGCTGTGCGAGCAGAGCTCAGGTGGCAGAGGGACATAGTTTACCAAACAGGCAAAGTAATTTTCCTGGTCACCGCAGTGGAAACTTTGTCTCGGAAATCCCGTTTTAATTAGCACGATAATTTCCCTTTAGCTGAAATGAGAGGCAGAGTGTGAGCTGCAGTGAGAGAGTGTGTGTGAGAGAGAGAGAGCGAGAGAAATAAATACGATTGTGGACGAGAGAAGGCGAAAAAGGAAAAGTGAGTGATGGTGGAAAAGGGATAGATGATGAAAAGAGAAAGTGTGAAAAAGTGGAGGAGGGTGAGAAAGGGAGAAAGAGAGAATGCATTAGAAGAGAAAGGATGGAGAGTGATTAGACAAGAAGGAAGGAGAGGGAAAACAAAAAGTTGCAATTTTGAAGAAACATAGGTGGATTGAAATGAGTAATATTGTTAGCATGTATTGTATGAATGTTCAAGAGTATGTTTTAGAGGTGAGAAGAGTGAAATTTGTCAAGTGTGAGATGTGATAAAGAGAGAGTAGGGTGAGAAGATTAAAAATACAATGAAGAAGAATGCTCTAAAATTCAAAAGAATATGTTATGTTTCAGAGAGAGATTTTAGATTTATTACTTTATTCATGTAGATAACAAATAATATGACGGCTTAAATTCTGGATTATAATAACAAATATACAATCGATTATTCGTCAAATTTACATTAGCTTATAAATTATGCCATGAGTAGATATGAAGCAAAATATACAGATGATTTACTAATTGAGAGTTATCTAGATGAAGAGGCGAAGTTTGGACATATGAATGTCCATTCTTGGAAAAGGAGATACAAAGAAACCCTTTTCATCAACACTCGACCTTGGTTGATTGAAATAAAAAAAATTGACATTTTTTGACTGGAATTATTTCAGAGAGAGAGAGAGGTCTAGCGCCCCGTGTCATATGGGGATATGCACTCGCCTCAGAAGCACTTGTGGGGCTATATGTCCTTATGGGGATGTCCTCATAAGGACGTGGCCGTTTTTATAGCTGGAATCGTTAATATTTGCTTCTGGAAGTATAATAAACTCATTTTTATCGAAATCGAAAAATATCCTCATAAGTGTTTTTCAGACGATTTGCCAAGTTGGGGTATAAACCGCCAGGGCTGCGCTGAAAGCAGTTTTATCTCTTCAAAAAGAGAGAAGAAAATGGTCCATATGGGGAGATGAGCTGTGATTGGCTCATTTGAATTCCAGAGAGAATAATTGTGTTTCAATGGTCACTTGTGAGACTTCGAGCTGGCAACAGTGAGGCGCTGTTGCCAAGTTGACAATCTCATAACTCCTAGCGTCCAGGTCCAGTTCCTATGTCTGCCTAATATACTTTACCACTTGAAAGACCTAGAGGCCGATATTAAAGATTTTGATGATGGGGTCTCGTGGGGATTGATTCGATTTTGGCTGAAACCGTCAGGAAAAATCTGACGTTTCGAAAAAGTCTCCCCCTTTTTTTTAAACCGCGAAAAACCCCCCTTATTTTTTGTGAAATATTAAATTTTATTTTATCGCTTAAAATTGAAGAGGAAGGGATTCTATACAGGTTTGCATTGTTGTTTTTTATTTTTGGGCGATTTTTAGGTACAGGGGGGGAAGGTAAAAAAAAAAAAACTTTCTATTCTTTGCGATATTTGAGAAATTTCAAATGCCAATCGATTCAGTTTTTTGAGGAGATTTTTTTCGTTTTTTGAACTCTCCTCTATTTCAAATAGATACAGGGTGGTGCGCGAAATAGAGGTCAATTATTGAAAATCTTTGTCCAAAGGAAAATTTCGGTTTTCTCGACGGGAATTGGTAGAAGAGAGTGAGTAGATGACGTTTTTCAAGATTTGAACTTTTTCGGGTGATTGGGGTGAGTGCGTCTAGGGGTGAAAATTCTCGACTTTTTAAATATTAGAATTTTTGAAAAATTCTTTTTTCCATTGTATAGAGCATCGAAAGCTGATTCGGATGGTATATGGGAAAAGTTTTTCGGATGAAAATTTGAGCCGCCATATTGGAAAAAAGGCCTCTTCTATATAAATTATTGATTAAAAATCTTTTTTGAAAGTTTTTTTGTACTTTATCACTTTTAGGTGAAAATTAACTACATTTGAATTAGATTATGAGAAAATCACGTTTCTCGATTCAAAATGGCGGAATCTGGAGGTGGGTTTGATAGGGGGGTAAATCAAAATATTGATATTTTTGAAAAATGAATTTTTGCATCGGATACAGCTCCAAAAACTGTGTTGAACACCGTTTGAGTTAATTCTTTAAAATCACGCGAAAAAGAGTTAGGGTTGAAAAATCTATTTTTCATGAAAATTGGTGAAAATCTAGGGCACAGTGTAAAATAAACTTTATTGTTTGATGCAAATTTCGAAGGGAATTTTTCCGAAGGGATGAGGTGAGCAGTGATTGACTCGTTAAGAAGATGCAAAAGAAAGCCAAGAACTGTTTTCTGGGTACGGTATTATGTAGCACCCCTAAGTCACTAGAGGGGAAACAATGTTCAAAAACGGCTTGAGATTAGGAAAATTCAATGATCAAAAGCCTGTAAAACATGGTAAAATCGGAAAATGGGCGAGCAAAGCGAGCCTGTGGGTCACTTGTTACTCACTCGTTGGAACCCAGGGGGCGCAGCCCCTGGTAAAGCGAGCGTCACACTTTAATGTTGGATACACCAAATATAGTTGTAATAGTTATAGGTTTTATTGGAAAATAAATAATTATTTATTTATTTAAAAGAATATATATAATCATACACCATACAACTATCCTATGATTAATGTTAGCCTCAAATGGTCAGCTGTTCGTACATCGAACTTTCTGACAAAAACGTTTCTAGTGATTGGTAAAACCCCAAGTTTCAACTAAAAATTGGTTTAATCGACGTTGGAGAAACCTGCCCCATTAATCCTAGCCATTGCTGTACTCTCAACTATCCAACTTGATAGTAGGTTCATCCGATTCTGAATACAAACAAATGCCACAAAATAATATCTCACATTAAATTTTAAAGTTCTGCATTTGGCGAATTTAAATAGTTTATAGACAAATTGAAAATTTTCAAACAATAATCACAGCTTCCCAGTCTTCCATGTGATACCTGTTGTTGAGCCTGTAGGAGCAAAGCTCAACAGCTATTCCAATCATTTTTAATTACAAACAGCACTAACTCATAGGGTATGCACACATTTTCAAATTTACCATTTTCTAACCATTGTACGGACCCAACGGGGGTGCGGAGGGTGTAACCACCTGCGAGCGCCGCAAAGTGCGAGCAAAGATAAGGTATAAGGCATATATAAGGTATAAGGTATAAATAAGGTATAAGGATTGTACATTATCTGTGGCGCGAGTAAACAATTTGTATTTACAAAACAAATATCGTAGCCTACAGCTATCTAGTTTAATTGAAACAGGATGCATAGGAATAATATGACATAAATACATTAGAAATCAAGTAAGTTATATAAGCCTCAAATCTTGTCTCAATTTATCATTTAAAATTTTAAATTTACCATTTCTAACCATTGTACGGACCCAACGGGGGTACGGAGGGTGTAACCACCTGCGAGCGCCGCAAAGCGCGAGTGAACAATTATATTTGTATTTTACAAAACAAATATGGTAGCCTACAGCTATCTACTTGAATTGAAACTGGATGGATAGGAATGATATGACATAAATACATTAGAAAACAGGTAAGTTTTATAAGCCTCAAATCTTGTCCAATATTTAAAAAGAATTACTTATCTTTTATCTCTAATTTTGAAGAATTCAAAGCAATTTGAAAATACTTTAGAAGACTTATTAAGTCTCATTAAAGATTCCAACAAGATTCCAATAGATTTTACACTTGTTTGAAAAATCTGCACGGAGTATTTTTGGTTGTATCGATCATAGTTTTTTTCAAATATAGTTGTTAAATATCTATCTAACGTAGCATCAGAATCCTGACGTATGGTAACCCTATCCCGAGGTGGAAGGCTAGGAGGGTTAACTTAGGAGGATGACACAATTCTAATATAATTATGATACAAAAGGTCGAATATGACTACTGACACAATCATAAAGCACTCTCAAAGGCAATCATCAAACACTTTAGCAAAAGGTGACAATTGAGTTATTGGATTCATATGTCATTTCTCCTACCAGATTTGAATATAGGAGTAACCCTGCCAATTTTCCATCTGGAGGGGGATATCGAGGATCTCAAGGACAGATCAAAAATGATCTTCAAGGGGGGGACCCAAAATTTCAGCACAACCCTTACATGAAGGAACATTATCTGGTCCACAACCAGTACAAAGTCTCAAATCACCTATTGCTGCAATTATGGCTCTCAAATCAACAGAACTGATTAAGAGAGAAGGGACATTCAGTCTACTGTCTAGGTTCACCTCATTGTCAACATCAAACTGCGACTCATCAAAAAATACTGACGAAAAATACTGAGCAAAACCATTAGGCATATCATGGAGTCCAAAGATCTGATCACCCCAATGCATACCCTCCTGTGTAGAACTGTTAGCTTTCTTGCATTGACAAATCCCCAGAAGCTCTTAGCATCGCTCTTAATATTAGTCTCAACCCTATCTAAATAATTATGATATTCATGAGCAATAAATTGCTTAACCTGAGTTCGCAACCTTTGGAATTGCTCATTGTGATATAGAGAGAAGTGCTGCTTCATAGCGTATCTGACCTTCCTCTTCAACAGCCGAATTATTTCAGCATTGAACCAAGGTGGATACTTAGTACCCCCAGGCCTGACCATCCTCTTTGGAATACAATAATTGTCAAAGCACTCATAGATGAAGGTATAAAATAAATCCACAGCCTCATCTACATTACTTGAATTATCCATAAGCCCCCAGCGATAGGCTCTCAACTGATTATAAAGCAGGAGATAGTCACTTAGTCAGCCCTCCTAAAGTCAAACAGTTCAATGCAATTCAACTAAGAATTAGCAGTGGACCATACCTGAACTGTGACAACAAGAGAAGGATGATGAGCGTCCTCAGGAACCAGGGAACAATCACTTTGCTCGACCCTGATATCAACATTAGAAAATACTAGGCCCAGAATACGATCATTACAATTAAGAACTGAGTTACAGAGAGCCAGATCATAGAAGCTCACAGAAGAAGCCAGTTTCCTAGCAGAAGGAGAGCCAAATTTCAAACGATATCTATCATTATTAATCTCATGTAGTTGACTTCGTAGATTTACGAATCCTATGAGCATACTTCCCAGTACATATATTATATAAACTATAAATTATAAACAGCTATAATTCCCTATGTACTGCACATCAATATTAATATTTTAATTAATATTTGCCAAAAAATAGTTTTACAAAATTATATATTCACATACAAAATAAATATTGAAAATTAGGTAAGATAAGAGTGAAAAATTATCTGATTTCAAAATATCCCTTGTCCTGTTTCATTGATCATGAAACAAATAGCTTAAATAAAATAAAATCTTAGTAATAAACATCATAATATTATTATTAGAGAAACGAAAATCTAAAGGAAGTGATATATACGATTCTATGCAATAATTCATGTATTCATATCAGTTGGACTGCAACATCTAATAATTCCTTCCAATTAAATTCGTAACCTTTACCACTGTAAATTAACCCTGTCAATTGTAAACATAATTTTTGTCATTTTAATAATTTATCTACAGTCTTCTTCTTCTTTCTCCTCGCCACTTCCCGTTATGCGGGGTCGGCTTTTCCAATCTTGAGGCGCCATTCTTTCCGATGATAGACATTGCTTGTAGAGAGGTCCAAATCTTTCATGTCCTTCTGGACTTTCGTCATCCAGGTAGTTTTTGGTCTACCTTTTTTTCTTGTTTGTGTATCCATGGAGAGGCACTTTTTCACCTTAATTTATCTACAGTCTAATAATTTTTAATCAATAATTATGATTTTGTCAATTTCTAATAAATCATAATCGCTATCCCTCTAATACTTTTACACCCCATTCAAGGTCTCAACTTTCTTATAATTTTCAGTTTGTGGTACACAATATCTATGATTTATTAGTGTTGATTGTAAGGATATCCTTATTCTAGGAATTAAACAAATTTATTTACAAATAAAGAATAATCTAATCTAATCTGTCTTGCCGCAAATTTCTGAATTATGCTACCAAAAGAAATCATTGAAGCCCTTTCGTGTTCAATTGAGATGATAATCAGATTTGTGAGTATTTTCTGTTGCATATAGCATTCCTCAAATGGGTTTTTATGCGCTTCAATTTACTGAAACCCTCTCCAGTTGCTACAAAGATATCCTTCTCGCATAGCCCCATAATTCATCTCTCATATCCCCTTAATTCCCCTCTAATATCCTCATAATTCCTTCTCTCATAGCCTCATAATTCCTTCTCTAATATCCCCATAATTCCCTTCTCTCATATCCCCATAATTCCTTCTCTCATATCCCCATAATTCCCTTCTCTCATATCCCCATAATTCCCTTCTCTCATATCCCCATAATTCCCTCTCTCATATCTCCATAATTCCCTCTCTCATATCCCCATAATTCCATTCTCTTATATCCCCATAATTCCTTCTCTCATATCCCCATAAATTTCTCTCTTGACGACCGTTATATCCCCATACGGCCAAAAAATATTGAAATTTCAAACGAAAAATTCCCGAGAGAGGGGAAGAGCATCTGATTCCTCATATTTTTTTGTTCAATATTCTCTCCTTTAAACTTCGATAAGTGGTTTAATAAGCGAGTTCCCACAAGTGACCCAGGGATCCAATATCGCCATAAAGTACGGGGCGCTAGACAGAGAGTGAGAGAGTGAGAGAGTGAGAGAGAGAGAGAAAGCGTAAGGGAAAGAAGAGGAAGAGAAGAGGAAGAGAAGAGGAAGAGAAGAGGAAGAGGAAGAGAAGAGGAAGAGAAGAGGAAGAGAAGAGATATAGGAGAGAAAAGTTAAGATGTTACCATGTTATAAAGAGAGTACAGGTGAAAAGATTTAAGAATACAAAATAGAAAAAAAGATTTGAAGTTTAGAATTACGTGTTTCAGAGAGAGAAAAAGTACAGAATAAGAGAAAGATAAATAATTTGGATGTAATAGAAGAGAGAGTGATAAGATTCAGAAACATGAGAAAAAATTCTCTGAAGTTCAGATGTATGTTTCACAGAGAAAAAGAGAAGTAAAATGAGTGTGAATTGTGAAAAGATGTGATACGTAGAGTCCAGGAGTGAGAGAGAATGTTCAATGAGAGATAATGACCATCTAGCACACCTATTACAGGAAGCAGAGGGGAGTACTAGCATGTGTATGTATGAGTGCAGGTAGAGAGGAAGCCTAATATGTTATGCCAGTGTGTTTTGATACAGGCTCAGCTTCTCGACTGGAGTGTACAACAGACCACTTCAAAGGACCACCGAACAAAGCTACGAAATCTATTACGTCAAATGTTAATTTGCTAGAGCCCCATTTGTGTGACCCTTCCACTTCTAACTATCACACCCTCTCTCTCGCTAACCTTCTCTCACTCTCTCTTTCAGCATGGCCGATAACGTGACACTCGCCGTTCTAATAGCTGCGATAACAGTTACCTAGTTCACACCTATAAATAGCAAGCGAGCCTCCTAATAGTATCTAATAACAAATCGAAGCCCCCCAATTGCTAATGGGAGTAATTTCGAGACGAAGGGTCTCAATCGGTGCCGAAATCATGTGTTATGCAATACCCACTGCAATAGATTACCGTAGATTTTTGCATTGTTCCACTGCATATCAACGATATAATGAAACACGGTGAATATAGATAAAACAAGTTGAATACATGAAACAAAGCAACTCATTCCAGCACTCAGGTTGCTTTGCAGAAATATTTTTCTATATTTAGAAATAAGATTGTTTGCACATAAATTCATGCATATTCAATCAATTTGTCTATTAATATTTAATCAATATTGCCTAATAACATTTTGTCTATTACAGTAATATTCTGTCAATATTAAAGCAAAATTCTATAATAACATGTAACTCTGTAATGTGATGTAATTCTGAAAAAAAAAATGACTTTGTTTTTCAACTAGCATTGTAATTAGTTGGAGTCTATCAACATTTTTGTTCCAATAAGCTCACTCCAGTTCGATCGATGAGAATCCGTAACCAATTCTTCTACAACATTGACTTAATTGCAAACTAATCCCAAACTCATCAATAGATGGTTGAAGCAGGATGGAAGTAGTTACGTTTTCCTCCGTATTTTTCCGACAGGAGCGTTGAATTGTAGTATTGCGCTGTTATGCCATTGAGAGAAAAAGGCTTATCTAATCCTAATGACAGCCGTTTCGAATGAAATATTAATCCCCGAGCATACTTCTTCTACGAAAACCTTTGTACAAATCGAGTTTATTTTTATCTTCGTTGGGAAATCTCTCGACGGTTTATGAATATGGAAAACGGTGGCACATAAAAACGCGCACGAAAGAAGGGATTTATGCAATAACAGAAAGAGAGGAGGCTTCCCTGAACTCGATTCTGGTTCACAGTCCACAAACGTTCTATCTATACAGACTGCAACTGTACAATTCCTTCTAGTAATAAATCAAAAAAATTACTCCTGTTGTCTTCATTCAGTATTGTACAAACATTCATCAGCTGTCCTTTCAATTTTCCGAAGTGCGATTGATTGTTATTATGGGAAGTTTAGGCATGACATCAATATAAGCTTGTGTCACATATTGTATGACTAGGATGGCAAATGAAGGGAAATTCTATGACAGCATTCTGCATACATCCTGATTTTAAAAAATATATATATTATATTTCCATCAAATTTTATTATCAAAAGATTCCGATTTTGACTTTCTTTGTTGGGCTATAAATTAATAATCTTTTATCATAAAAACAACTATTTTCAATTTTCCAGAAACAGTATCCTTCATAACATCACTATTTGGAAATATAATGAGAAAGAATGCTCTGAAGAAGTACTGCAAGTGGGTAGATAATGGAGATACGAAAACGAACATAACCTTATCTTCTAAGGGAGAGGAAGTAAGAGAAATCAGGGGAGTAGGATGTCGGCCATTATCATTGTACCTGATTTTGGCGCTGTATTTGAAAACATCTACATAACTTCTACACAAACCAACTTAAAAAACACAAAATCCGACAAAAATGTTGTATTTTGCCGTAAATATTAACTATATTCTCTTAACAGTTTTGATGTATACCGCAAAAGATACCATCAACTTTCAAAAATCTTCATGAAAATTAAATTCAACATGATGGCTCTGAATTCAAATACAGCGCAAAAATTCGGTCCAGAGTGTATTCGACCAATGAGAACTCAGCTACAATTCAGTCCAAGTGAATTCGGCCAATGAGATCGAGACACAGGCTTCACCCGTCTTTAACATGGGAGAGATAGGATTGTTCCACTCCATCAATGACAGCCCCCTGGGGTAGATGTTGGTTGGTGGATGGTTGACATGGTTTATTAAGAAGGCCATGATAATTTTCTACAAGTTGTATTATTATGGATTTTGTATGAGCTATAGATAAACCATCTACCATTCAGGTCACAACCCAGCAGTGCGGCCTCAGCTTGAAAGATAGAACATGAGCGCAGGGAAAACCTCAAGTTGTACTGTAGCCTACTACATATATACATATTTACAAAAAATATAGGCCTACATATTATACAAATATACATATTTCTTCATTGATAACGTTATACGGTTATAGAATTTCAATCCCATCTCATACCATATCTGGATGGATAACTAGATGCTATAAGGAGACATAAGATGGCTGATAAGATAATAACTAACCCGAGGGCAAGATAGTGCCAGTTTCCATCAGCTAGACTGGCCGGCACGAGAATGGTCTGCGTTCCGTTACGTCCTGAGTGAACCACTTTGATGGCTTCCGCACCTCCAAGCTCCACCGACAGGTAGCTGTCCTGCTGACGCCGACTGCGCAGACTGAACACTGTACCTTCTGCTTTCGCCTGTCAACACAATACAAAAACGCTCTTAGTTTCAGATTTTCATCCCTAGAAACATCGTTGAAATTCATCACCGAGAAACAAAAATAAGTAAGTGTAGCTCTATGCTGGATGGATACATGGATGATAGAGAGTAATATTTACAGAACATAATACATGAAGTATTATGAAAGAAGGATGACAGTAAAGTACTGTAGAATCCTAAAATATATATATACATAATACATCCATAAGATCATAATAATAGAGCGTGGATGGATAGATGAAGCCTGGCGTGTTGCCATTCACCATATTTGAGAATTTTAAGGTTATGAGGAGTTCGTGTCACAGGGACAAGATTTCACAGACAAGTTACGCTTTCAAACGATAGCAGTGTCATAGGGACAACTCAATAGTATTACACCTCAAGTGCTTAATGAATACTCTCAATCAAACAATAAAGTGAATTTTGAACTTCGGTTTTGCATCTTGCACTTTTATGTAAGGCTAGGCGTACACCGGTTAGTCAAGACAAGACAAGACGAGATTAGTCACGTTTAGTTACAGTACTTCACATAGTTGCTTATGAAGCAACACACACCAATTAGTCATTGCATCGGTGTGTGCTGTATCATAAGCATCTATGTGAATTACTGTGACCAAACGTGACTAATCTCGTCTTGTCTTGACTAACCGGTGTAGGCCTAGCCTAAGGGTAAACCAGATGTTATTTTTGAAAGTTGAGAAGTTAATATTGGGATGCACCAAGCATGATCAATTTTGATTCAGGATCAGTAAAATGATAATCAAATGGGATCTGCTGATTGAAAATAGTTGTTCCCGGTTGGTGCAACACAACATTAGAATGTTAATGCCCGGTTTTTCAGTCGTTCAATAAACTTATTGAATCAATAACTTTTTTTGCATTTGAAAACACATGGTTATTGATTCAATAGTGCTATTGGATCCATAAACTGTCTATTGAGCGACTAAAAAACCGGGCATAAGAATGTTTTAAAAAGTGATCCCACATTAGATAAGGTTTCGTGGGTGATACCCTTAAGAGTCCACATCAATAACAAAATTCTCGTCACTAAGTCAACGTTGACAACCGATGTGAAAGAGTTGATTTTTTGCTTTCAGCGGGAAATGAACGCAATTGGTTCACAGTGGTAATGATGACGAATAGGGTGGCAGGGCAGGGAAGCAGCGGCGCAACCAAATCGATCTAACTCAGAAGTGCACGTCAGACAGACATTTTCCAGTTGAGTTGGGATGGCTGACCGACCGGTGAGGGAAGGCGACGGCTTTGGCTGTGAGGCAGCGGGAGATCTGTGTCTGTTTTTGGCGGAAGGAGGCGACCGGCCAGGTGATAAGATGCGGCCGCCTGATAAGAAACGCCGACAGTGATAAAGCGCCCTCTGTCAGTCGCGCCATAAATCAAAGCCCTCACCTCGGAATCCGCACCGCGCTCACTGTACCACTGCACTCACTTCTTGCCTTGTTTGGCCACTGCCCAGGCTCATCGCTATTTAGTCAGTGTGTATAAATTACGTATGCCCGGTTTCTCAGTCGTTCAATAAACAGTTTATGGATCCAATAGCAGTATTGAATCAATAACATTGTGCTATTAGTGCTATTAATCTATAAATTGAAAGAATTTGATTTTGAAGATTTTTCGGGACTTATAAGTTGAAAATTGAGTGTTGGACTCAACCTATAATGTTTTTCCATATTTCTCATTAGGGAAACTGGATGATTCGGCGAGGCGGTACACCCGAAAGGGTCTCTCCGCCAAAAAAAAGCCATAAGCTTAATAATAATAACCATGTGCTTTCAAATGAAATTTTTTTATTGATTCAATAGTTTATTGAACAATTGAGAAACCGGGAATTACTGTAGGAGTGATAGAAATGATAATATAATGAACGTTAACTCTGATAGTGAATGATTTCCAACCTACACGTTGTGGCACAAAAGCATGAATCTGTTATTAAAATGGACTTATTGAATCAAAGCTAGGCAAAACATGAACTCTCTGAGTTTTGAAGTGAATTTTCTAAGTGAGCTACTCAGATGCCAAGAAATGAACAAATTGTAATACGTAATGCATTCCTGAGAAGAAGGAAATTTTTAAACGTCAACGTTTATTTTTAACTTTTTGTGTAGTAGTAAAGGTGATATTGTGGTAGTTCTTCGTATTGAATAGAAAGACTTGAAGTTGACATAACAAAAAACATACAGATTTCTAATAAATATGGTCTCCACGATACGAGGCATCTCTCATAAAATTATTATGTTTGGTAAGTGATCGATTTCGACTTCTGAAATCCTCATCTATACGGTAAACTCCATACACTTCAATGCATACAGAATTTCACTTCTTTTCACTTGCAGCATCTATTCCTCAATTTCTAGTGCAATTCGAATAAGAATGATCTATAATCATTCATCTATAAATCTATTATATAAATTTATGATTAAATCACATTTATTGTAAGTAGTTTGAAGTTTAAATTAACCAGGATGACTCAATATATGACCAACGCGTCATGGGAAAAAGAGGTTGGTGGAGAGACTGTGTTGTAGGCCAAAGATCATGACGGACTACAGCGCTGGATGATAAAGTAAAGTTAAAGGATGTCTCAATTTTTTATTGTCATTTTATTATGGAATAATATACATGATAGTTTTAACTGGCTGTGTTGATAACAATAATTATTTTTTGTGTAGTTATAACTGGCTGTGTTGATAACATTAATTATCTTTTGTGTAGTTATAACTGGCTGTGTTGATAACATTAATTATCTTTTGTGTAGTTATAACTGACTGTGTTGATAACATTAATTATTTTTTGTGTATATATCTTTTCCACCAGCAAAGGATAACGATTTATTAGAAGATGAAGCTGTGTTAAAATATAAAAGTGTATCAAAAATGTTCTTGAATATATAATCAATATATGAATACACAATTAAAATATAAATAACAATGAATAATGTAAGTATAATTGTAAAATTCACACAAATACATTTTAAAAGGCTGGGCTTCACTGAATTTTGTGAATTGGTGAGCAAATTCCACCATCAATCACAATCAGACGGGTCACCTGAGTCTTTGCAACAGCACGTCGCACAGTTTATTGGCGTGGGATCTCTTAGTCAGTCTCAATTATTTTAGTTGCATCTGACAGTCGACGAAACCTCGTTCTGTCGTGAGACCTCCCCCCCCTCTTCCCACCCGGGATTGGGCTAACATTGTCTCCTGAAACCCCCCCCCCACCAAACAAGTCTGAGGCTGTTGATTAATTGTCAACGTGCGCCTCTGCAGGTGATATTTCATCTCGGAACTCGCATGGTCCTAATCCCGTTACACATCTGCCAGTGGGTTTACCCCCACCCCCACCCGCACCGCACCTTTCTGATACAATGAACGACAAAAATTGACAAGGCCGATTCATCTCTACTGAACAAACAGAATTGATTGCCACGGGCGCGATGTGCTCGACTAATTATTTCAATTCTTTATGTGGCTGCACAACTGTCACTCGGCAATTTCAATTATAGTTGATAGTTAACAGCGACCTAAATTCTACCCAGAGCTATAAGGTGTTTATTAGCTATAAGGTGGAAATTCTTGTTTAACTTGTGCGTACATCAACAGCACATGACACTAATTAGTGAAAGGATAAAATGACTTACCAAATATTACCTCTAGCCAAAGTAAATTAAAGAGGTGCACTTTGAATTATCAAATTCATAGAAATCTTAATTTGGGGTGGAAGAAGTTTTGGGCAAATGCCTGTTATCTCTTTTTTCATTGTCGTGAGTGTGTATATCGACAATGGATGCCGGGTCTACTTACTCAAAAACGTTGATCAATAACGACAAGTTTATTTCTGTTGTTTTTTAAAGTACTGTCCAATGTGAGAAAGTTTCAGCAGTTATTTAGCTGATGAAAAGAAACATGTGAATAATATTGAGTTGACCAGAGAGAATCAATGCAATATTTAATAACGTTAAAACAAGACCTTGGTTTGAGTAATGGAAACGGTATTTTTGTATATGATCTTGTATACAAACACAAGGATAGTCCTAATAATAACCCGAATAATGCACAATAACCCTTATAAACTCATAACCTCGATAATCACACTTCTCTCCTACTCTTTGATTATCAGGTTCCACGTACGGTACTGTACTTCACTTGTCATTGATATTCACCGTACAATCGGTTCTGACTGAAATGTATGTACATGTATCAATTGATAATAATTAAGAACAGAAATTCTTACTAATGTTTTATTAACATTCAATTCATCGAAGGTGATCCTTCATGAAGGTTCAGGAATTCATTAGGTAGAAGGTCGTAGATGATAGAGATGAAGAGCAAATTTGAAGAGCAAAGCTTATCAGCTTATATTAACAATAGAATATCATTCGTGCTTCTCAGAAGTGTACTGCAGCCTAATTCGAGTGGTTTTCCTGTTTGAGAACAAACATTATTCCTAAACATTATTAATTTGAACGTATTCCAAATTACATAATCCAAAGCCTGATTTCTCGGAAATTATTTTTACCTATGATAACTTTGAATTCAGATTGTATTTATTCAGTGCCGAAATCATGCCTCAGGAGAAGCTTGATTCCACATTTATTCATTGTTGAGACGAACGTTCATTTACAAATAATCATTGATGAGAAGGATGTTTGCGCTGGGTTGATTGAACTCGATAAACATTGTGGTTATCAATAATAATAATATACAGAACGGCAGTGAAGGCTTCGATTCATCGATTGTTTGATGACGACTGCTGATATAAACATTGTGATTTACGCCTGTTGGACTGGAATGGGTCCAATTAACAGGTGAAAGATGAATTAAGTAATGTTATTCGATCAAGCTTATGCTAATTCACATCAATACCCCAGGCAAGTTGATTGAACAATTTTTCGTAACTCTTGTTATGGTTTTTACGGTGATGCCCACATAATAAGCTCTCAGCTTGTGCGTGGGTAATGGGATGATGAGAGATTTGTGGACCTACAGCCATAGGTGGGTTCCGAACCACTGGGAAGTGATTTTGATTCTCATGAATGGATTATATTCAGCGGGAAACGGCCTGAAGTGGTCACCCTTATGGTCACCCACTCATCTTGCCACCGGCACGACCATGGAGCCAATCGGGAAGCGATTGGCTTGATTCCACATAATTCCGTTCATAATAGGAATCAAGATAATCAAGATAACAGATGAACTTATAGGGAAAGATAGTTTGAAATCTAATATTGTTTATTCCACTGTTATCAGTCACTCAGGTCACTTTACTGAGTACGGAATGAAGTACATAATGTGAAAATAAATAGTAGGTATAAATAAGATAGAAAGTGAGATGGAAATAAATATTAATCCTAGTAGGTCCGTTTCTTCAAAGAATTAATGCTAAACTTAAGTAAACTAAAACTAAATTATTAAGTAGTCAGTTTTTGAGAGGATATAAGATTGTTTTCCAACAAAATTGTTTCCCATTTTAGCCTAATTATTTTTGCTTTCGAAATTGGAAAACAATAGAAGAGATAAGTTCACAACTCGTTGAAGAGATTTTTTTCTTGAAAATAATAAAACTTCTCGGAGAAATAATCTCCTCATTCCGTTATGAAGAAGCACTTTTAATCATTTGAAAGAATCTTATAATCAAATATTACCAACTCTACCTGGATAATTAGATGGGTAGAAAGAGATAACCATTCATTGCCTCTCACGACAACGACAAATATAATTATATCTATCACTACTTTCCATTTTTTATTTTTAAAATTTTACTCTATTCCTTTTCCTATTCACAGAAAAAAATCCATGAAAAAGTCTAAAGGAGCAGAGAATTCTATGAGAAAATTAATTATTCTCTAAAGAGAATTCTTCTCAACTTTATTGCAAATTGAACTTCTCTGAGCTGAAGCTGGAGGCTTGCTGAAAGCTTTCTCAGAACAGCGTTCAATTAACAGAAATGGAAACTGAAAAAAATCGTTTCGGGATTCACAGCACACTGTGGTTGTATCGCTTTCGCTGCTTGTACAAGCTTCAGAAAGCTCCCAGTACTCCAATCAGATTCTTTCATTCAGACTGTCATTTTATTTAGAATTTATTGAAGGTTACTCTCAGTCTCATTCGGTCTCTTCGCAGGTTTTTCGTTCAAAATTGCTTTGCTTTGTTCATAGGGAACGGATTTCATGTTTGACAAGTAAGTTTCGAAAATGTGTGTCTGATAACTTTCAAACTACTAATGAGCTTCAGGGAAATAGTCTGATGAGATTCTGGATTCGAGTCCTTTCAAAATTGGTTCAACATCCAATAAGCATTTCAATACAAGCAGTGCTAGGTTCAGTGCCTTCCTATAGAGACGATTCACTTCATCAATCATCTGAAAAGCTCATGCAAGATTCAATCTCTTGGATGTTCCATTGAAATTCAGGCAGACGGTTACTGGTGGAAGCTGTTTGAAGGTTTTGAGTAGGTGGAGCACTCATCTTATTTTATCACTTTTAAATTTCGGAGCTCTAGTCAGCAATGCAAAGTACGGATCTCCTTTATGAATAAATGTTATCCTCAGGACCGAAATAGTAAACTTAAGTGACACTCATCCAATGTGATTAAGTTAGTATTTGAACATCGTTTGAGGTTCAATTGATGTTAATTTCAATTGATGGTGTATTTGTAAGGTGACAAAGATATAAAATTATAGGCCTACAACGACATTTGACAAGTAAATTTTGATAGACGTAGTAATCAAAGTAATTTTCCATACTTGAAAGAACTATTATACATTATGTAAAATTATCTTATTGCCAGTTCTAAATATAAGTTGTCTGAATATAAGTTGTTTTATTGTGTTGTATTATAATACAAAATTATTGTGATTTATTATATCACAGATAGTAAGAAATCCAGTTCATTTGTTTGTTTATTTATTTGTTTTATTTATTTGTTCTCAATCAACTAAACAAAAAAATTCAACTGTATTCCCCTATTTCTATAATAATTATTGCAGAGAAAAGTTTGAGACATGAAAAACTTTCAATGTAGAATTCTAATAGTGAACAAATGCAGAATTCATGTTGTGAACCAGAGGAGACAATAAGCAGAGGAGAGAATTCTTAACCAATTAATACTGTTTGATGTAATTTTAGATAGGATTATCTCCACCAATAATAATAATTGGTCTCAAATGTAATGCCTAATCAAGAATTAATGTTTTTGTCAGCATGTCAAGGAGAATTCAATAATGATTATTGAGAAACAAAGTCAAAGAAAAATCAGTTGAAAACAAATTCAGCTCATTATCTTCATAATCCTTGAAGCTCAAACTCTTGTTCAAATTGAAGAGTAGCACTGGATCACTTCCAATGTACATATTACATTTTCCACGTGATTCTGTTTGCTTTTTAGTTGATTATGTAAACAATGAATTTTAAATTTGATTGATGAATTTTGTTCCATGAAGAGACCATTTCACTCACTGTAATAAAAGATTGAAGAAAACGATTATCTGGAGTATTCACGCTACCTACTTAATGAAAAACCTGAATTGCCTTGAACCGATACAAATTTTCCCATCTCGGTATGTCTGATGAGATGTATTCCACTAGAGATTAAAACTCGAACAATTCCAATTCCGTCCAATGATTTTCTGCGTTATTTGATGCCGCTTTTTTCTACTATTGCCAGGTGGGTACTCGACGTTAGCTATCTCGCGGACCTTCAGAGAAAGCAGACTTTACGAGGTTATTCGGCAGCAAACTCCGCATTCCTATTCACTTCTCTCGGGCCGGAAAATTCGGCCCGGAAAACTGAACTGCACAGTGGAGCACAGACTCGTGCATTTAAATCGCTTGATAAAACGAAATTCGCAGAAAAGAACGTTAAACTTTTGCCGCTTCAACTGTTGCCAGTGGAAGAAAAAACAACTTGTAAAGTGTTTTTTTTCACGAACTTGCCAAATGTAGCATTCCGAATCGTGAAGAGCTAGAATTATTTTTATTATCATCGACATCATCATCATGATCAACACCATCGCATTGGTACTTGAGATATCAGAAAATGGAGTCTGCAGATCGATCAATGAAATACACTTGAGAGTCCAATTCAATTTGGAGAATTTTTCCTTTTCACAGAACTCCTAGAGAAGTTTCCGACATTCAAATTGAATTGAACTGTTTTCTCTTTTTATCAAATCAAATGAATTCTCCGCAAGAATACCTCACTTTAATTCTATGATGCATTTACGCCTTACTAGAATTTTATGATGAACGTAAATTCTGATAATTATGCATTGATCAAATAAATTTCTCACATACTAATTACTAATATAATGCACATAGATCTAAATACTGTTAATAAATCAGTTTGAAATATACACTTGATAAAAAGAAGACAAGCTTGAGTGTTATGTAGTTGTGGTCATAACGAATAACAGTAAACCAGACCCTTCTATTACAGTGGAAATGTTAAATTGGGGCTTTCCCCACGAATATTGGAATACACTATTCAGGCTAACGTCACACTTCTCAAAATCTATGCTGGAATATGAGCTTGCCTACCGTGTATTCAATTATCCGTGGTTTTTTCTAACACCACCAAGTACGCATCAATGAGTATGTTCACAATGTCATGTAATGTTCGCTCATTCATCATGTAGGTTACGGAAACTAATATTGAATTGTCGGTCCTATTACAAATTTCGCAAGTGAAAGTCATACAGGCTGAAACGGAAGCTGCAGCCTTTGAGGAAGTAGTGGACTTCATCAAACGGAAGTTGAAAGTGTTTGTTGAGAGTTGGCCACCACTGAGTAAAGGGCTCCTGAGTAAAGTGTGGGGCTGAATGATGAGGAAGGTCAGGTTTGCACGCGGTCAGCAGTCGACCCAGCCCTGGGAAATTCGCCTCCTCCTCGTCTGGTGAGTGCTCCCTCGGGCCGCAGCCGAGCCACCACTTCTTCTTCCACTTCTTCTTCTTCTTCTCCTCGGGCCTCTCCACTTCCGGGTCCAGTCACGTCTCACGTCTCCGCGCCGGGTCCCGGCCGCTCATCGTGCTTAATGGCCTCATGAAATATTCATCACTAAAAACAGTTTTTCTCTCCGGGCATACTTGCCAAACCAAAGAGCTCATTCGGAAAACAGATGCTTAATACTTGGTTTTGCTTCTTTGAAAGCCGTCGCGGAATTTGAATCTATGGAAAAATATTTACTATACTAATAGCCCATGGTTATTTCCAGGAATTCTTGTAAAATATTCTTGATCATCAAATATGACTGAACCATCAGTTGAATGAGACTCTCAAGTGACTCAACAGAAACATGAGATTCATAAATTGAGAAAGGCTAATAAGGTACTGAATAATGAACTCTTTTGATTGCTTACAATAAAAACAATTATTACTAAAACTTGAACAATATAATCTATAAAAGATCATAATTATAGCAGGATCCTTTTAACTTGTCAGAAAACATATGTTTCAACGAGCAATAACACAATACTTAACCTACAAATGCTGAATCTCGCAGATTATTGAAAAGGTCTTTTAAAAAGTTATTCTATGAAAGATCTTCTTTAAAAAGGTATTTTGAAGACTTTAAAGGTCTTGACTTTTAAGCCTTTTGATTATTGTGTCGAAATCACTGTTCAATTATTACCGAAACAGCTGATTTCTGACAAGTTGAAAGGATCGTGCTATACTAATGAATAATTATTATTAATGCATCACTAATGCTAATAAAATGCAATTTATTTGACCAAGGGGGCGTATATACGATGCATACTTGCGGGTGGAGGACATTTGTCATTCAAATCCACTGGAAATGTCGTCTGCACGATGAATTTATGCATGAAAATATACATACTTTGTTCGCTCCTTAATAAATTATTAGTAGCATGCAATCAACCTTAGTTGGTATACAACAGCATAACCTGATGTCTTGTCCATGTCACTCTGTGAGAGCGATTACTGAGTGATCATGAGGTAAAGACGGGAATATTCAAATATTTAAGACTGCTTCTAAGGCTAGGCGTACACCAGTTAGTCAAGCCAAGACAATACGGAATTAGTCACGTTTAGTCACAGTAATTCACATAGCTGCTTATGAAGCAGCACACACCGATGCAATGACTAATCGGTGTGGGCTGCTTCATAAGCAGTTATGTGAAGTACTGTGACTAATCTCGTCTTGTCTTGTCTTGACTAACCTGTGTACGTCTAAACTTAGGGTGACTGACATAGAAATAAGTCAAAGTGGAACCTACCTGTTACACCCTATTATGTGTATTGCAGTTCTACACTTGTCTAGTGGAACGGTCGTTCCACCACCCGTCCCCCCCGTGATACGAATGAAAGACCGGGACCACTATATATTCTGTAACGAACTTCCCTTTGATGTTCGCATGCCGCCATCTCAATTTACGCGGAAGGTAGTGAAAATTTTGAAATGTTGTAATGACATTATTTTCTTAGATTTTTGAGCGCTTTCATTTAAGATCAGAACGAACTTTCTACGATATAAATTCGCAAAGATACTATATACGGGTATTTTGTCATTTTACTAATTTTGGGATTTTTCAATTTTTTCAAC
This sequence comes from Laodelphax striatellus, assembly GCA_017141395.1. NCBI lineage: Eukaryota > Metazoa > Arthropoda > Insecta > Hemiptera > Delphacidae > Laodelphax > Laodelphax striatellus. Next base: position 10,540,223 of record CM029534.1, read on the forward strand.
TTTGAGCACTTGATGAAAAATCTGTAATGAGTTGAGATTTCGGACTACCAAAAGCGATTGAAGACATGTTTAAACTATTTACATTTAAAATTTCAAATCATTTAATGCCCGATTAAGCTCTGTAGCTCTGTCCGAATAAAATTAAAGTTGCAATTTGAAGTTAGAATTTGAAGCTTTTTATCGAATGTAAACAGGGCCACCCAGGAACATGGCCTAGACACTCGAAATGTGACGTCACGGCTAAGAGGCCTACCACTCCACTATACTGTTCATAAACAGCCACTGATCACAACCAAATTTGAATATTTAAATTTTTATTATTTAAAAATAAATAAATAGACCTACTTACCCACCAAAAGGTAATTGTGCAGTTGAAATAAACTCGAGACGAGAAAAACCAAACACGAATTCCAATTTTAATGCAGAGATGAGTTGTAAACATGAGTTGTTATGGACACGATGTGATGACGTCAGCTGCACGTTTAAATTCAGTGTCTAGCTAGACCATGTTCCTAGGTGGCCTTGATGTAAATGTCGCGATCCTAGCGGTTAAAAACTAAAAGTTTCACACTGTTGCCACCGCCAAATTCGACCTTTTCAATAATAGCCCAGTAAAATTGTCATCAAAAATAGGGTCTACCTTGTATGAAATGGGTTGGCGGTTTTTTTTTTTAGTAATGTTTATGGTAGTCCTGGGATGCTAAATCCAAGTTTTAGACCTAGGCAAACTACCGGTTCATCTCCAAAAATCGTACAAAATGGCGGAATTTTGCACTTTTTTTATGTTTGGCTAATTTTCACCCTGAAGAATCTGTTTTTCATAGAGGACATTGTGCATATTTCTTAAAGTATATCAAATTACCTTCAATTTGAGACCAAATTTATCATTGTATGCCCAACCGTTTGCGAGATACAGCTCTTCAAAGTTCATAAAATTAACGAGAATTTACCCTTTTCTTCAATTTTTCGCAATTTTGACCCTGAAGAATCACTTTTTCATATAGGACATTCAACACAGGGTTGAAAGTAAATTTAAATACCTACAATTTGATACCTGATTGGTTATTGTAGGCCCAACCGTTTGCGAAATACAGCTCTTCAAAGTTCATCAAATTATCGTAATTTTTTACTTGTTTTTACATTTGGTCAATTTTGACCGTGAAGCATCACTTTTTCGAATGTGACTTTCAGCAAAGTTTTGAAAGATAATTTAAGAATCTACAATTTGAGACCAAATAGATTATTGTAGACCCAATAGTTTGCGAGATGTAGGCCATCAAAGTTTATCAAATTGTTGAATTTTTCCACTTTTTCTACATTTCTTCAATTATGACCCTGAAGAATCATTTTTCCATATAGAACATTCAACATAGTTTTGGAAGCTGATTCAATTACCTACAATTTGAGACCAAATTTGTTATTGTAGGCTCAACCGTTTGCGAAATACAGCTCTTCAAAGTTCATTGAATTATCGTAATTTTTCATTTGTTTTTTGAATTTTTACCGTGAAGTATCACTTTCTCATATATGACATCCAACATATTTCTTAAAGTATATTAAAATACCTACAATTTGAGAATTAATTGGTCAATGAGGGCCTAATAGTTTGGAAGATATAGGCCTTCAAGTAGATTAGTAGAAGTCTATTCACATTTAAAATTTCAAATCATTCAATGTCCGATTAAGCTCTGTAGCTCTGCCCGAATAATAATTAAAGTTGCAATATTTGGAATTTGAAGTTTTAAAGAATGTAAATGTCGCGTCAATTCAACAATTTTAGCAATTAAAAGAAATAAAACTCTGACAGGAAATAGAAAAATTGAATCGTTCATTTTAGAATCATTAATGGGGAAAATTTGAGAATTTTATTCCTGGAATGTATAATAATGGTGTTGGGCAAATTTTTACAAGGATTTCATTTTTCGATTACAAAATATTTTTTTCATCAAAAGTGGTCATTTGACCTATCGTAATGGGTTAAAATTTCAATCTAAATTCAAAATCTCAATCTTATTTAACAAACTTTGTGGATAACTGCTTATACATGAATTAATGTTGCTACAATGATATGTCGTTAATGTCTGGATAGTAAATGATAACGTGTGATGCAACAGACACAGTCACAACGTCTTGTTTGTTCATTCAGTATTAACCATAACTGGCTCACTTATAGCTAGAATAATTTTGTAGCACCCAAATAGTGAGGATAAAATATCTTTATCAAATAACATGGCATTTCACTGTTTAAAAAATTAACTCTCTCCCCATCCATTGTGTTTGCAGTGTTATACCTCTATAACAAGAAGGTGATTAAAAAATCCTTCAGTAAATGTTTTGATATAGCTAAAGAAACCCGTCTCCCTCTGCAATATACATTTATACATACAATATAATAATTATGTGTAGCCAACCCAAACAAAAATGAAAACTCTGTTCTGGGAGCCATTGACATTGGAGAAAAAATTTGGAAGAAATTTTGGGGGAGGGCGAGGGCGCTCAATAATTTAGAAAGTTCATAAAAACTTGTTAGCTCAAACACTGAGAGTATGATTCCTGAAAGTTTAGCATATTTCTAATTCGTGATTTTAAGTGGGTGAGATTGAGCGCCCTCGCCCTCCCCCAAAATTTCTTCCAAATTTTTTCTTCAATGTCAATGGCTTCCAGAACAGAGTTTTTATTTTTGTTTGGGTTGGCTACACATAATTATTATATTGTATGTATAAATGTATATTGCAGAGGGAGACGGGTTTCTTATTTAGGCTATATCAAAACATTTTCTTACTGAAAGCTTATAAAAATTTTTTGGATTTTTTCTTTGGTACACAAATTTTAGTTCCCACACCAGCGTTTTCAATAGGGTCGGGGGTAGGGGACGGGTGACGAATTCTTTTTTGGAGAATTTTTTGAGAGGATAAAATATACCAAGGATCACATGCATTTGAATTGTATTGGAATACTCGTTCGCAACAAAACACACTGTTTAAAGGAGTGGGAGATGTTAAATACTAAGCATGGCACAGCAGTAGCAGTAGCATTAGCAGCATAGCAGTAGAAGCACGCCGCCGGGGAACATGCAACAAGCGACGTTAATCGAGTTGTTGAGCGAGCTGCTGCCACTCTGTTTACACGGTGTAACTGACAGTTGCGCTGCCGAATAGAATCCGTGCCTGACGTCAACAAATATGCCAACTGACTCGGCACTATGTTCCACCGACAGAGAACGGCGGAGGAATAAACGCAGTTTGGCTCAGCGCAGCCAAGCACCAAACGAAGAATGAGCCGCCCCTCACTGGATAATTAGCTGTCGATCTGTTTGTTGGTCTACTGAAGTTGAATTTGTGGAGTTATGTGCGGAATGCGCGTCATGATTGCATCGGTTTTCGCGTCACGCGCTTCCCGCCTCTGCGCGTGTCATTTGCCATTCATCAACGATCTTCGTTCTCATTTTTCCACTCAAAAACATGCAGTCCAGATTATATGCGTGTGTGAAATTATGGAAAAGTTACAGTTTTTCCAACAGCTTGCTTGCAACTGGTATATAATTATTGTTGTATACTACACTCCAATATGTGCAGTTCATTTTCATTTATATTTATTTGTTTATCATGATTTAGAAAGTAAAATGATAGTGAGAAACATGAGTGAGAAGTATGATATTTTTGTTGTGTTGATTGACGTATTTACTCTAGAATAGGCTTTGATATCTTCATTTGGCTGTGGTACAGTATATGGACTTCTGTGTTAAACAGTTATTAAGCTGTTTAGATTGAAGATTACAATTTATTGACAGAAGCCGATACTATATCACTCTTCCCCTTCTTTTTAACTTGAAATTTGACTGATTGATTCATTTGGAAAGAAAAATTCAAGTGAAACGTTGAGTGAGTGGTGTAATACATTATGATTTGAAGAGTTTAATTGTGTTAATTGTGTTTAGGTACTTGTAGCATACACTAAATTTCAATGCCTCTGTATGTAGAAGGCAACGATTCTCATTGTATTTTATTCAATACAGAATAAATATATCACATTTCATTCGTTCACGACCCATTTAATCAGTACAAAGGAATTGAATCGTAGAATTTTTAAATTGGTTTCTACATATTCGAAAAATTCTATGGTTTTGCAGATTTAACGCTAAGTGAGATCGGATTAGGAAAATTGAAGCTTGATTTATAGCAGTTGTAGAAATTATTGCATGGATTTAATTATAAATGAATATAAAGACAAGAATTGATTACGTTTAATTTGTTTGGAAAAATCAAATAATTTTCAAATAAAAATAAAAATTTGAAAAACTCACTCATACTTGGACTACTTTCTCAATTTTTTTAAAGTTAGCATGCTGGTAACTTTGATTAACGCTATAATAGGTATGAATGATATTCGCATTCGCATATAAATAAACGAAAAACTTTTGTTGCCATATTACTTTAATGTGATACATTTTTCTGAGAAAGATGATCAAACACATTTATACATTTTTCATACACATGACAAATTTTCCTGATTGTATAACTTGATGAAACTTGCAATTTATGAATCCAAAACCTTGTAATCGAGCATCAATTTTGTGGATGAGATTCAAATAATATATTATATCCAATGGAAATTAATAGAAACTTATTATTCCAGACACATTAAGAACCTTGTACCCTAGAAACTTATTCCAATTCTCATTGAACTAGCTGCTTGGTGGAGATCTTGGTTTCTCCATTTTCAGGACCAACATACTGTAGAACAAGATCAGCCAAGTAGTGGCCATTTGCGCCGGCAGTTTCCATGGCTTTCTTGATGAATTTTTTGCTCTCGTCTGGCAGATAAACTGGAAACTTTATCCTGAAGTCAATCAACAAATCACCGAACCGGTCTGGATCATCCACGTAAGGCATGCCTTCACAATGCACAACCTTCAGAAAACATAACAATTAGTTTATGTGAGATCGATGGAATTTACAAATTTCCTAAAAAATTGCAACTTTAACAGGCTTTAGATCATTACTAAAGAGACGACTGTACACTGTGCCAATTATAGGAATTACTTCGCTCACAATATCACTAGTTTAGTACTGTAGTAAATAGTATGGAAATCTGTTTTATTCTCACAGATTTCTATCGAATAAACTGCCTTATTGGATGAATACTTGATAGTTTTTGAAATGTCAATATTTTGTTTTGCCCCTGAGATCTTTTTGAGAATCATGGGAATTTAAATATTTAGCTAATGTTTAGCTAAATATTTAGGAGCTAATAACCTGCGGATTTTACTGATCCTGTATTGCTTTCAAGCTCTAGGTTTTGGGAATCGCAGTAGGCTATCAATTGAAAGCTTTTCTAAAACTTTCATTACTTGATTCAATAATAATCAAAGCTTGACAGTGAGTCTATAGATGGAATGAAATATAGATTATTTTAATATAAGGTTATTGAATGTTTATAAATTTTCCATTTCGAATAAAACTGGATTCGATTTGATTGAATTAGATTTCATTTGATTGCGGAGTCTTGGCTTTTTAACTGCATCACCTACATACAAGAATGACCTAGAACACAGTAAAGGAGAGGAAAACTACACAACACAGAAAAGGAAAACAACTCAATAATTATTTCTGCCTTTACACAACATAGGATGATGAATTGTTTTTTATGAGAATGTAGGGTATTTGTATGACTAGTAAGCTTAAACTATCCAGCAATTATTTTAGGATCTTTAAATAAAATAGAAGGACCGTATGATTTTCAAATTTACCTTAACATAATCCTGATAGACAACTTGTGTGATAGGCACTCGGATTTGACGTTGATCAAGAGTTTCCAAGACAACTGTTTTGCCAGTCAATGCCTCCTGTAAATCTATGTCGACTGTAGTGAGAAGGTTGACACCTTCACGTCGAAAAGTGGTGTGAGGGAGATCTTCGGTCACAAAAATAATATCTCCTGGGATGATGGAATGGCCACAGTCACCTTTCTCTAGGAAAACTATTTCTGTACCAGGTGGCAAACCAGGCTTGATAGGAATGGTCAGGATTTCGTATTTGATAATTGTGGTTTCTTCCAAATCATCGGCGAAAACACGACGTTTTATTTTCATTTTTTTAATGCCACCCAAGTATAGTTCCTTTAGGGTGAGTTGAAGGGGTTGAACCAGGGGAGGAGCTTTTTTCTTTAGTGCTCTTCCTCTCCATTCTAGTAGGAAAAAAATAAGGACTTTGAGTGTCATGCATGAGAAAAAATTGATTTGAGAGTCAGCACTCAACATAACAAAATAGCCTTATGATAACTCATTAGAGTCTTGCTCAATGCTCATCACTATTTGCTCATAGGAGGTAGGAACTTCCTAGATATAATATTGTTTTTCGATTTTTTCTTGTATTTCTCATGAAGAATAAAAGTTTTAACAATTTTAATACTCACTGAAGGACATGTAGAGAAAATTCAAATCTTTTAAAGCTATAAAAAGGTTTGTCTATCAAATATTATTTTGTGAACCTTAAAAATAAAATTACAAGGAAGTGTTTGGTTGAAGCTCTTTACAATAAAAATAGTAAAATTAGAAGTATTAAAAATTAATTTTGATTAATACAGTTATTCCCTATAATAACAGGAGATTGCACGAAAGCCTATCCAATTGAACGCATTTTCCCATTTAAATAAAAAAACAAAATTATTTTTTCATTAGCTCCCGTAGATGATCATACCAACGGTTCAATTGGCTTTGGTGCAATCGGTCATTCGGCTCTCAATTCGATCCACTTCCACCTGCATTCACTATGTAGACACTTGGTCGATTTTATGTGCGACTCAAGCATGCTGCTTATTGGCCGCATACTGAGCAGCACAAATAATTGACCAAGTGTGGGCATAGAGATAGTTGAATAATTAGAATTTGTATGCTATGCCTCCACAACATTGAATTCAGTACCAAATAGTACATGTATCTTCTTAATGACTACAATATAAACCTCTCTATGAAGATATAAATGAAAGGCAGTCATTCTATCCTATTCTATCATCAGATTGGATAAGAAAAACTGCCGAGTTAATTGTAAAATAAATGCCAAATCGATTCATAACATGATCCTACAGCTTTTTTCTTGTGTTTTTTAAATTATGGACTGATTACTGTTTTGTAATAGTCTTATTTATTATTCAACTCACCATCCAACGTGGGAAGCTGTAACTGCAGCAGATCAGCATAGGGTGAAGATGTCCCGAAGAATTCTTGATAGGTTCTGACTGGGTCTCCATGATAAGCGTAGGGCGGTATCCATCCTTGAGCACTCGGCACCCCTTTCTTCATCCCTTCTTCGCCGTACTGATCGTAGACCGCTCTCCATTTCGGCTGACTCAGTACATCGTAAGCCTCACCAATCAGAACAAACAGCTCTTTCAGCTCTCCTCCAGCATTTCTTTCCGGATTCGTTTCTATCGCACGTTTCCGGTAAGCTTTCTTGATTTGAAGGTCATCACAGTTGCGTGTGAGACCCAGGACACCGTAATAATCTATTCCCATTTTCTTTGACTCGATGGACTAAAAGACTCGGACGATTGGAGTTCGATGTTATTTTTGTATCTTTCGTAATGAATAAGCTTCAAAGATGTCTAACACGAGTCACCAACTAACCTTCAAATTGGTAGCCTTTAAACTTCAAACCTTCTTTATTAGTAGCCTTCAAGTAAGGTAATTTATTTCCATTTTTTCGTTGATTGGCTCGATTGACTGAAAGACTTGGACGATTGGACTTTGATTGAGTTAAATGAGAAATAAATACTGTTATTTTATGATTGAATATGGAAGATATCCAACTAGACTCACCAACTAACCTTTAAATTGAAAATCAAAACAAACCAGAAGGCTGTATCCATCCATCATAACATATGAGTCTATTGGTTGAGCTTCCAAGTGGGCTCGCACACCGAAGCAATAAGCAACAAGCAACTAGAAACACGTGGATTATATTTATGATCGTCTACTCTATACAGATAAATAGTCTAATGCATACCTGAAGCAGCTGTTCCAGTGTGCATTGAACTATTCGTTTGTATAGAGTAGACAATCATATGATCCATATGTTGCTAGTTGCGTGTTGCTTATTGCTTCGGAGTGTGACCGGGTTACGAATGAAAATTAGAAAGTTATAAAAGCATTGAAATTAGAAATTAAAAATGCTGAGTTTACAATGATTTTTAAAAAAAGTATATTAAGAAAATTGTTTTTCGATGTTAAGAACACTTGATTCAACCATTACGTCTATACTGGTGTTTAAAATTGAAACAATAGTGATTGGAAAATAAAAATAAAAATAATGTACAGTCAATTTGTCAAAATATACAACGTATAAATCTACAAAGTATATAATTATTATACTTTTTAAGCCACAAGTCTGTAATTTTTTCAATAAGGTAAAATTTATAATAGATAATTGAACTATCAACTGTACTAACTGTACAAAGATTAGGGTTTAAATTGGAGATGTTTAAGAGTGAGATATTATATTAATAAGAATGTCATGCAAGTAAGGAATTTGAATAGTGTGGAATGGATAACTAATAGATTTGAACAATATTGACGATATCTCAACCAAAATAATAAATCTTTCAAATTGGTCAACGCAATGAAGTTTAAAATAACATTCAAAATTCATTCAACTCCAAATACTCATATGCAGTAGGCTAATAATATCAGCGGGTTAATGTGTAAAAACATTATATTTAAGGACTGATGAAATGGTTTACATTGTCATTAGTAATAAAAATTATTGTTTTCTATCATTCGGAATGTCTCTGGACAATGACTAAATTCGTTACACAGTTCTGAACTGGACTTTTGGAGCTCTGTACAGAATTAACAATGGTACGTGAAATGGAGGTCAATGCAATCAATGAACGAACTGCAAACACTCGTGACGCCGGGAAAGCTGCAGAAAATCACACAGAGCGTTAATTAAGGTGTGGCAATCTTTAACAAGCAGAAAAACTGATAAAGAACTGTCAGGCAGCTGTGTTTGGTACACGTACTATCTCATTTAGAACTACGGTGTTTTTCACGCTTCGAGTTTTTGCTAATTAAAGTTACTCTAGGTGACTCATAAGATGATTGTACAATATAATAGGAAATAGTTGATAGCAGAGGTACAAAGACTAAATAATCTCTGTGTGGTCATTGGTGTGAAAAGAACCATAACAGTGCATTGAAACATTTTCCCCCTGACAATTATGTCTAATTAGAATAGATTCATTATCCTTCAACAAGAGAATTATGGACATGGGGAGATCGTAGAGCTAAACTCACTGTGAGTCGGTTTATTCGTGGTGAATACATAATGAAGTTCTCCCATCTGACTGTTGAAAAAGCATTATTATACTGTATATTATAGTTTGTTCCAGCTGATTTTATGAACTGTGAAATAAGATTTATGACGAGATATTGGCCATTTTCCATTGTTGGTTTATAAAAACGCCTGTGTAGTTGTCCAATTGTAAGATTAGTTAAGATACTTGCATCTGTTACTCTCATTGTTGGGTCAACACTTTCAGTATAAGAAGACCTTTTCCGCTGAATGTCTTTAATTCATGAGAATCCTGGTGGTTCGGAACTAACCTAAAGCTTTAGGTCCTTCATTAACATCCTTCCCATTCATTACCTAAGTACAAACTAAGAGCTAGTGTGGGCATTATCACAGAAAAAAAGTGAAAGCTGCTCCCTCCGATAGCAATAAAATATTCTTATGTAATAATCTATAATAATATTCAGTAAAATAATTGAATGTACAGAATTTGACAGGAACATATATAATTCAATTAAATAAAGTAATATTTCGAATTACCTCAAGAAAAACTATATAGGAAGAGAATAAATTTCAGAACTCTGTTTCTGGAATCAATATCTTGATAAGTTTAATGGTAGACAGGCAATGGCTGAGAGAAAGGAGCAAGTAATCAGGCCAAGACTCCGTAGCGATTCCATAGTGAATGGTCTGAATGAGGTTGAAACCCTTTTTCGATCTCAGTATGAGAACTAATTATCCATCATCAGGTTCGCTTCGATTTTCATCTCTTTTCAAACGCTATGAATGGAAGCGCTTCTCACATTCAATCAGATCTGTCGTCTGAAAACTCTCTCTGGACTCCTAAATCTGGAACGTATTTCTTTTTTCTCATATTGATCTTGAGATGAGACATTGATCTCCTGTTGAGATATAAATCTTAAAGCAAATCCCAAATTTTAATTTAGAATTTACGATTACACTTTTGGAAGATGGATTTTTCAATGATTTCTCAACTAGTATATTATCAACGAGGATATCTGTCCGTTCAGAACAGCTACAAAAGACTTATTCATAAAATTTATATTGATGTTGTTTAACTCCATGATAATAAAAATACTTTTTGAAGTTGGCAATTTCACTTCTTTTTAAAACAGTTATAGAAGAAACAATTTATATTGAAGTTTAGAGAGAGTCTCCGCCCCAAATCGTATACTGTATTTTATTTCTCAGTAGCTCTAGCTCAAGGTTCCACTTTAACTGATTAAACAATGATTGATACTACTTATAACAAGAGACCACATAATACAAATAGACGGAGCATTACTATTTCTTCAGCATTACGGGTAATGAAGCCAAATTCTGGCGCCTAGACCTAAGTAAGATGGCGGCGGTTTACATGAGTGGGAGAGAGACAAGATTATGCCAGCTGTTTTTCTGTCTCTCTCACTCATGTACTCCTTTTCTCAATTCAATACTGAGTCTGAGTGCTCCGTCTATGTGTATTATGTGGTAGCTGCTTATAACAATCAAATGATGGAGAAAATAAACACGGTCAGAGTTTAAATAGAGCAAAAACTCTGTGCTTCTCATTTTAACGTTGTTTATTATCATTTATCAAGATTATGTCTTTTACAGCTATGTTAAACATAAAGGGAGATAAAAAAACAAATATCAGTAATTAATATCAGCAATAGTGGAGAAAATGGAAACCCTGTTAAATACAAACCAATCTATCATGTCCGAGTAGAATAAGCTCTGAACTTCAGAATATTATGGGATGAAATCATTGACATAACAGCATAGAACTCTAGCATGTCAAGTAATGAATAATGGCTTCATATTATGAGGATAAAGACATTGCAAGAGTTACAGATCTGAGAGAAATGTATGTCGAGGTTCCATGATAACCGAGAATATCTTTCAAGACAGAGTCCATCTGAACTAACAAGATTCACATCTTAGTTTCCAGGTGAAGGAACCGAGGACTGTGCTGGTAAACCTAATTGGAACGCTCCAGGAAACAAGTACTCTGAACTAATTGCGCCTCAAAATTATTTGTTATCTCATTAAGAACAGAATATTCTTCCAAGATTCAATTCCCACTACCTCTAGTGGAAAACGTTTATCCGATTAAATATCTCATTAAAATTTATCACATTGTCTGAACACTAGAACGTTTTCAAAATAAAGGGTAATTTGTACTTCTTGAAGTGGTTTAGTGATTGTTTATTCGAAATTCATATTAAGAGCTCTTCAAGAATAATGAAGTAAATGAAAATTCTGTTGTTCACATCCACTTGTATTCTGGTTTCTTAGGAATCATCTAGAGAGGAAATTTTGAATTTCCTCCAACATTATATAAATTTATAAGTAAAACATTGAATTGGACTCTACTCAATACAGTATTGTGAGTCTGAAATCTCTCAGCTCATTTTCATGTCTTTGGAATTCCATAATAATTCGAACTTGTAGAATTTGATGTATAGTTTCCAAATTTCTGCCGATAAACCTCAGCTATCAATGTGACAAATCGATAAAATCATTGTGATAATATCATATTGCACCATTAAGACATTTCAATCCATAAAATAAATCTCGTGAGCGTTTTGAAAATTAAGTAATATTTTAATTTATAATTTGTTAATTTTATTTGGAAATTATTATTTTATAAGAATAGTAACATTCTCATAGCAATTCATTTCATTTTATTTGGAAATTATCATTTTATAAGAATAGTAACGTTCTCATAGCAATTCATTATAATATCGTTGAATTAATATTCAGAGGCAGGAAAATTTTGGTATTTTTCACGTTTTGGTATTTTTTTGACTGTGAGAACAAGTGAAAGAGCGATTTTCCTCTTGCCTTCATGAATAAAATGTTTTCCTTCTTTGCCTTCAACAATGATTTATATCCAATGGTAAATCCTCAATTCCACAAACCTAAAGTCACCAATGATCAGAAGTTCATAATGAATATGGATTGTCGCTATTTGCTCGCTCTTTGCCTTTGATTTGCTATTCAAATTTCCTTTTGCGTCCCTTAGATGTAGGTACGTCTCAATTTATTATTCACTGATTATAATATTGTTGAATTAATATTCAGAGGCAGGGAAATTCATGAGGCGCCACTAGGTGTGGCGCCCACCTCCAAAGCAATTATCATTTGTTGAATGAATACGTAATTAGGTCACCTGGGATATGCTTTCACAGACGGAATAATTGACGTTCCAAAGAGGTTGCTGGTTGAGTTAAGAAAATAATCCCAGAATAAGGAACTTATTCCTTACATTAAAACTGTTCACTGTTACATTGCAAATTTCATTATCCACCGATATGGAACTTGTAGAAAGGTTGAAAATTAATTAAAGAGAGATACGGAAATACAGAAGAAGTTGTATTCATCAAACATTCCATGCACAGAAATTTATTCCATTTGAAAATAATTGATATTGAAGTTTGGGTGATTTCCACCACAAATCTAATATTTTCTTACTCAGTAAGAAAATCAAAGAAGTAAGAAGTTCATCGCTCCATTATATTCAATTTGATAGTAAAACTGGTAGTACTACTAAAGAGGATATTGAAAATGAGCGGGCTTGAGTTGAGACATGAAGAGATTTGAATCGTTCAAATGCTTTCAGGTGTGGAGTGGAAAAACGTATAGAACAACCTAGAAACCAAATTCTTTTGTCATTGAGTGATTAATATTCTACAACTGAAAGTACAAAGTCAGTAAGTTTTCACATTATATAGAATCCTCACGACAAAAAGGAACGGCATTTTTAAAAACTACATAGTAAAGCCATTGTCATTAGTACAAGTCAAATAAGAAGACAATTAAGAAGAACTGCATTTTAAAAAACTTCATAGTAAAGCCATTGTCATTAGTACAAGATTCTGTATGAGATTAGAAGGCCTGAAACCCACAATACACTACAAACATTACATCACATTCACATGGAAGGATATGTGAGGAGTTGAACAATCCATCAAAAAGAGAAGCCGAAATGGGATTTGCCAGTTCGAGCAAAACGAGAACAACCGTGCCAAGCAATCTGACCATGCGAGCCTACATTTGTGCTGAGTATATCAATCACAATCAGCGACTCGCCAATACCCCTGCTCTTTCGTTGACTAATAATAATTATTTGCGGCGATGACACACGGAGTGTATGTGTGTGTGAATGAGAAACCCGAGGCGAGCAGCGAATATTAATGTTATTTGTTATTGTCCCTCGAATAACACTGAGGGGCCTCTGAGTGGCTTTCCATTGTTGTTGCCTCATCGCAATTAGTATTCTCATCTCGCCATAGATCCAGTGCAAGGCTGCTCATGCGATCCGATCTACACAGATGCGGAAGAGCTAGTCACTCTTTGCATGAAGTAAAATGTGGTTCGTAGAGAAAAGCATTCAGAGAGTGATACTTTACCAGGGTTATTTATTAGATATTTTATTTATCTGATAACCTTGCTAATGTTCTACTCATTACATATTATGGGTACTACTCATTACTACTAATAACGCTAGGAGTCTAGGAACCTCTCCGAAAAGAATAATATTCTATTATTTTAATAACTTGCGACTATTTTGTTAATTCAAATTATCTAATTAAAAAATTTATCGTGGTTCAATAAGAGAGAAATAAATAAGAATATCACTCACATTGTTCCTACTTCACTTTTTGTACAATATTTTTCTAATCTTATTTGTACAATCTTCTTTTTGTACCTTTTTATAAATCAATAAAGAAGAATATTTTTGGTGTGGCAACTTGTCTGCATCCATCAAATAATAATAATTAGACCCTCAAATAATAAAACCTCATGTATAGTTTATGTGATGTGTTTTCCGTGAGAATGTGGGCTCCTGCACTCAAGGAGCTACCTCCCTGTTATCTCCAATTTCGGGTACTATCCAATTCACAGAAGAGATAAATATTTAATAGTTCTTGGTACAGAGCCTGTATAATCACATTGTGGCCAGTTGCTGTCTCGCCATCTGATTGAACAGTCTCTGTAGTTCTTGGTAAGTTTATGTCTCCACATAATCGATTCTACATTATTCAAGCTATATGTTCGAGCATAAAGTTAGGCTAGGCGTACACCGGTTAGTCAAGACAAGACGAGATTAGTCACAGTAATTCGCATAGTTGCTGATGAAGCAGCACACATCGATGAAATGACTAATGGGTGTGTGTTGCTTCATAAACAATTATGTGAAGTACTGTGACTGAACGTGACTAATCTCGTCTTGTCTTGTCTTGACTAACCGGTGTACGCCTAGCCTAAGGCTGAATGTGTTTTTTGTCACATAAAGGCTCCTAAACTTCAGAAAAACCCGTTCTATGTCAATGAGAAAGTACTCGGTTTAGAGATAACATTAGAGGTGAGAGTCATAGTTCTGCTCTTTATGCAAGTGGAGTGGGAAATGTAGGAGTACAACTGTTCAATGCTTTACCGGCCTCACTGAGGTCTCTTCCTCTCAAAAATTTCAGAGAAGCATTGAAGAGAGAACTGGAAAGCTGCTGTTTTTACTCAATCCAGGAGTTTAAAAACTATTATGGAGTATGAAGTATTACCGAATGGAAGATTAAAAAATTTGACAAATCCAGATGCCCCTGAGATGGGAGGCCAGTGGATGCTATGAATATCTATCTATCTATCTATCTATTTATCTATCTATCTCATACCTGCAACCCTTTATATACATCTATCAAGAATAGCTATAACCGAAAGCAATACAGCTGTCCCTCGATAATCCGACAGTTAAGGGACCGAGAGGGTGTCGGATTACCAAAAATGTCGGATTACCAAAAATATCATAATTATCAAAGACGTTTTATTTTGAATGTGTTTGAACACATTGAAGTTAACGAAAAGGAAGAAATATTAAAGCTAGGCCTACATGTAATTTATTAATACAGTACCAGGATACACAATGACAGACGCAACTGCTGAATTCGCTACACTGGACTGATCTGTGCGGAGGCGGAGCGGTGGGAGGGAGATGCATGTTGCTACTGGCAGCGCGTCGGACTACCGAGTACGTCGGATTAAAAAGTGTCGGATTATCGAGGGACAGCTGTATTGTTGAATGTTGTATCTCCCCGAATCCTATTAAAAAGCAAGAAAATGATATAACTAAGGATAAATCCACACTCATAGTAGTGTGTGTTACTGTCACACTTCCACTCCACACCCTCATAACATCGTATTCGTTTGTGCTTCAACGGATGGTCAAAGATATCAATTATCTATGGAAGAGAATATTTTCACTGTATGCTGTAATGGAGTGTTGAGATTCCTCTAATTAAAAATTCTCTCTTTGTGACGAATCACTTTGATTTTCCATAGTTCTAAGAACCTATGAATCTATGTAATTACTCTCAAAACCCAAGTTTGATGACTATTATTTACACTACACCTATATTAATATTTTAGGTGTCTCACTATTACTATTTATGGTGCCTCAACACGATTTCAATGAGGTCACCTAAACACTTTTTCCAATTTTGTATTGTATTTATATGTAGTATTATTGTATTGTTTTTGGAAATTGTGTGTAAATAAATGAAATGAAATGAAAAAAAATTCAGACTAATATTATTTATTGACCAGATTTTATACTCCAAATAATAAACAGAAACAGCTTTTGTGGAGGTTATTATTTATATCCGAATTATCGAACGAGTGGGTGAATAATCCCACAGTTGCTCTACAATTACGTTCTTAGTAGCATAGGAAGTGCTGTTGAACACGTGCTGCATTGGAGAGAGCAGTAAATTTTGCTGTTCATTCTTGAGAAAACAATAATAGGGTGGCTGCTGGCTCAAGAGCTCCACACTTATGATAAAGTGTTGCTAGCTCACCAAGCTCTTGGGAATTAAATGTGATGAAGCACTATGGTTCAATCCTTCTACACCGGAATGCTATGTGTGTTCCTTTTATCATTCCAGCAGCCTCCAATTTTCCAGGTGCTCCGTGTGTAGTATGGTGTAAAACACAATTCTACAATAATTATTGTTAATAAATGTTGTTGTGTTAATGAATGAATATTGTTAATAAATATTGTTAATTATTCTTATTGAATATCAAGATCAATCAAAGAGTGAAATTTCGATAAAATCAGTAACATTTTCATGGAAGAACCGTGGTACCATAGTTGAACAGCAGAATACTCTGTTTATTATTTTTATCGTTTCAACAACCTAGAACTCTCTAGTGCTCTATGAGAAGTAAAGTGAATATGATAGAATAAAATAATATCGCAGAATAATTTAATATTGATAATATTCTCCATGATTGAGAGTTGGAAAATTTACGGCATCTTCAAGGAAACTATAGTTCACACTTGGCATTGTTCTTTCAAAGGTTCTCTCAATTTCCGGTCCATGAATTGACACTAATTTAATCTGTCAATACCTCTTCCACCATCAATTTGAATAGTGGACTACAGTGGAGAAAAACTGGGTGAGTGATTGAATGAATGAATGGGAAAAACATGAAGAGAGAAGAGAGTAATTTGTGACAACAATAATAAATTAGTTGTTACAAATCAACAATCAGTTGTTGTGAAGAATTCTTATCAAGGAATTTTTACAAATAATACGAATTATGGATTATATGAGTTGATTCCTAAAAAGAGGGGTTGTCAACTCTTTAAATCTTGTTTATCTTTATTTGGTAACTTATCGTTAAATTATCGTAAACTTATTTGACCCATTGAATATTTTAGCGGTTACTGAATATTTGAACAAAGAGACTATTCTTTGACAGGCAATAGTTGTTACAGAAGTAGCGAGTTTTCAATAAGTTTGAATCAGCCTTTAGGATAATGAGAGGAACTTCTACTGTTCTAGAGAGAGTAGCTTTCTTACTCAACCACAATCACAGGATGATACCACGAAGTAAGTCTAGTTAAAAGGAGTTAGCCTCTATGAAGTTTCAAAATTTTTTCATAACGTGGTCCTAAATCTGGTATTCTACTTATTTCGAGAAGTTTGAACAGCTCCAGGAAAATTGTGTTTGCGAATACCAAACTTTCTAAACCTTAAAAACATTTCGGAATAAGTTCGTCCAAAATTAAGCATCGAGAAAGTTAGAAGACTTTGCCAACTTCCTTGTTCAACTTGAACTTGCAGTGGACTTGAACCTGGTTGCCAGCCACCTCCTAGAAAGTTCCCGATATTAATCAGGGGAGGTATCAACAGCTGAGTTTGTCTAGCGTACGGCCAACACCACCCCTCCTCACCCCCCCCTTCGACCTCACCACAACCAGCGACGCGGACATAAATCTAATCAACAGACCAAGCAACCAAGAGAGGAGAGTAATTGGCGCCCTCACTCTCACCCCTCATCTTTTCAAGTTGAGCTACTTTCTCTCACCCTGCAAATTTCGCCTCAGACACGCCGGCCATTAATTCGATTGCGTCTTTGGAGAGTGCGTTTGGTTTGGTCTGCCCTCCCCACCCTTCCCCACCCCATCGAACATCTTACAAATCTTTGTGGTTCACTCGCTATCAGCTCCAAAGAACGCAGAGCATTGTGTGATGGAGAATGGTTTGTGTACAAACGATTCAGTCGTTATCACCAGTCATTCACTCAACTATAATCAAGATGGAGGTCAACTATAATCAAGATGGATGGAATATTATCGACAATAATCGATAATGTTGATGTCATAATGTAATAATGACGGTTTTCAATGTTTAAGATTTTGTCAATTAACTACTCGATGTATTGACAATCATCCACAGAAATTATTAATACAAACTTCGATAGATACTTCCAATGAGACTCTTTGATAATATTGATCCTTCAAGAAACGATAAATATTTTCCTCCCATTACGCCATTTTTCTCCCACTTATGTTCGGTTGCACCAACCAGGATCTACTATTTTTAACCAGCTGATCCCATTTGATTAGCATTGTACTGATCGTGGATTGGAATTGATCTTGCTTGGTGCAACCCAACATTACAGCACTTTCCTTTATTTTCTTACAGTGCGACACAGAAACATAACTTGAACAATATTATTGATAGCTGACATTATCTTCAGATTACGAGATTTTTGTTTTGAACCGTTGAAACAAGTAATATTACTTAACATTGAAAAACTTTTCTGTCAAAATACTACCCCTACTAAAATCTATTATGACCCAAACTGCTCATGAGTTGGCAATCAATGATAATGTATTTCGAAATCAACATGTTAAGAGCTGATTACTACCATAAAAATTACATCAGCGAAAGAAATAAGAAATTACTATTCACAAATTCATTCTTAAGAATAACTGTCAATTTACATTTTCCAAATAATTCAACTCTTAAAAATAGCGACATAACTGTCAATTTTCCTTTTTCAAATAATTTATATATTTTGAAATTAATTGTTCACAGAACATAATTATACATTCATACAATGCAAATAAATATGGGCCTGAGTCCAGACTTAGAGTACAAAGATTTCACAAGGTCTCTTGAATTGTGAACGTGATTCCTAAAATAAATTTATTGATTATATTATTTATATTATATTATACAAGCTGTCCCGGCGAACTTCGTATCGCACTCTTCCCCCAAATGTCCCCTCTTCTCCCCACAAATGTCCCCCTTCATGCCACCCCCAAAAAATGTCATCCCACAAATGCCCTCCATTCCCCCAAATGTCACCCCACATATCCCTCTTCATGTCAACCCCTCTTTCCCATCAAATGTCACCCTCTCCTCCCACCAATTATTTTTTTCATATTTATTTATTTATTTTAATTTTTTTTAATTTTTTTTTAATTTTATTTCCGTTCTTCAATTTTATCAGTCCTATTCTAATTAAAAGATTTTTTTCATATTTATTTATTTATCTATTTATTTTAATTTTTCATTTTAATTTATTTTATTTTTATTTTTTTTTTTTATTTTTTCCGTTCTTCAATTTTTATCAGTCTTATTCTAATTAAAAGAATTTTTCTTCATATTTATTTCTATCTTTTTAATTTTTTTTATTTTTTTTTAATTCTATTCCCGTTTTTCAATTTTATTATTAGAAACAATAAAACATGCATAATACGAACGATAACTCATTCTTAATAATTGATGATTGTAGCGTAAAAAATAATCAGAGTAGAAAACCTAGTACAAAAAAAAAAAATGGTTCGGAGCGGGAATTGAACCCGAAACTTTCTATTCACATCGCAGACGCTTATGCACTGCGCTACGGAGACTTAGGAACTGCAAGCAGATTTTCTGATCTCAAATACACGATCATCTTTCCGTAGCCGCTTGGCCGGCAAGTTTGAACATAGGTTTGTGAAATGTTTGATAGGTTAGGTCATTAATTTACTAATTATTTATTAATTATAAAGGGATTTTCTTATATTTTAATACATATTATGTTAACCAGTGCTGTAACAATTCAAACTAATCCAAAATCATCTAAATCGGTTCAGCCGTTCTCGAGTTATAAGCGAGCGTACAGACATCAACTCTCTTTTATTAATATATAGATTATTGATTATGTCAACATTAGAGTACAATATTTATCAATTCCGTAATACAATAATATTCTGTTCAAGGATTCCGACCAACTATTGAATGAAGTCGACATGAGATATTGAAAACTCCCAAATTCAATCAAACTGCCATCCAGCGTTATTGACTTCTTGCTTTCCGTCAACGGCTTTCTTCAAATCTAATTCAGTTGGTACAAATGGCATCTGTCCGATTGCTACGGGTGTGCACACCTCATCTCGCAAATATCTCTTTGCTGTTGGCTGGAGTCATCTATTAAGTTGCACGGCGTCAGCTGCGAGCTCAGCTCTAAAGAGTGCGCCTTCTGACTTGGGGATTGCGGGCTATCAGTCAAACAGGAGCTGGTTCCCAGCGGCACACTGAGAAAACGTTTCAAAGCCAACACCGGCACTCGCTATTTTTCACCGAGAATTTCTTCCGCTGCTGTCGGAAAAGTAAATTTCTTCCACCTAAATTCCCGTTTCCTCTCTTCGCTGCAGTGCTAAACTTTCTCCCCTTTACTTCTCCTCCCCCTGATTGTGAAAAATGAATAAAAATAATACACCAATGACGTGAAATGGCGCGATTTGTTATGAAAGGTGCATGGCGAATTTCAAAAGTCATTTTTTACGGTCGAAAAACACTAGAGGTCGACGTTCGTTGTGAAATATGATCGCTGGAGGCGACTTCGCCTACACCCTGCCGAGTTTGAATTCTGCCGCCATTGAACAGTTCTACTATTCTTGTTTCGAACAAGATATCCGCATAATCTTCTCAGAATATCCTGAAACTTCATTATTTGCAAGATTCCTCATTTTCTTCCTGCTTCCCCAAGAATATTCTCAGATCTGCGTGTGGTCTTTCTTCATGATTATTATCGTTTTCGTAAAAGATTAGGTTTTGATCACATCTATCGGCTTTGGCAAAGGAAAACTTTTATGTTTAAAACTTTTCCATTAAGTATAAATTAAAATGCACTCCAAACTAGACTTTTTTTAACAGTTTTACTATTAGTTTCGAACATGATCTTCGCTTAAAATCATCTCAAATATCCTTGTGCTTTATTTTGCAAGATTTCTCAGAATCTTCTTGCTTCTCCAAGTTTATTCTCAGATCTGCGTGTGGTCTTACTTCATGATTATCATCGTATTTATTAAAGGTTTGCTTCTTATAATCTTGTTTCGGAATCTTGCAATAGACTTCAATTCACTTTATTGCCATCAAATCATACATATTTCTAAATGATATTATGGAATTAGAAATTAAACTTGAATAACCGGAAATAACATTTTAAAAAATGTCTTATTTAGGAAACACAAACAATTGAACGACAATCCCCATAATGATTTCAGACAATTTGAAAACTTCCACCACTGCGAACATTGACAACAAAAAATAATTTTATTTAAATATTATTAATCAATGAATGCTTCTATACAAGAATGCTTTCAAACAAGAATATTTTGTGCAGGCGGAGTTGAGTTGAGTTATAACTTGAAAAATAAATATTTTATTTATCCATCTATTTTAATTATCTTATGGATAATATTTTTAGAATATATCAGTAAACTAAATAAATAATCCATTAATTTGGTTTTTAATTTTTGATTTTGGAATTACTTTATTTTGGAGCGAATTCCTCAGGTTTTCAAAAACTCGGTTTTCCTCAGGTATAATACCAATCATGTTTAGCCTTATTATCATTGCATGCCGCTGTCGAGCTGGTGGTGATATCGTCGATCGAGCTCATTGCCGCAACGTATTTTCGTGCTGAAAGCAGACAAGACAAGCCGTATGTCGTCAAAGCCCTAATCCCCATAACAACGCTAATACCTCCTCCCTTGTGGAGTAAGCCTCTACCAGGAGCACTCGGGCTCAGCTACGTGATACCCGGTCCTCCTTATCAACAACGACTAAACTCCGCCTATGAGCCCCGGCATAAACTAAACCCACATGAGAACACCTGGTGCTGTGCTATGCTGCACTCCACAATTCGCTCTGTAAGACATTTATGAAGAAGCTCTGCTTTGCTGAAAGCACTTACTTAGAAACTGCTTTTACAGTGCATAAGATCATACTGTGCATACTTATTATCATTGAGTGCTCGGATGTTGATAGACTATCTTCGATCGCAGACTTTCAATTAGGCTATGAAAGAGTTCATGATAAGAGTTCATGGTAAGAGTTCATGATAAGAGTTCATGATAAGTGATTTAATCACTTCTGTGCATAGAAACCACTCACAGTCACAGTGTTACAGAGCTACACGTAAGATGTATTACTACTTTGTCTGACCTCAAGTAACGAAATTATAGTATTCTAGGTGATACGTCCTAAAGCTTGAAGCATTCCTTTAGAATGAGAAATATTGATAATGTAATCAACGATTATCGAGTGAATCAAGTCAATTTACAATGATATTATAATTCACATTTCCTAGTCTTACTGGGTATGAGTGATATAAAATTTAAAAATATCCCCTCATGAGTCACGAAACCAAAGTATTTATTAAAAATGCCGAAGAGAGCCGTTATTTCGTCTTTCGTTAGCTATAGTCCGATTCACGTCAAGAAGTCAGTATTGTTTATATGAGGAGCATTGATGCCAAGTTTCATTGAGAGAGAAAGAGAAAACTGCACCAAACCTGTTTGTTGGGACAGTGCGACAACAATGCACAGTGCGGCAACTATGCACAGTGCGAATAGGATAGAGACATCAGCAACTGCCTTGTGCTGAACAAGGATAGCAAACTCCCATCTAAGCAATGCTGACTTCTTGACGTGAATCGCACTATAGTAGAGGTACATGGCAAATTTAGTCTAGGAAAATATTATAAGAATAAGTCAGGAAAGCTTCCTATGAAACTCTGTATCACAATATAGTGGTATCGGGTAAACCAGGATATGAGAATCGTATCACCGATAACTACACACTTGGAATCCACAGATGGCAAGAATATTGAGCTCAGCGAGATTTGGAGCAAATGTACCCAAACGTGTAGTAACAAGAGAAATGGAGAACAAAGATATGGTGTTTGCTGGAAAGTAGGTGAATCGCTTACTTAGTTTGGAGTAACAATGTTGAACTGGGAAAGGTATCGTGTTTTTCCTTCGAACGACGCTGGCAGCTGATGCAAAGGGTGAGGAAGAAAGCTGCTTCGGGGAGAGACTTGGATTATCCAAGCTCATATCACGGTTTTCCTGTACGGTGGAGTAAGAACTTTTGCAAATACGACTACAAGAAGCATTTTCACAGCTTTCATCATAACCTAGCTCATAAACGTATGAAAATTCTTATGAATAAAATCATTTTCACTGATATTCCTCCAGTAAGATGTATTTTAAGTAGGATTATACATATAAGTCTCGTCATCCACTGGCTCTGTTTTCGTCCCAAACATTCGAAATGCGAACATTGAATCAGATCGGACGTCAGACCTTTTCGAACAAAAACGGTTCCAGTAGACGACGAGGCTATTATTATTTATTTAGTATTTGATTTCATATTGGTATAGTCGCCTTGGTATGGAGCTACCATACCTTGCTTGGTTTGCTTGGTTTGCTCTTACTCTATAATCAATTATAAAATTATTTAATAATAATCTGGTACACACGACGCTGAATCATATTCAGCTGCTTTGCTTTTGTGAACCTCAGAAATACAGCCTTAACAATATACTATTGAATTAAAATAGCGTGTTATTGAATGTGTTGGTGGTGGAGAATATAATTTATTCTCGGAGGGAATCAGGGAAATTGAAATATCAATGTGTAGAATAGGAATACATATTCGAAAGTAGAAGTTCTTATTGTAACCAATAGAAAAATTCAAGGTTTGAAACCTATAGTTATTTCATTGTTAATTTTCAACTAATGTATTTGGGATAACAATGAGGTTGAAGATATGTTTTGAATTAAGTGTAGTGTGAGTGTGTGTGAGGGAGAGAGAGAGAAAGAGAGTGAGGAAGTTAGAGAGATTTAGCCATGACAATGACTGTATTTTGTTACATACAGCCGAGAGATCAGGATCCGGTAATCTCTAAATTTACTTTTAACAGTCTCTGGCACACATTCTAAGCCCTCTCTGCTGATGGAATACTCTCCAAATTTGGATATTTAATACTTTCTTAGAACTCCACTCATTGTCATGTGTCCTCTTTTAATAATCAGTTTAGCAAACATCCGATTTCGATTAAAGGTGACAACATTTCGCTCCCACCAACCAATGTACACGTTTTCCCTTCCCTTCTTCAATTTTACACCTAAAAGTAAGCTTTCGAATCAATTCGATTAAGTTGGTTACAGTTGCTTTCCCCATTGAAACTATTTTGAAATGTGATTGGAATGAATGGTATGACAATTCCTCATTTTGATATTATCTTTTTAGTTATCGTCGTGGGAGTTGATTTGGAGCTTGCGACCCAAACGGACGTATTTTTCGTTGAACTCTTCATCTGAGAATTGTTTCAATAATCAAGGATGAGACAATATTCGTCTTCTCTCAAGGATTAGGCAGAAGTGTATCGAAAATTCTTCTTCCATTCCTTAATTATTTATGAATTCTACTCACATCTTTTGCCAATAGCTCTTTCTACTTCTTTTTTGTAAGCCATGACTGCTCTGTAAAATCATTCAATTATTTTCATCTCTATACTTCTCCATATCACATCATGTGATATGGAGAATAAAGTGTAATTGGATCCTGTATCTATTTAGTGGTAAACTTTATCACATTTTTATGTAGTTTGAGATATTTATAATCTACATAATGTTCAATGATTGTTGAACATAGTCTAACCTCACACTTTTGGGCTGCCATAAACTAGAATGCTGAGGCTTGTGCACAGAAAGCTAGTTCACGAGAAAACCTGAATTTAATGGAAAAACATGATCTCAACGGTCGTGTGTAGTTTTATTTCGTTAATGCTTGTGCAATGGAACCAGGCTACACTAAAACGCATCTGGCACACGATGAACTAACTACTCTCTCGTTTTTAGAGTTGAAATCTACGAGTCGCGAAAGATTTAACAGCTGCTATACACGATTCAAACAATATCAGCGCTGCGTTTCCCGCCCTAACTACGGTTCCCGCCAAGAGCACAGCTGCCGCCATAGCCACGGCCTCTGCAATTACTCATATGCTCGTCGCCACCCAAACACGCAACAAAACGCACTGTTCTCCGAACAATGTCGTTATAAATCACCGGCGAATAATTCCAAGCGTTAGCCTACACAATTATTGAATAATTCTGGTAGTAAAAACATAAATTCGTGTCATCAAAAATACTAGTCTGATTTGTAGAAGCATGATTGAATACAGGTTTAAACTGCGGTAAGCATTTTATCCTAATTCTCCAATGACCAACTCATTATTAAAAGTTATTTTTAGGTCTTCTGGTTGAGCACATAAGTTGAGGAGAAGATTGAATGTTACTACTATTATAGATGAGTCTACACCTACTACATTAGTTTTCATTATGTTTCTATTTCCAAACTTTCTCAATAAGCACTACATCTAGTCTAGATGATCTTCACTGATACATTTATTAATTGGGTATTCCAAATGCCAAATCAATATATTAATAATTAGCTTCTATGATTGCACAGATATTTTAAACCTTTATTTATATATTGCAGCAATTAAGAATAATTCATTCTAACGACAACTGTTGGAGAGCAAGAAATTCGGAAGTGAATGCAATTGCATTTTCGTTGTAATGTTGTGAACACAATCATGCTTTAAGAGCTTAAGAATAAAATTTAAGGAATATTTGGTATCATTGTCTCTGTACTCCCCACAAGAGTTGACAGATCGTACTGAATGTCCATGACATTCTTGTTTCTGTTCTTTATTATTTTTTATGTTTTGTTTATTTATATAAATATTGACACTGTTCTCAATGTATCACATGATTATGAATAAAGATATTTCCAATCCAATTCAATTCAATGTGATATTGACTGGTTGCAAAATGATCCAATTTTATCAAAGTTCATCCATTTATCGTGAGCATGCTAAGATGTTGGGAGTGGATTGAATGCAAGTGCAAATCTTCCTTCAATAACGAAATGAATGCTCGTGTAATTGCCATTATCAGTTAGTAATTTCATACAGTTTGATGAATGAGGAAATCGATCGTGAAATTCATAGACCAACAGAATCCATTCAAATTCGAGTTATACTGGTGAAGTTAGATTGTCGGTAAACCTATTTGTGTCGTCGGCTGCTTTCCTATCAAGTTTTGTCAGTGGGTTCAAACTGTTATGACATCTCGCAAATACAATCATGACCTATCGACTATCTCTTGTACTGGGTTGAACCAGGAATCCTCTTCCCACACCATGCCTTGAATGCCAGAGGCACTAGAACCTGTCAAGTGCAGAAAATACAGTTGAGAAACTGCAGATTGTCTTGTCGTGAAATTTACTCTTGCTCGCTCGCATTGTTTGTCAATATTTTCTCATAGTTTGCTTCGCTCCATGCTTCACTTTTTTGTCGCATCTTGGATATTGAATTCTGTCAAATTGCTCAAATTCCTTACCTGTGACAAGGAGAAATTCCACGTCGTCTATAAATATCCTGAGAGAATTCTCTTATGATAATGAAATAGGATTTCACATAGGTTGATACAATCTGTAGTTGAGTTTTTGCATTCTAGAGTTCGCATCTCTATTTTCAACTTAAGAAACCTGATAGGAGATTGGAAACAGAAATTTCTTACTAAATATTCTTATCTCAAAAATGTTTTTTGAATATGTGAATAACTATTGTTATTATCGAACTTGATAGACTTATTACTCTAAATCAAGATTTATCCTTCCACCAGCCAGCTTACTAATAGGTCAAATAAACCAAAATGTTTCCTTGTAGTTTGCTCTCTGCTTTCATCCGACAAAAAATATATAATAAACTACTGATAATGCATCAGCTCGCAGCGAACTTGCAGTATACGAAAAAAAAATTTTTGGACTGAGTTAATCATGAAAATTAGGGGGGAAACAGTTTCTGGGTGAGTCACTTATTTCTCTCCTATTAATTACGATTTTCGCATGTAGAGCTACACGAATGAATAAGACACATCATTCAAAACTCAGGAGAATATAAATTTGACATTAATTAAAATTATCATTATTGATCGTTCAAGGAGCTCTGTTTCTAAATTTCTGAAATTATTAGGATTTAATCAACTCTATCAAATTGAAATACATTATTCCGAGTGTTTTATTATTTCTCTGCACACTAATTAGAGCTCAACTTGTGATTTTTGTGGTTAATGTTAGCCACAATACTAGTCAAACTTATCCAGCTCGAGCAGAAACACAACATTTACAGATTCAGCAGGCTTGAAGATACAGAGTAAGCGAATGTTGATAACCCCCGGCTGACGGTTTGAGTTCAAGACTGCTTGCTGTATTTCCAGCAGCTACCAGCTCAGGCAGAAGAGATTCTGTTTACTCAGATAAGCTCCTTCAACGGATGTTGGTCTCACAAGGGTCCAGGGCCTACCCTAGTAGGGCTACCGCTCGCTAGTGTTTTATTGCAGGTCGAGCATGCTGTGGTTTGTGCATGCGAGTGCGTGAATTTGATACAGGACTCAAGTTGAGTCAAATAAGATTTTCATACACCACAAACATGATTGTCATTGAAAAAGTTTACTCTTGATATAAGTGATTAAGGCTCAACTCGAACTTGGATACTCAAAACACGGACACTCAGCAACTGGAATAACAAGCATGTGTTTTTAAATTATGACGTTCAGACAATACGGTTGCAGGATCGTCTTAAGGTCTGAGCGTTATGATTTGAAAACACACGTTTGTTATCCGAGTCGATGAGTAGCCGCAATTTAAGTATCCAAGAGTTCATAAGTTATGTTTGAACATATAACCTTTAAATAATGTCAATAATATATGATGTCAAGAGTAATGATAGAAAAAAACGAACAATTATAAAGAAGGTCAAGTTAAAGAGAAATTGAATAGATTGATAGACAATGCAATCATTTATTGTACCTAAAGTTATAAGTTCAGTTACAGTGTAATTCAGTTATAAATCATCTACCAGAATAGGAGAGGATGAAGGATAATAACAGTTTTCATACTCATCAACAGTAATCTCAGACACATTTTGTTCACATTCCGAATAGAATGACAGTAATATGGTGGGGGAAAAGAAGATTTTCCAAGCAATTTACTTTGGAATTTATTGCGTAATGTTGGAAGAAGCTTTATCAGCGTTAAAGGAGAGTGCATCGATCAAGCAGCTGTCTGAGAGTCATTCAATGGAGCTCTGCCCTTCAGCCACTTGAAGACGCAGAAGGAGAATAAGAAGAAGAAGAAGAAGAAGAAGAAGAAGAAGAAGAAGAAGAAGAAGAAGAAGAAGAAGAAGAAGAAGAAGAAGAAGAAGAAGAAGAAGAAGAAGAAGAAGAAGAAGAAGAAGAAGAAGAAGAAGAAGAAGAAGAAGAAGAAGAAGAAGAAGAAGAAGAAGAAAAAAGGAGCAGAAGAAAAGAAGAAGGAGAAGGAGAAGAAGAAGAAGAAGAAGAAGAGGGAGGAGGAGGAGGAGAAAAAAAAGAAAGTGAAAAGAGAATTGGAGAGAGGAAGACATGTGAAGGGAAGAAGGGAAAAGAGAGGAATAAGAAAAAAGAAGTTGTGGTATCTGTATTTGGCTAAGCATGAGTTTCCGAAAATCATTATTTTGAAACCCATATTCTATATATTAACATGAGGAAAGGCTTCAATATTTTCTATTTCAGATACACATGATTGTGTTGTTCTAAATGAATTGTCATAGTTCTGACCAATACAATCAAAAATTTAAAAATTCTTCAATGATATCTAATTATATGGATAGGGGTGAATGATATCACTTAGTTCAGTTGAATGGATTCAAATTTGAAAATGAAATAGTAATATTCTTCATTAGACGGAGTTGGTACTAGAGAGTCCTCTCTACCACTCAACCTCAAATTCCTCTCTCTAATCATCCCAGTTCTATTCAAGCTTCTATTTATTAATTTTTATAATTCCATTTTCCATTCACACGTCTATCAATTGCCCTTGTATTCATTTGAACTACACAAATCTTGTAAACTTTTGTATGTGATCCGAATTTTGATCCAACTTTACTTACTCAGTGAATACAGAAACAAAACACGTGACAGACAGTGATTAACTAACAAGTGAGCTCTGGAGAAGTAGCAGATGTTCAGGGAGAAACATTAAAAGACTGGATTACTGAGGCAGCCATTCCCAAGAAATTGATAAAGAATCATTCCAGGCCCAGCAGTTGTGCTGGAGAAAAGATCTCGATTGAAGCTGAACGCAGCCAATGCTGGGCTTTCTTTTTTCAAAGGAAGTGGCGGAGAAATCTAAAAAAACCGCAGTGTTACGAGAGGAGTTGGGATAGCCCAACGCTTTTCCAAAGTGTAATTACTAGACGTTTTACCCGAGTAAATTGGGATATCCTCTTATAGTGGGTATACAGTGAGGAGGATCCATCTCAATTAAGGAGACTTTCCACTTCTTTCTTTACTTTTCCGTCTTTTAAGGGAATGTGCTCTCCTAGATCTATAGCCTACTGTCTTAATTCTGTTCTCCAAACACTGGAAATTGTCGAGTACTGTTCATAGAGAAAGGTTTTTGCTGAATATTTTTTCAGAAAAAAATATTGAAGTAACTGAAAAACCGAAATTATTTGTTCTGAATTGTGCATATTTACTTATGAATAGTTAAATTGGGTAATTATGAATAGGTAAATAATAGTGGAATAGTTATGATATAGTTATACAATAGTTAATTCATTCTATTTCAATGACCTAATAGAATAAGATTTGAAAATATTTATGATCTTCTACAGCTCATACACAATCAACCAAACAGGATAAAAATTTGTTAAGCACGAACAATGAATACACGTGACTTTATGAGTAATCAAATAATGATGAATAGGTAAAAGTGAATAGTGAATAGGTAAAATAGTTGAGAATGGGTGAAGAAATGTGAATAGGTAAGTTATGAATTCTTATATTTAGTTATACAATAGTTAGTTCAGTCTATTTCAATAACTCCATAGAATAGGATTTGGAATAATTATGATTATTTATCAATCTTATATCAGTTGATACACAATGAGCCAAATAGAAAATATTATTTGTTTCATAAGCTGAAAATTGATATTCTTGGAACTTCAATCGTAAGCACTATAACAGAGACGATCTTTGTTGAAGGTACAACACACTGCTGTTGAAATGGTAGAAAAATTGCAGGAAATGTACTGATTCACTCCTTATTAGTGTTGTTACGTATGGTTCCTCTTCAGTTCCTTCATTGGAGAAAAGTTGTCAAGGATTTGAAGAGCTTAATTATTCCAGTTACATAGAATTGTATGAATGCAGGAAAGGAGGGAAAGGTGTCATCACGGAAGTAGAACTGTCAAGAAGTTGAAGAGTTTGATTCATCCTAGAAATAAAAACTTGGAGACATAATATAATGTATCAATGCAGAAAAGAAGGAGAGTTTTCAGTCTCATTTCTGAAGTAGAATAAATTGAGGTTAATACTATTGTATTATGTAGTGCCTTTTTTTTCTCCTTATACAAAGTAGAGTTGAAGAGCTTAATAACTGATAATAATGCTTTTTTATTCTTCGCCTACTAAGTAGAGTTAAAGAGCTTAATTGCTAATAACTTGTGAAAGATTGTAGTAAACAGTGCTCTTTAATACTGTTGAAAAGGAGAAACCTCTGCTTTATCTTCGAATTGTTTTAAATTTATTTGTTCAGTAATGAACAAAACGATACATAATGAAGTGAATTAAACTAAGAGGAAAGGTTTAACGAGCAAACAACGTTTCTGTCATTTACTTGAAAGTTTAAATTATGGGGAAAAGATCGAGTGAAATGTTCTAGTCTTTGTCAAGTGAGATAAGAACGCGTCCGATGTTCTAGTCCTTGTCTGTCAAATCAACTTGCCTATTACCTGCAGACGCAGAGTTGACGTGAATGTAACTCAATAGCGTGCTTTGCTTACCAAAAGTTGAAGAGCGTTGTAAGCGTATTAAATCAGTGCCTTTCAACTCTACCGCGAGAAATTGCTACAAAGAACAAGTAGGCCTGAATTTGAAAACACAATCACCGTCTCCTATGTATGCATGAGAGTACAACGGTTAGTAATGGTGGAATAAGCGAGAACAGAAAGTTAGCACTCTCTTTACAGACGAGAGCAGTTCGCGCTCTCGAGAGCAGGCGGCACATGTTTAACTTGTTAAACATGCGTCGAAGCTCTTGAGAGCAAGGCGAGAAGCGACGCAGATGGATTACTACTACTCAGAGATTACTACTACCCACCTGAAACTTACTCAAACTAAAGTAACGCCTACGCCATCTACTTGTTAGTGCAATGTGATATGATGTAGCATGCAACAATCAGTATAATGTTCATATAAGATGTTAGAACGTTCATGTTTACGTTAGTTTTTGTCACATAAAACTGTACCAATTGTGCTAAGTTCATACATCGAATAGAGGCGCGATCAACATTATAGTTATTGATTAATCAGTTAATATCGGGGTACCGAGCTCTGCTCGGGGGTAGACCTACAAAGGCACAGGAATGGACATTTTAAAGGAAAAAAGGAATGAAATTAAATAATTTTTTAAGTACAGCCATCAGTCTTATGCACTGAATCATCATTGCACTATGAAAAAATCAATCTCAGCTTTCGAAATATTATGAATAATCGAGTTTGAATGCATATCATTTGAAAAATCGCACTTATAATATTTTGCTTCATAGAAATAATCATATGGGTTCATATAGTAGAATCATTTTAACTTGTCAGAAAACAGCTGATTTAACGTCAGTAAACGAGCGTACATCAATCAGCTGTTTTTTGACAATTTAAAATATTCCTGCTACAACAATTTTTAGCTCAGCTGTTTTGATGAACTCTTGACGATTTTTCTCAAATAAATAAAAACAGATCAGATGGAAAAATTCATGCCTCAAATTTGAAAATAACAATACAATATGGAATATTTTGAATTCCTTTTAATTTTCTATAGATAAATTAACATCAGAAATAAAATGGGGAAATAGGAGCAGCTTATGTGTTTTGATATTTTTCTCAATTCTAGTACTGGAACCGCTGCTTTTACCAAAAACGTTAGTGTAGTTGAGTATTTCACGAGTGATCATGTGATTGAAATGCACTGTCTTAGCAGCTGAAATAATCTTGTCTCACTCCCACACTCACCGCTCTCACTCTTTCTCATCATTTACAGCCGACGGAAATTTGTTTCTTCTGTCAGCTGATTCTTAAAGGATCAATTTCTCCTTTTAAGGTCCTTTAGCGAGTTATCCCAGAGATGAGACCCGGCGCAAACTAATTTTTATATCACAAACCTCCTATATTCCAAATTTCGTCAAAATCGTTAGAGCCGTTTTCGAGATCCGTAGGACATACATACATACATACATAAATACATACATACATAAATATAAACATACAGAAATTGCTCACTTAATATAATAGGATTATTGTCAATCGAATTAACACATCGCTTAAGCAAGATGGAAATTCAATACCATGAAAGATGTAGGTATTTGAAAATATCCTCTGCATTCAATCCTTCAACTACAATTACTAATCTTAACAATTTTAATCTACAAGTAACCCTAATAAATTTGACCTATAACTAATCCTAAGGATAGACACATGGTACATAATGATTCCAGTGAAACGTGAGATTATGTAGGACGAATTGATCTCATCTTAGCTGACACTCTAAATAATCAATCATCGATTGTGTACTTCTATTTCCTGAAACTGTTGTTGGAAGTCCTTGACTGTTGTTTTCGAGATTGAAAATTATTCGAAATTATTGTATTGATCTTAAAAAGCATTCAATAACATTCATTAGAAGCTTCAATCGATACATAAATTGACATGGAAAATGATAAATTACGAATAGAGGTGCGATCGACATTATAGTTATCGATTAATAATAGTCAATCGATTTAGCGAGATGGAAATTCAAAAGGATGAAAATTGGTGGTATAATTAAACGGGATGTTATATAGTATACATTCAGACCAGAGCGTCAGCGATAAAAAGCCTAATCTTTATTCGCAGCGGAAGCTACTAATGAGTTTTCTAACACATTCAACACATACATATGAGCTGTATGAAAAACGAGTTTCAACATGAAATCATTAATATTATCGAATTCCAAGATTCATTTGGCTAATGATCCTACATTTTTCATGTGATCGAAAAGTAATTATTGCAAAAAATGCGAGTGATTACTAAATCCGCATCAGGGAGAACTTTGCAGATCCAATAGATAGGAAATATATCACATCTTCGTGAGGAATACGTGAAAATAATCTCGTAGAACTTGTTCATCCCTGTTCATTTTGTCTGTATTCTCTACTCAATAAGATGCTGTTGAAATGCAATTCAGTGAGGCGCAACAACGATGCTCGAGCTGTTTTATTGTGGAGAAGAGGGCGTGCGTTCAAAGAGATTCGGAAATATTCCCTTTCCAACATTTCTCCCCCCCTCCCCATACCCTACAGAGTGCAGAAATGTATTGGAAAGATATTACATTCTCTGAGCGACGGTACACAGGCGTCTCGTATTCTTCAATCACTGCTTGGATTCAACAAGCGAACGCAAGAAATCTGGGATTATGAAGAAGGGATCTCGAGACTGGTAAGAGAGAGGGTGGAAGAAGAGAGGGGGAAGAATTGAGAGGAAGAGGGGAGGACTGAAAAGAGTGATGGAGAAGGGGAGAGGAAATGAATGGAGCAAGAAGGAATAAAAATGAGTCAAGACGATACAATAAGCTTCATAGAAGAAAAGGACAAACAGAGAAGAGTGGAGAATAGGTGAGATGTTAAAAGAGAAATTGAAGAGGAAAAGAGAAGTTGCGAAAATGAGAGGAAAGTGATAGTAAAAGGGAGGGGTAAAGTGATAAAAATATTGAAAGTAGTAGTGAGAGATGAGAGAGAGATTGATTAATTTTTTATTCCTGTTCCATTGCACATTTCAAAATACAGCAATAACAAAAATCACATCACTTGGAAATAGAATTGTAATAATGAAAAAAGAGAGAAAGATTATGAAAAAAATAATAATTATACTACGAAAAAAGAGAGAGGGTAGATTGAGTCCAGAAGAGGTAAAGTGTGTATGAGAGAGAAACAGAGATGAAGAGGGAGAGAGATTCGGATGGACTGAAAACGAGAATAACAAATCAAGACTATAATGAGAATAGGTGAGTGAAACTTGAGTTGATATAATTTGAAGGTAAATAACCGGAGACAAAGGTAGGTAGCATGTTTCAAGTTGAAAAAGTGACAGACAGATGATAAAGATAGAAGAAAACAATGAGCTACACTACCACGTAACAAAGTAACTGAAAATATACTGAACGAGAGGGAGTAGTGGGTGAGAAAATGAGAAATTCTTCTTATTGAATAAGTATAGAAACGAAAAAGTGAGGCATAAGGTGGATAAAAGATTTTTAAAAGTACATAACGACTCGTTACTTTTCCTTTTTTCGAGACGAAAGAATTTCCTCTTCGATGAGAAGCGTGACTTTTTTGTGGAAAATTGCTGCTGTGGAAAGTGAATAGATTCACCATCTACGTTTGTCAGAAACATTTACTTTAAAAAGTTGACGGAGGCCTTCGACCTTTTCAAATGTAAGGTGTTTTTGAATTTCTGAGTCTGAGTTCAACTTGATCGAGTTAGGTGAGTAACAAACTGCTCTGAAAAGTTGGAAATTCGTTTCTCCCGCTGATGTAATTTTCAGTTCATAAAAATCGGAATTCTCGAAACTCTTTTCAGAACATATCTGGGAGTGGTTCTTAATGAATCATTCTTTGAAGAGAAATTTCACTAACAATATTGTGTTTCAACTGTTTCGCACCATCAGGCACTATTTATCAGACCTGAAGAAGCTGAATACTTGAATATGAATGCTCAAATCCTTGGGAAAAGTATGATCTTACATTTCTTTGTGTGATTACTGTGACTGATAATAGAATCCAGTAATATAATATATAATGGATGAAATACTACAATAATGATAATAAAACGGTTGTAATACCTTGTTTAACGTGAATCCCTTCTTAATCAAGGTTTGCATTCTAGAATGGAAATTCATCCAAGATGAATCACACATCCAAGATCAAAATACACTGCATTCACGTTGAGTCTGAATCTGAAGTAGTATTGTGGTATAAGGTCAGTAGTAATAATGTACACAGAGTCTCGTTGAATGAACATTGTTTTCGTAACAGCAATATCATCAAAGTCGTTATAAATGAGTTAACATAACGTCATAGTTTCATATGTTAATTTGATTTCATATTCCATACATGTAATGCAGGATGTATGTAAATATTTTGGTACTTGTGTCAAATGAGGAGAAATCAGTATATATAACAAATGGAAACCTAGCTCTTCTTGGATTGAACATTCAACAATACGAACAAACCCCTCAACACAGCAATGCCAATAAACGGACAACACAATCCATCGCAAACCATGTTCAACAACACATGTAATTAGTATGCAACTACCAACATGAAAATACCTACAGTTTTCTAAAATTTATAATCTGCTCAAATATCAATGTTCCCATGACATCATCATTTCACCAAATGCTTCCATGGAAAAAGTATGATAATGTGTGACAATATACGACTATTCGTACGTCAAGAAGTCACAGCAAAGAAAAATCTTCATGAGTGAAACCACTCAAACAGATTCAGTACGTGGCTACGCACTCTCATAATCCACGCAAAATGCTAGAGCTCGTGTGGGCATCACCCTCCAAAAAAGGACTCGAAAAAATTAATAGATCGATTCTATTTAACCTATATGTTTTCCATATTTCTCAAACCATGAGAACATTGGATGACTTGGCTAGTCGGAAAACCCGAGAGGGTCTCCCCGCCAAAAATCATCATCATCATCATCATCATCATCATCATCATCACCATCTGTCATCCACGGTGTAGGCAATAACTAGGCATGGCTGCCTGTTCTGGTCTTTATAATAGCCTTTTTCTTATTAAGTTAACGTATCTATTTCTAAGTATCTAAGAGTATCTAAGTTCAATTTTGAGACCATCTTTTCCTTGGCCTCCCAACATCTCTCTTGCCTGCTGGTCTATAATGAAGAGCTTGTATGGGGATTCTTTCAGTTTCCATTCTGTCAATGTGTTCTTTCCATCTAATTCGAAATTTTTCAATCACCCCATTTAATGGTTCAACCTTAAAAGCTCCTTTCGAATGTCCTCATTTCGGATGAGATCCAATCTTGTGCATCCCTTTACACTCCTCAGGAAGCGCATCTCAGCCGCTTGGATTCTGCCAAAAAATAATATATTAAGAATAATAGTAGATCGTAAATTGTTGGTTACGTGTTATTCATGTACGTGTTGGATTCATGTTATTTTCAATGCGCTCACTGTTCAACTTAGCTGTCAATTCACTGACCTTCGGATCGAGCCGCAGAGTGACGAGAATAGCGAAGTGACGTCGGAAGTTGGCCGGTGGAAAGGGCAGCTGCGCAGCTGGCAGCCACAGATAGGAGTTGGGACGCAGCCGCCAGGCGGTCTCGCGGCCAGGGACGCGCGTCCACTGAGCACGGGACGGGTGGAAGAACTTGCTCTCATCTACGTCCAGAGGTGACACGCTCCCTGCGAACAGATCAACAGTTGACGTACAGAGATCTTGATGAAATGGTACTTCCATGAAACTTATTATTGTTAAAAGCGATGTTTTTGGCTAACCACATTTCTTGAGTTGTAAAACTGCGTGACACGTTACATACTTCAATATTCAATACTAAGATAAATTATTTTTACAATATCAGTTACCGCGCTGAAACCCGTGGCGAAGCGTGGTAAACTTATTTGGTCATCGCCAGGTATATTTCCTTAGGCTAAAGCAGTTTCTCTTAGTGAGAATTCCAGTCGTACTCCTGGGGTGAAAACTAGGCAGTTTAGTGGGTATTCACCCAGTTTTGAGAGAGTGGATGTACCAGGGCTGTGTCAACAATCCTTGCATGAATAGGCTCTCAAACTAGAATATAGGCATAAACTGGGCAGTTTAGTGGGTATTCACCCAGTTTTGAGAGAGTGGTTGTACCATTGAATATATATCCTTTGGATATATATTATATATATTTGGATATCTATGATATATATGATATATATTTGGATATCCTTATATATACAAAGGATATATATTCAATGGTTGTACCAGGGCTGTGTCAACAATCCTTGCATGATTAGGCTCTCAAGACAGGGATAGAGAGTCCCACACACAATGAGTCTAGCTTGCTAGGCTCATAGTGCGTAAAGGCA
Organism: Laodelphax striatellus; assembly: GCA_017141395.1. NCBI lineage: Eukaryota > Metazoa > Arthropoda > Insecta > Hemiptera > Delphacidae > Laodelphax > Laodelphax striatellus. The sequence continues at coordinate 10,577,386 of CM029534.1, forward strand.
TTCTGCCGTCCTTCTGGAAAAAAAGGAATATTTCCTACAGGAAATATGCCTGGCAATGACCAAATAAGCAAACCACGCTTCGCCACTAGCTGAAACATATTATAGTTATCAACAAGATTAATTTTTGTTCATCAGTTTTATCACATCCACAAAATCCAACATAGAACAAGTAATGGGGACTTAACACACATTTTCATGTTTAGAATCATCACCTTTACAGTAGGCCTATTGTTTCATTCGAAACAGTCTGGTGATAACGTGTGGTGATTTTATAAATACTGGTTTATCCCCATCGACTAGTCATTCGTTGGAAATCCATTGAATAAAACAGCATAATCATTCCATCGTGTGATTCGGAGAGCACGTCATTACTGTGCTGATTTTCCCGGTGAATACACTCTAAAATCTGTTTTGTAGGTTCCGTACTGTAATAAGCGTTGAATTTTATGGATTCTGTCAACCAATGCCATCAAACCTCCATTATCGATATGAGACCCGCAACACAAGCTGCTCCATTCTTGCTGGAATAATTTAGTTAATCATGATCCGCTCAATGGAGAGATACAACTCATACAGAATGCATATGTGTGCAGCGTGAACCATTAGGGGATCAAATATGGGTTCATCCTGCTTGCTTTATAGGATTTGCAATATTTTATTCATAATTCTATAGCTAATTTACTGATAATACGTGCGAATGGTTCGGTATTATAGACCTAAAGCTGATGATTAGAACAGCACTTTTGTATTGTGAAAAGTGAAAGATAAAGCCATTTATCTATCCATCTCTATCTGTATTCGTATTGCTGAATTGGCATAATTACAATACTGAATGAAAACGATCACTTCATCATCCAGGAGGTGAATAAACTGCGAAGAAAACAGGTTAAGAGGAAGCTCCTTAATGAAGTTGACACCTCAACCCCACCCCCCACCAACCCATTCACGAATGTATCAGTAGTATAGAATTGTTACTTCTGGACCAACCTCTGGACCAAACATGGCCGCTGGACCAAACATGGCCGCTGGACCAAACATGGCCGCTGGACCAAACATGGCCGCTGGACCCAAGATGGCCGCTGGACCCAAGATGGCCGCTGGACCCAAGATGGCCGCTGGACCCAAGATGGCCGCTGGACCCAAGATGGCCGCTGGACCCAAGATGGCCACTGGACCCAAGATGGGTGCTGGACCAAACATGGCCGCTGGACCCAAGATGGCCACTGGGCCCAAGGTGAGCGCTGGACCCAAGATGGGTGCTGGACCCAAGATGGTCGCTGGACCCAAGATGGCCGCTGGACCAAACATGGCCGCTGGACCAAACATGGCCGCTGGACCCAAGATGGCCGCTGGACCCAACATGGCCGCTGGACCCAACATGGCCGCTGGACCCAAATCTGATTATGGACCCAACATGGCCGCTGTCACCAAGATGGTTGCTGTAACCAACATGGACGCTGTAACCAGAGCGTTCTCTGTAACCAACCTATTCACTGTAACCAAATCTGATTATGTCTCCAAAATGGCCGCTGTAACCAATTGGAATTCTGTAACCAAAATTGACGCCGGCACCACAATGGCCGCTATCACCACAATGCGCGCCGGCACCATATGTGACTTTGTCACCACATTAGTACTGTAACCACCATCGCTACTGTATCTTGTGAGATAGCCGGATCATGAAGACAAGATAGAACCTCACCAGCTCCTCTACCGCCCGCCTTTTTTCAAAAAGAATATTTTCCCTTAACTCGGCTGAGTAGCAGACTAGCTGACTATCTCACACCTAAGTAAATCCTCATTACGTGTGAACATTATTCTATTATTCCTGCTTCAAAAAGTTGGCTTATCATCGATGAAATCTCAGCTGAATGGTTATCATGACCAGCTGACTGTGAGCCTATCAATAAAGCTAATCTTTCGACAAGTTCATCTGCATTGTCAAAATATCGTAATTTCTACAGTTGGTTTTCTTGTTTGCCCTAACCATATTTAGTTTCGATCTAATTTTTCCTATTCCTTTCCCGCGTACTTCAGCATCATCATAATCATCATTATCATCATCATCATCATCATCACCGCTACTTTCATTATTACGTGATAATCTCACATCTCCAGGAAGATTACGATAAAATGATTTATTCATGATGTTAGACGAAGAGGCGATAGGATTTGTACTGTTCACTTCGTCCTCCACCTCCTCCTCCTCCTCCCTCCTCCTCCACCTAAACCAGTCTCATTCAATCGTCTGTGCAGATCCCCAATTGATGATAAGTTTGCTAAACTTGTTTGATCATGAGATTCTTCGGTCTTTCTTTTTTTTCGAGCAAGAAGCGGGTGGATGAAGAGAGCTGTTGCATGCCATCATGTTCTTGATCTTCATCACCTACTTGCCTCTCCGCTCTACTAAGCTGAAAAGATCGCACATTTCGTCTGCGTGATCTGTTCTGCCTACCAACAGCACTGACAGTTAACGCTATAGATGGAAATATTTTTGATAACATGTTTATATTTAAATCCTGCTCCGGTTTTCAAATTATTACGTTTATTCAAATGAATACGTGTCTGCGTTAGTATTCGTTTATATTGTCTTATCGAGCTTACACCATATAAATCTGCATCTGGTTTATTTCGAAAAATGAGTTCTAGCAAGCCGGGTGACGATGGATATCTAATTGCATGTACATATAAATGCTTATTGTCGAATCTTACAACTGAATTAGGTCCGAATTTAAACTGATTGCTTTTCTTATCATAACTTAATCCAAAAGAAACGTTTTCTTTTTACAAGAAATTCTTGTATATATTTTGCTAATTTCTGTAAATTACTCTGTGGGTATGAATTATCATCATCAACTATATCATCATCATCATTATCATCTGAACTTATCACCACCTCATTTCCTTCTTCTTCTTCTTCTTCATACTTCTGTTCAGCATTTTTCTAACATGTTTCCTATTATTATTATTATTATTGCGATTATCAAAAGAAGATTTCAATTCTACAAGTGGTTTTATTATTGGGCTAAATGTATCTTGTAAATCTCGTTCATTAGCTCTTCTGCTACTAATCAACTTTATGTTTATTAACAATTGAATTTCTTAACTTACATAGTATTCTGTAACAATTTTGATTTCGTCTTTAATTGATTACGAACATGATGATTACGAACATGATGGCTATCTAAATTACCATCAGCAACAGTGTTACTACTACTACTACTACTACTCAACTTCGTTAGCGACTTGTTTTCATCCTGACGCTGTTCACACATCTAACGCTTAATACTAATAATTTCTTCAGCGCACGCCGCACCTGTGTTTTAGCTAATAATAATTTCATGTTCAAAACCATTCTTATATTTACCGCTTTTGGTGTTAATTCAAGATTGATTGTAATGAATGCCCTCTTATTAGATCTCCATACACTATCACACATTTTATGAAATGCTGAAAAACTCATGTCTGATGCAAACATAATCTCTAAATATTAACTTTAAATTTTGTAAATCAGTTCGAAATAAAATAATATAATTAACATTGTCGTAGATTATGTTTACCTGCAGCGGCAAAAGATTGAACCAAATAAACGCATAATCAAGATTATAATGACGTCCTATGCAGAAATAAGATGTAATTTTCGATCGACCTTCAAAGATAATGTCATCGAAAATAACCAATAATTTCTTCTCAACTTTTTCTGGCGGAGGGATATTGTCAATATCCCGCTCATGAATAAACCAATATTTTTCAACCCATTAAAAATCATTTCAAGCAGTCTATATTTTGGCTGATGCAATGATCTACTAAACACATAGACATTTTCAAATGTTAATGCATTTTCATTAACAATCAATGATAATAAGAGATGTTTTCCACAAGCTGATGGCTCGATAATTAAACAACGTAATTGAGCAGGAAAATATCTACCGTTTTTCTATTCTTCTCACAATTTGATTGTGAACTAGAGTTTAACAATAATCCATCAAAATCTAGTAGACTAATTTCTTGCTTTGATGATGATGATGAATTTTGTTTTTACATAATGTTTTAGAAACTTTTGAATTAACCGACATATTGAGAAGTAAATAAACTAATATCGCTCTCTCTCATGATATGCCGCACAGTCTGACATCTGCTCATCAACTAACTGAAATATGTTAATATCTAATAACTATATGGATGAGGAGTATGCACACACATAATAATAAACAAAGGTATATTTATATGTGCAATTTATTTTTTTTTACAAATCCATATCGTCTATAGTGATGGTTAAAGTTATACATTGTTTATAGAAATATCTTAAATTAATTACTACTACTAATTACAACGAATAAAACTTACATACAACTAACACAATTCCAAAATGATTATTATACGTTTTACAATTAGCAACATATTACAGTAGGTTGTTTTTGATTAACACAATAATTTAGCCTTGACAGCGCAAAGTTTTAAAATGTCTGTAAAATTCAACAAATTAACCAACATTTGTTTTCTTCTTGGTTTTCTCACCAATCTTTTGGGGAAGATATCATTATTACAGGTATGTGAAATTCACAATTCTTCAGCTTTTCGAAAATCATTAATTTTCCTAGCGTAATTAGATGACAAACACAAACATTCTTGTTCAGATTACAATTCAAAATTTACATGAATTTGCATGTGCTGCAATTTCTTTTACAAGCCTGCGTTTATTTTATTCTTAGCATCAAAATACAATGTGAAAAATGATCAATTTTATGAATATCGCTGTAGAGATATTCTTCTGCATAATGCATTATTGACAGACGACAACACAGCCACATGAGAGTTTACTAACACATCTAAGTCACATTTTCTACGTTTTTGTTTTGTCTCTACTGAATTAACTGAGTCTACTATGGTTTTTGAAATTTGCTGTGTAACATCATTTGATATATCATTAAGCTGTGACAAATCATCACAGCGTACATCATTATCAAAATCAGCAGATGATGATGATGATGATGATGATGATGATGATGATGATGATGATGATGATGTTATTTCATCTGTCTCATTTATATTTTGCATATTTTCTTCATCTGTATGCTGTAAAAAAATACACATATATAATTTAGCTATATTTTTTTATACGGTCTCTCTATCTCTTTCTGTTTCAAACATTGCAGTCTAGAACGAAAAAAATCAGTTTAACAAAGTATTCTTTATGTTACTAAATTTTCCAATGGAACCCAAGAATTAAATTTATCTGAAAATCCTAACCATCGAATTAACGCATGATTATTTTTCTTTCGAATAATTTTTTCAACAAGATATACTTTTTGTTCTGCTGGTGATAATTGAGTTTTTAATAATTCATCTGCATAAAATGTTCCACTAATATCATTATTTTCCAAATCGGCTATTTTATAAACAATCGGTTTAGATGTTTTTATAATCTGTGTTACACGAAAAAGCTCGGGTGTATAATTCATTGTATAACCCTTTTGAAAAATATGTTTATGTTTGCTAATACGGACAATATCATTAACTTGAAATTTGGGTCTATTAGAATTTTTTGGTAGTTTATCTAAACGTTTCTTATGAAAACTATTGATTCTTGACAACACAATATCACTATTATTTTTATTCACCTGTGAAGGTGCCATACCAATTACTCTGTGTTTTCGATTGTTATATTCAGAAATTAATTTATCTATATAATCAATCCAATTATATGTCCCATTTGCTGTAAAATATTTAAATAAACGAATTTTCACGCCTACATATAAATCTCTCGGCCATAGCCGCTTTTTGAATGCTGTAAGTGCTATATTGATTAATTTTAAATTTATCAACTAAAGCTTTAACGTGTGGATTATAGAATTCAGACCCAGTCGCATTGTAAATTGCTACATTTTTCTGCACGTAAAATGCCTTCAAGCGCTCGTGCAACTTCCTTGCCACCTTTCGTTTTCAAACCAATTGCATAACCTTTCTTTGAAAAACAATTAACTGCAGCTAGAAAATATTTAAAGTTTCTATTATGCTTTGATAACGATGATAAGTCTCCTAAATCAATTTGAATCAGGTCATGTTGATTCTTAACAATCGTTGGTCTAGTTATAAAATTTTTCTAACTTGCTTATGTAATTCAATGAAGATTTTATTTCGAACTTGATTCGATGCAGGTGTAGTTAATACAACCTTATTCGCTCGCATAATCAACTGTTTCTCCTTCTTTTCTTCTCTTCTGCTCAATGACTGTTTCAGGACAACTGTGCATTTCAAGGATAACCAGTCACTGAGCTGTCACAATGCAACACAACTTGTCCAATAAATGAAAATCAACTTCCGCTTTCGCTCTCTCTGAATGCAGCCATGTTGCAGACAGACAGACAGACAGACAGGCAGGTGTTGTTTGCCAAAAATAATTTCAGTTCAGACAGTGTGAAAATTTCTTTCACACTATGCACAAACATTTAAACTCAAATTTTATATTACAATAACACCAATGTACCATTTCTTATGTCTTATATCTGAAAAAATATCACAATTGTTATTATTAGTTTTTACATTGATTTTGTAATATGTTTTATCTATCATTATCATTATTATCTTCGTCATCATCATCATCATCATCATCATCATCATCATCATCATCATCATCATCAACACCAACAGAATCAGTTGTCTTTATGAGCTATCTCTATGCAGTAATTGATTTTAAATAAGAAAACATCTTGCATTTCATTTTCATCTAATGAAAGTTTCCTTTCTCTGCTTACGTTTAATTTCTGTCCAAATTAGTTCATGTGAATCATCCAGTTCATAGCAAAGCATGTATAAATTCCACAAACGTCCCAAGATTCACCGCGGCTTTAGCTTGCTCTTGTGCTCGTTTAATTAATTTACATCTTTCCATATGTTCCAATTCATTTTCATCAAAAATTACGAACTAATAAATCTCGGTACTCTGTAATGCAATCAAATGGGATAATTAAACGTTGCAATAATTCTATGTGCTCCTTCTGTAGCGTGCATAGACACCGTTGATCCGGATCTGGGAAACGCGGCTCTACAATCTCGTTCTGTTTCATCTCCTCCATTAAATGTAGATGATTATGAGGGTGATTATGATAATGATGAAGAAGAAGTTTCCATTATCTGAAATTAATTTAAAATTATTAGATAATGTTGAATAAACTATCGAATACATCAATCATCTGCAAATTCTCGAGATTATAGCGAGTAAGCATGATCTGTCAGTACAGAAAGACGTTTTCGTTTGATTGTGAGAGCTTCTTCGTCTTTGTCCTCTTCGTCTCCTTCTCCTACTTCTGCATTTCTTTTTTTAGCTCTCTGCAGTTGAGCGCTGAAATCTGAATTCAATCTCTCAATATCACATTCGCCTTTACATCTACACTACATTCCCACTCTAAACGTATATCAACTGCATTTGATTTTAATAGTTCTAATTGATGGCTGCAATCAATTACATATAACTATGGTCTTAAAATAAAGCATACTTATCACTAACTTTTAAATGTAATTTGAAAGTTGAAAATTAAGAAACATTTGATAAATATCTCAAATTTAGATTGGGTATTCTCATAAGGAAAATATACATTATTAAGAAATAATTTCATATTAATTAATTGATACATCATCAAATTCAGCCATTGTCTTTGTATACTGATTCTTTCGATCAGTTTGGAAACCGACAACAACAAAACTCGGTCTATCCTGGAATGAAGCTGTTTTTACCACCCAACTATGGGATTTTGAAAGAGGTAAAAGCGGGTATTCAAAAACTCATAGAGTGTCTAAAACCCACTGGGTAATGGGTGATCATCATCCAATAATTTCAACATTTTCAATTGCAATGAATCAGCGAGTTTTACGAATGGCATTCTCCAACAAATTTTGCTAATATTCACACTTAAGTATTTTGCTTGTGCACCAGGTACCAAATTTTTATCATGAGATGCACGAACAAGCATTAATTCTTGTTTAACATGTAAAAGAATTGGATGAAAATCCTCGAAAAAACCCATAACCATTTTCAACGGCATTAAAAATTGGTATTTATGATCTGCATTACTCCAGCCAGATGATTTAATTTCAGCCAATTCAAATGAATTAGTGTCAACGCCTGCGTTGACATAAATATGCTTTATTTGTGAAGCAATATTTGGATAATGAAGGCGTTGTATTTCATGACCCGATAAATCGAATCGAATCTCTGAAAACAAATTTGCTATAGGGTTAGAATTAACAGTATCGCTGCCGGAACAACTTTTGTTGTTTCGGTGTAGTATCTGTCTTCCTTACAATTTCATCTTTGTTACAAGTTATGCTGAATTCCACATATAAGTAGCTTTCACAAATTAAACTGAATAATTCAGACGGTTGAATACTTGGATTCTTATTTCGTCTGAACTATTGAAATTTGAGTTTTGTGTATGGTACAAAGGAATGAACTTCATGTCCTGAATCGATGAGTCAATACTAATTTGATTATTAATATTCAATATTTCACTAAACGCCGACATGACGAGGGTTCACTTTAAATCCTAAATCTCTGAGAATTCTTGCGTAACGAGGTGTTGCCTTTAACGTAGTTGAGCGTAAACTGCGATTTTTTGATTTGCGCATATGACTCATCGTTTCTTTTTTATAACAACTTACATGTGTTGTATCAATATTTCTTGATGATGATGATGATGTTGGATTATTATACACTACAACTCCCATTTCTCTTTTCTTTTGCCTTAAATGTAAACACACACTTACTCTGTCTCACGAAAATCTACTAGGCGTCCGTTCTGATCGACTATCTTTACATAAATGCTGGTAATTACATTTGTACTCATAGCTAAGTAAATTACTGGTGATTGTCTTCTTATCATCAAGTATCCTGGCGGTACAGGCAGTGCGAAATCATAGATAACATGACTTTCGTCTCCATTATGAGAAATTGAACCACTAGCTAAATTACACATAATTAAGTATTGCACTTATTCTCTAATCTTAACTATTTGTGTGGAATAATGCCATTTATCGATTACTAAACATGTTCGTTCAAAACCTAAAACGTCTGCCAAACTGTCTTCTGCACTCAAATCTAAAGGTTTATCTGAATAGATTTCACACTGCATTGTGTTATTATTTGCGATTATTTTTAATCCATGATCAGGCGGTAAATGTTTTTAATTTCTTTGATTATTGATTCAATTTCATATGCACCAGTTCTTAGTGCAATCTCTAAATCACCGTACATAATTTTATTGTTAATACCTTCATTAATATTCGCTATTGAATTATAACATGTGAAATTAACCTTCCAATTTCCCATTCATTCTCTAAATGAATTGGTTCTTGTAGAGTTAAATATAATTCGCTAGAATTATCACTCAATGTCACAAGTTTACTCATTGTAATGTTCACCTGATAACTGTCTGTTCACAACTGTTAATATTAGTGAATTAATTCCGTTATATATTCTACAATCAAAGTTGCATTGTAACTTTATCGAATGCGTGTGATTGGAGAATTATCGAAGTTGGCATTTGAAGAATCAGATTTGGAGAAATTCACAACTAGGGATGGATAAATAGTTTGTTACCTTGCTAATACATTTCAAGATTTTTCCTCTTAGTATATCAAGTGGAAGCTCTATTATTACTATAAACACACCCCTAGTTGTGAATTCCACCAATTCTGATTCTTCAAATGCCAACTTCGATAATTCTCCAACCACACGCATGTAATATATACACCTGTAAGATGTTTCCTTGGAGATCATCTAGTTCCGTTGTTAACTGCGGAATTGCATTTGCAAAAAAAAAAAAATATGAATGCTTTAAGCTGTTTAGAATTGTCTCGCTAGAAAAAGTAAACATAATTCTCCATAAATGTTTGTGTCTACTTTTGAACTGATGTAAAATTATAATAGATCTTTGCAATCATTATTTTTCTACATAAATATTTTAGTAATAATTTCGGTGGAGCTAGATTACCGATTGGGTCGAAATATTCAACAATATTTCCAGCTTTTTCAACATACCCAGTGAGAACCTTCTAAGCCTGTTCGAGATAAATTAATAATTGCATTTTCGTTTATATTCACCTTTTTCGGTAAATTATCCAGCATATAAACACCACGTAATTGTACTTGCATTTGCTTAGCATGCAGTAAATCGTAATTAAAGCCCACGACTACGTCGAATCTTCTTCTTCTTCTTCTTCATCATTACTTACGTGTGATTCGTTTTCTCCTCCTCCTCCTCCTTCTCCTGCTCTGATCGGCGGGTTGCGTTCGGCGCCGTGATCTAGCCACAGTACTTCGTCTTTTCGGCAGTTTGAGATTACGAATACTTCCTCCGTAATTTTCGGGTAAGGTGCTAAATAGAAGCCTCGACCCTTTACGCTATTGGTTAAATGCTGAATTGTTTTCTGACGTGCACTGTTTCTTAGTCTCGATGTTACAGATGCACTACCACTACTCACAGTTTTTGTTGACAACCTTTTACTACGTTTGCGTCTCCTAATTTTCTAACTCTACCACGAAAAATTTACTTTTGGCGTTCATAATGTTAGTTGTTAAATATGCTAACGACCTCTCACCAAGTGATTTACTAGGATCCTTAGCAATCTCCCAGGCGTTATTAGCTAGTTTTTTATCGGCTAAACTTCTATTCTTCGAATCTGAAAATCTCTCATATGCAAGATCGTGAGCCAAACATTGACGATCAAGAGAGTTTATAGGCTGATCTTTCCGGGCTAAACGAGCTCTGAGACGGGTCCCGGGTCCGCAGAATTTGTAAGTTGGAAAATGAGTCCATATGGTAAATAATCAATACCTTTATTAATTGCAGTACCAGCCAATGAAGCTACATCACCAATTAAATTTTTTGCAGCAGATAAAACACCCCTACCTCTGATTTTGCGTTGTTTATTACGGCTCAGCCTCTTAGCAACGGTATTTAGAACAACTACCATGCTTCCTCCACAACTGTCTGTACACTACTGAGCAATTAATTGATGTGACAATTAGGTATATCAACTTTTTTCATCATCATCATCATCATCATCTCCTATCACAGAAAACCATCGATTTATTCAATACTGTATTTATGTGTTCTATTGATGTTTGTGTAAAACACCCAGCTAGAAAATCTCTATACTCATCATTAAAAGCACAAAGCATAGCAATTTTCAGCATTAAAGTGTCATACCAATTATCGATGTCATCGTTAAAGTGATTGCTAATATTGAAGTATTTTGCATTTGATCTACAGGCTTGTATACAAGCCAACAGGTCACGCTTCAATTTCTCATTATAAGATAAATTATTTGAAAACAAATCAGATTCGTCTGCTACATTATCAGTAATATTAAATAACAGAAACATTTTGTAATGTGAAACTTTTGTTTGAAACCAAATTTTGAGAGTTGAATTAGCTGAATAACGGTGTTCTTTGTATCTTCATCTGATAACTTATTAATTGAAACTAATGCAGTAATATAAATCGATAGTACAACTATGCTTATAATGCACACATACAAAACAATTAATAATTTCTGTTGTCTTTTCAAAAATTCGTCTATGTGCATTATAAGATTATAGTTGGTGATATACCTATGATGATTTATATTATCACATTCGTTCAACTTGCAACAACAACATGTTAAATCTTCAGAGTAATTGTCACAAAACATGTTGATCTGTACACAATCACACCACAAACAGACCGACACGGAGATCTAATTTTTTATTAAGCTTGTCATTGAAGCTGCACTTATTTTAATGATCAATGACGCATGTATTATCTGCATAATAATGGCATAAAGTAACAGAACTTTTCATGTACAGGGTGAAACATATAGATGAAAGCGTGCGCCTTAACACCTGCCAATCACCCACCATATGTTAATGGCAAAAGTAACGATTTTTTCACGCATCGGATGGAGACATGCATGCGAAAACACATGCACGCACCTGCACTCATAGAAAAATATTGGTATAAAAACGCAGGCATTAGCTCTCTGCTCATCACTGTGTGTGGAGGGTGTGTTCTAGCAGATAGTTACGCATATTCTGTTTCTCGATTACAACGTAATAAAACTTACATTCAACTTCATCACAATCATTTTCTCTATATATGTTTGTGAAGCTTGTTAGTGTGTTTCAACATCGACAATAGATTGTGTGTCTGCAGTATTTTTGCTGTTATATAGCTGTGATCAGTTCTACTATTACCATTGCTGATGTTTCTACAAGTATCTATATATCTGCTAGTTAAGCTGCTGTTTGTTGCTTAACCTACTCAATAAAACAAGGTACGTGAAATGAAAAAAACATTTAAAGTCAATAATGTTAATTTTATTATTAACATAAAACTTTTTTCCTCCATTGTTTTTTCTTTCATGAAAAACAATCAATTGAACACAAAAATGTTCAATTGATTGAGGTATTATGTTGTAGATCGATTGTTATGTGTGCATGTGACAATTTCTATTATGCACACATAACAATTAACTCATTTATAATACCCTCCAATCAATTAGAACATTAGGTGTAATCTGGTATTGCTTTTCCGTGAAAACTACCTCGAAATGAACGCTTTGTTAAAATCTGTTATATTTTCCTCGTTTATAAATTGATTATAACGCGATGGGGAGGAAAGTGTCAATTACCTCTTTCTCACTGCTGTAATTTTCCTGCTCTATAGTTGATATTTCGATCTCATCTTCAATCACTCCAGACGCCCCCCTCAATTTGCTGATTCAATCAGCAACTGACTATGTTGCAAGAGCTGCTGCCTCTGCAAACATCATTCGCTTCCTGTCTTGTTGAATGCGTTGGGATCGGTGTCGGATGTGTGCGCACTAGCTGCTGTGAGTGCGGCCTCTCTTCTCCTGAAGTTGTTTCACGGTTTCCCACGGTGGCAGTGTAATGCGTGAGTAACCGGCCTCTTACCGAATTTGGTCTTAGCGATCCTCTTGCACTCTGCACCGGATAGTTGTAGTTGAATGTGAGAAGTTCAATTGAAAAAGCCTCAACTTTCTTTTATAGCCGCCATCGATTGAAACTTATAGGATTGAAAACTTGATCAGACATTATTGTACATACAATAACACGACAGCACTGGTAAACTAAAAGCTTGAATAATTGAAATTAATATCAGAACCGAAAGCAATTGATGAACGAAAGCAACAGCATGAACGAATTGAGAATGATGAAGCATAAACATGATTTGTACTTATGTATTTATACTGGAAAAAATCTCCTACTCCTCGTATTTCCAGACGCAGCTGAATTGTGGTTTGTTTGTAATTTCACAGAAAGCTTGCAGTGGGAAGGACAGGAGAACGTTATTGCACCTGCATTTTCGCACTGCAAATTATGTAAAGGCGAACCAGATGAATTGCATTCATCCTCAAGCAAGGATAAACAAGATCTTCACACCTGCTCGCCACCATCATCATCATCATCACCACCATCATCGCCACCATCATCATCATCATCATCATCAAAACAGCGTCAACTTTATTGCAGCCGACAATCTTAGAGTGGATGTGGAAAATTCAGACTCAAAAACAACCTCTTTGTAAGTTTAAAATTGTATTTCACTTTTTTCTTTAATTTTAACTATATTTTCATTTTACGAAGTCTCTCTCTTTCTCTCGAATTATGATTAACACATGTAATCATTATTGCAGTTGCCAGGCAGGATCACCGTAATAATATGGAAGTTACTACAAGTTATACATATAGTATGCGAAAAACTGTAGCACGGAAAGCAAAGATATATAAAACCGAATTCACTGCAATTAGATTTGAAACTGTTCATTGAGAATTTGTCTAGGAAGCAAAATATCTCACGATGTATTTCTGCGCGGAAAATCACGTGAATTTGCATAACAGCATAAAATGGTTTATTATGTCGTTGAGTGTGACATTGTACAAATTGTAATTCTCGAAGAAAGGTGAAACAGTGAAGACTGCTGCTGCACACCATCTTTCAAATTCAAATTCGACTATTTTATTGAACATACAAGATAATAGAGACGAATTTTTTATTAACTTGAAGCAGCAAAACAGAAAATTCTTTCTCTTTTGGATCAATTCACAGAAAAATGGCCTCGGGTTGGGTTGTGGGAGAAATTAAATTAAAGCTGATGTACATGTTGTTAGATATAATCCAACATACGGCTCAATATCTGGAAGTAGCTACATACCTACACCCTGCATAAAATTAGCTAACAAAAAAGGCTCTAATAAATGTTCAAAACAGAGAAGACCATATGTGTTTTCTATGGTCATCCTGGCATGATTTAACACAACATACAATAATGCGTATTAGGGATTTGAAAAAACTTATGCCAATTGTTAATGTGATTTGCCGAGGTTAACATTCCCAGTAGCTAATAAGGATTTGAATCTTTTGAAAAATTGAACCCACAGATACGTGCAATAAACATACTATGTTATTGTAATGATCTGGAAAAAAATTTTCCCATTCAGGATAACAAAGATTTCGTGAACGGAAATATCTTATATATCTCCTTCTGCTCAACCAACGACTTTGGTAATAAACATTTTTGTCTTTATTAATACTCGTGAACAGAAAATGGTCTTTTCTCGATTATTAGCGGGAGTACAAAGAATAAGAATGAAAAATTCATATGTCCATATTGTCTTCGCATCGTTTTTCAGATGTACATAGTCCCACAGGTCAGATCAGATGGGGGAATTGAATCTAGAAAACACTGGATCAACCCTATTTCCCCCAGATCCACGTAAAGCATGGGGGCACTGTGATATTGAGAGATTGAATTCCAGATTTCAGCGCTCAACTGCAGAGAGCCTAAAAAAAGAAATGGCAGAAGTAGGAGTAGGAGACGAAGAGGACAAAGACTTAAGAAGCTCACAATCAAACGAAAACGACATCTTTTTCTGTACTGACAGATCATGCTTACTCGCTTATAATCTCGAAGCATAGTGTGAAAGAAATTTTTCACACAACTATCTGAACTGAAGAAATTATTTTTGGCAAACAACACCTGCCTGTCTGTCTGTCTGTCTGGTCTGCAAATATTGTTGCATTCAGAGAGAGCGCAAAGCGGGAAGTTGATTTTCATTTATTGGACAAGTTGTGTTGCATTGTGACAGCTCAGTGACTGGTTATCCTTGAAATGCACAGTTGTCCGGAAACGGTCGTATTGAGCAGAAGAGAAGAAAAAGAAGGAGAAGCAGTTGAATTATGCCGCGAGCTGAAATGAATAAGATTGTGTCAGTAGCTGACACCTGTATCGAATCAAGTTCGAAATAAAATCGCCATTGAATTTTATACATAAGCCGAAGTTAGAAAAAATTTTATAACTAGACCAACGATTGTTAAGAATCAACATGACCTTGATTCAAATTGATTTAGGAGACTTATCATCGTTATCAAAGCATAATGAGAAACTTTAAATATTTTCTAGCTGCAGTTAATTGTTTTTCAAAAGAAAGGTTATGCAATTGGTTTGAAAAGCGAAAGCAGGCAAGGAAGTTGCACCGAGCGCTTGAAGGCAGCATTTTTACTGCAGAAAAATGTCATAGTAATTTACAACCATGCGACCATGTGTCTGAATTCTATAATCCACACGTTAAAGCTTTTAGTTGATAAATTTAAAATTAATCAATATAGCACTTTACAGCATTCAAAAAAAAGCGGCTATGGTCGAGAGATTTATGCCGCATGGCGTGAAAACTCAAGGTTTATTTAAATATTTTACAGCAAATGGGACATATAATTGGATTGATTATATATAGATAAAATTAATTTCAAATATAACAATCGAAAACCACAGAGTAGTGGTATGGCAACCTTCACAGGTGAATAAAAAATAATAGTGATATTGTGTTGTCAAGAAATCAATAGTTTTTTTCATAAGAAACGTTTAGATAAACTACCAAAAAAATTCTAATAGAACCCAAATTTCAAGTTAATGATATTGTCCGTGTTAGCAAACATAAACATAATATTTTTCTTAAAAGGGTTATACAATGAAATTAGCTACACCGAGCTTTTTACGTAACACAGATTATAAAAACATCTAAACCGATTGTTTATAAAATAGCCGATTTGGGAAAATAATGATATTAGTGGAACATTTTATGCAGATATGAATTAT